>JAKWJD010001761.1:11762350-12024850 GCA_027705065.1 Solanum peruvianum | reverse complement strand
TTAACGAGTTGCTTTATTTTTGTACAACAATATGTTCACTTCCTATAAGCAGTTAACTATAGCTTGTCTTTTTTCTACATAAACCAAACGTACCTAGCATCCAATGGGCTGATGACTCCACTTGAATTTTCATTCACGCGTTGAATTCTCCATCAATCATGGGTAAATTTCAATCATGAGAAGATTCAAGTTGAAGGATGACAAAAAAAGATGCTAAGTCTGGACTTACGGAGCCAATCTATGGTCCGTCGTTTCATCGACTATCCATCCGTGGGGGTCTTCGATTAAAGCCACGTTTGTGGATAACTTTCCTTATTTGAATTCCTTTTAATTTATGAAAAAATTTGTAATAAGTAGTGTGTAAAACCTCATTTTGGGGGTTGGATTCTATTATTACTATTCTTCGTTTGTTTTTTGAGAATTATTTTTTGCAACTTTGGCATTAATTCAAATTTCCGAATATGGTTTTAAGGGATTTATTGTTGTTTTATGTTGAATTTCCTGATTTTCTACAAATTTATCAAAGAAAATTCATGATTTATTATTTATCCACTATTAATTGTGTTCTTCAATGCATGTGTAACTAATCCAGAACTAGGGCTGTGGGAACCATGGGTGATTAACAAAGTAAGTCTAGCTTAATAATAATTCTCAAATAGGTTATTGCATGCATTGATAAATCTTTCACTTAGAAGTATTTTTGACGAGTTCACGCGTTAGAACACGTCTTGTTGCTACTTGCCGGACCAAGGAGGTAGTTAATAGGAAAATAATTTTCAACATAGATTTAGTGGGATACTATCTAATAGGCTAGTTTCCATTAGTGTGAAGTAATAACAAAGGTTTACATCGAATATGATGCTTAATATGAAGTAAAAGTAAGGGTTAGTAGCTTAGACACACATAGCCGGACCAAGGTACGGAGTGAAATTCTCTAAATGCCAGATCAAGGATTTAGAGATACCTATTTTATCGCTTTGCATGCAAAACGGTAGGGAAGAATTGTTATATGTAGGAATATGGCGTTATGAACCTATAGGGAACACTTACACCCTAGTTTCTCTCACAACTTGATAAACACTAAAGATTTACTCATGTTATTTGTTTCACTTAGAGATATTAAATTACTTTTGATTCAGAAAATCCCCCTTTTAATTTCATGTTCTCGAAAAGGACTTGACTAAATAGAAGTACTTGTACATTGAAGTTAAGTTTGAACAATTTTCCTCGTGGGATCGATCCTAACCTAATAGTTGTGTTCTTTACTTGATATGACTGGTTATACTTCTTTAGGGAGGTATAATTTGAGCGTATCAAATTTTTGTGTCGCTTCCAGGGAAAATGGATTTTATATTAACCTTAATAACATTACTGAAATTTAGTAAACAAATTCCTGATTTTACTTTTTCTTTTGTTTTTGTTTCTCTTAGGTCTAGCTCTTATGTATGATAAGTACAAGGAGAACCAATACTTCCATTCAATCCCTAACTAAAATGTAGACTTCCAAGAATGTGTAATCAGCAGAACCCAGATAATCTAGGTGATGGGATGAATCGTCAGCTCCCACCACCGGTTGATGCTCACAATCAAGTGGTTGCACAAAATTTGGCTGATGATGGCTTGAGGATGCATCCTCCCATCCCACACCCTCAAGAGTTCTATGAGGGCAATGTCAATATCACTGATTCTGAAGGTTCTCTTGTCCTACCTTTGCTACCCCAAGGGCACACGTTCATGGTAACGAGTAGCTTGGTGCAGATGCTCACTCCAAGGGGTTTGTTTTTAGGCCTACCATCTGAGTATCCCCACGCTCACATACCCAAACTGATGTTGGTGTGCAAGAGTTCTGTGAAGAGGCCAGACTTATACATGAACGTCATCGGGTTGACAGTGTTCCCTCTATCACTGACGGGAGAGACCGCAATATGGTTTACTGAGTTGTCCTATAATTCTATCTATACCTGGGATTAGTTGAGGGATGTGTTCTCAACACGGTAATACCCAGTGTCCAAAAAGTTCAACCACAAAGATATAGTGAACTACTTTGTGGCACTACCTAGGGAGTCGGTAAGTAGCTCTTGGGACAGATGTACTGCATACTGGAGGGGTGTCCCAAACCACCGCATTGATGATGGGTCGATGAAAGAGTACTTCAATGAGGGACAAAATGATACTAAGAAAGTAGTGATCAACACTATTACGGTGGTTCTTATTGTGAGTGAACATATGCAGAGATCGAAGAGAAGTTGGAGAAAATCTCTCGCAACAATAAGACTTGGAGTACTAGAAAGTCGACATAGGGAGAAACACCTTTGCAGTACAATCTACACAAAATCTGGCCGCAGATAAGATTTGTGAAGAGATGTCTCAAATGAGAACATGTCACTGTTGGTGCAGAGAAGGTAAATGCGGTGAATTACTTGACAAAACCACCACAACTAGCGAATGACTACTATTATGAAGAGGATACTTATGCATTGAATGATCAAATGGGTGGTTTCCGACCAAAATCCCAAGGCTCCAATCAGGAGAATTGACATCAAGGTCAAGGAAATAAAGGTCGGAAATATGGGAATTACAACATATAGGGCCAATATGTTTGAGATGGAAACTACAACCACAATAACAACTTTAATAGGGGTAACTACGGTAACAAAAATGATCGAAGTGGGCGCTATGTCCACCTCAAAATTGAGAACTTTCTCCTAGGGATGGTGAAGGTATTATGGCGCGAGTTGAAGATATGTTTCAGAAGATGATAAGATAGCTTGATGCTAGTAATGAGCACGCCAAGGAATTGAGAGGTGATTTGTCTAATATTGGGCAAAAGGTGGATGCACATGCAGTCTCTATTAAACATCTTGACTAACAAATGGCCCAACTGTCCACTATTGTGAACCAACGACAATCGGTCACTCTTTATAGCAATACCATTCAAAATCCTAAAAATGATGGACATTGCATGGCAGTCAGTACACGAGGAGGTAAGAAAACCATTGATCCACCTATGGCATCTGTGGTAGAAGATGAGATGAGAAAATATGAAGAGGTAGTGGAAACTAGTGGTGAATATGTGAACAAAGCAGCAAAAAAAGCAAAGGTACCCGAAAAAGTGGTCCCCATTCTTAGACCACCTCCACCGTTCCCTTAGAGATTGGTAAAGAAGACTGAGAATGGTAAACACCAGTGTTTTATCACTACCCTTTGATAGAATCTTAGGATCAAATGTACGATTATGCCAACTTCATGAAGGATATGGTTACAAAGAAGACATCAGTAAGTTTTGAGGATAATGACCGAATGCAGCATTGTAGTGCCATTGCTACAAAGTCTCTTCTGCTGGGTGCTTTCACTATTCCCTGTACCATTAGATTATTACACTTTTCCAAAGCACTATGTGATCTACGTGCAAGCATAAAAACTCGTGCCTCTTTCAATTTATAAGAAATAGGGTTTGGATGACCCAAATCCCACTTTAATGCATTTACTGATGGCCGATCGAACAGTGAAGAGGCCCATTAGGATACTCCATGATGTGCCCGTGAAAGCGGAGTCATTTATATTTCCAACCGATTTTGTGATTCTTGACTATGAGGTGGACTTTGAGGTCCCTATTATTCTTGTGAGGTCGTTCCTTGCTACTTGTCGCGTCTTGGTTGATATGGAAAAAGAATAGATGAAGTTTAGGTTGAACAATGAAAAAGCAACATTCAACATTTGTAGGTCCATAAAGCATAATGGTGAGCTCCAATCGGTATCTGCTATATCCTACAGGGTTGAGAGTATGTTTGAGGTACCAATCGAAGAGTGCCTAGGTGTTGAGGCACTAGTGGAAATGATCAGGAATTTTGAGCGAGATGATATTGAATATTATGGGTCTTTGGTTGCAGCACTTGAACGAAACGAATATAGGTCCAAACCCAAAAAATTGGAGTTAGATATGAAGCATCGCGGTCTCCACCCATGAGACTATCTATTGAGGAGGAGATTAAGGATCTACCACCTCATCTGAGGTATGTATTCTTGGGTAGAGATGACACTTTGCCAATAATCATTGCATCTGAATTGAATGTGCAACAAGTAAAGTGTTTGGTGGAAGTTTTCAAAAGGTTCAAACGAGCCATTGGTTGAACTATTTCGAACATTATTGAAATCTCTCTCGGTATTTGCACACACAAAATCTAACTTATGGCCGATCACAAGCCTAATATTGAGAAATAGCGGTGGTTGAATCCATCTATGCAAGAGGTACTGAAGAAAGAGATCATTAAGTGGTTAGATGATGGAGTCATATATCCCATTGCTGATAGTAGTTGGGTATACCCTGTTCAGTGTGTGCCCAAAAGGGGGGAATGACAGTATTACCCAATGAGAGGAACGAGCTTGTTCCAATGTGGCCGGTGACTGGATGGAGAGTTTGTATGGATTACCGTAAACTGAATGCATGGACTAAGAAGGACCATTTCCCTATGCCTTTCATGGACCACATATTAGATAGACCTGCAGAAAAATGATGGTATAGTTTTCTTGATGACTATTCGGGTTAGAGGATAAAGAGAAGACCACCTTTACACTCCTTTATAGGACATCCGCATTCAAGAGGATGTTGTTTGGGTTGTGTAATGCATAATCCACTTTCAAAGATGTATGATGTCGATATTCTCCTATATGGTGGAGGACACTATTGAGGTGTTTATAGATAACTTTTTAGTTGTTGGCGACTTCTTTGATCGGTGTTTGAGTCACTTGGCTGAGGTTTCTCAAAAGATGTGAAGATTGCAATCTTGTGCTAAATTGGGAAAAATGTAACTTTATGGTCAAAGAAGGTATAGTATTGGGCCATCGCATCTCGGATAAGGGGATAAAGGTTGTTCGAGCTAAAGTTGAAGTTATAGAGAGACTTCATCCACCCAACTTTGTAAAATGTGTGAGAAGTTTTCTGGGACATGCGGTCTTCTACCAGAGGTTTATTTAGGATTTCTCAAAAATTGCACATTCTCTGTGCAATTTAATTGAGAAGGAATGTAAATTCTATTTTGATGAACCCTGTCTGAAGGCGTTTGGAGAGTTAAAAGAGAAGTTGGTGTCTGCGCCCATCATTATTTCTCAGATTGGAGTAAACCGTTTGATGTGATGTGTAATGCTAATGAGATTGCGCTTGGTGTTCTGTTGGGACAAAGAAGGTATAAAATACTTCACCCATCTATTATGCAAGTAAGCCCCTAAATAAAGCACAAAATAACTACAATGTGACTGAACAAGATCTCCTTGCGCTGGTATTTCGTTACGAAAAATTTTGCTCATATTTGCTTGGCATGAGAGTCACAGTGCATACTCACCACTCCGTTTTGAGGTACTTGATGGCAAAGAAGGATTCTAAAACAAGGTTTATTAGATGGATAATACTATTGCATAAGTTTGATTTTGAGGTAAAAGATTGAAAAGGGACTACAATTTGCCGATCACTTTTCCAGATTGAATGGTGATGTTGTGCGAGAGTTGGGTGAAAAGGCTAAAATTGATGAAACCTTTCGTGTTGAGCATGTATTGGACGCTTCTGATGACTTGGTTCCATGGTTCGCCGATTTTGCGAATTGTCTGGCCAGTGATATAGTCCAGTCACACTTGTCCTTCCATCAGAGGAAGAAGTTCATAAATGATGTGAAAAAGTTATTTTGGGATGAGCCTTACTTATACTAGAGTTGTGCTGATGGGCTTATTCGTCGTAGCGTGCCAAAAGTGGAGATGCTAAGTGTTTTGGAGGCATGCCACTCCTCGTCTATAGGTGGGCACTATAGTTGTATCTGGACTGCCGACAATATTTTGCAGTGTGGGTACTATTAGCCAACTATTCATCAAGATGCTCATGAGTTTGCCAAGTCATGCGATAGGTATCAAAGAGATGGAGGAATTTCGAAGAGGCAAAGCTCCCTTTAAATCCAATTCTAGTTATTGAGTTATTTGATGTATGAGGTATTGATTTTATGTGTCAGTTTATGAGTTCTCTTGGGATAAAATATATACTTGTGGCAGTGGACTACGTGTCTAAATGAGTGGAAGCCATAGCGCTTTCTAACAATGAAGGGAAGAGTGTCAGCGTGTTCTTGAAAAAGAACATCTTCTCCAGATTCGGCACACCTAGGTCCATTATTAGTGATGGTGGATCTCACTTTTGCAATAATGTGTTCAAAGGGCTAATGGAGAAATTGGGGTTTGCCAAAATGTGGCCACTCCGTACCATCAACATACTAGTGGGCAACTTGAGGGGTAATATCGAGAGATCAAGCAAATCCTGTGGAAAACACTAAATGCTAATAGAACAGGTTGGTCAAGGAGGCTTGACTCTTTGGGCCTACCGGACTGCAGACAATACCCCTATAGGTATGTCTCCCTACCAACACTTATATGGGAAGGCCTGTCACTTGACAATTGAGTTAGAGCACAAGGCCATGTGGGCGATGAAGAAATTTAAGATAGATCTGAATGAAGAAGTGGAACAGAGACTCAATGGGTTGAATGAGCTTGATGAGTTTCGCCTAAAAGCGAATGAAAGTCCAGGCATCTACAAAGAGAAGATGAATAAGTACCATGATCGAAAGATTTGAAAATTGAGAATTTGTGGTTGGGGACTTGGTGCTTCTATTAAAATCTAGGCTACGCTTGTTTCTGGGAGAACTCAAGTCCAAGTGGATGAGACCATTACTTATTACTAAACTTTTTCCACATGGACTGGTTGAGTTGGAGAACAAGGAAGGAGCAAAGTTCAATGTAAACAGGCAACGAATTAAGATCTACCTAGGTAATGTGGAGAGCTCCCATGAAGTGGTTGAGGCATATCACCTTGATGAAATCTGAGTAACCAAGAATCATGCTTCGTGTCGCGATGTTAAATCAAGCACTTCTTGGGAGGCAACCCAAGGTGTATCCTCTAGCCTACAATAGGCTTTTTATTTTCTTTGTAGGAATAGTTCTTTTTTCTTGTTTTTCTTTGTTTTACTCATCTTCTAGGGTTATTTTTTTTAGTGATGGCTAGAGATTAGTCTAGGGTTCATGTCTCATAAGTGTCCAGAAAAACACAAAAAAAATATCTTAATGGGTGTTCAATATGTAAGGACCACAACCAAGAATTCTGTAGAAAATTGTCTGGTGCACAGATCTGCAGACACCATCGATAGGTTGTAAAGGATTCTGTAGATCCCAGGTATGTCATTTAATTTTTTCTTTGTTTTTTTTGCAATCAACTGTCCAATCGACGGTCCGTCGACTAACTTACGGATCATCGACGGAGTTTTGTCAGTCCAAAGAACCAGTGACCCGACCCGACCCAACCGGTTATATCAAAAGAAAACTTTTCTAATAACCACCACAAACTTTTGAAATTCTTTCCCAACCGTTTCCCTCCCCTTATTTCCTTCCTTTTTAATCATATCACCATAACTCCCCCTTCGATTTTCATCAAACTCTTTAACTCCCAAAATCTCAAAACTCCCAAAACCCTCTCATTCCCAAATTCTAATTCTTTCTCTTGATTTATCCGGTCGGTGTTCAAAGGCGGGCACCGAGATTGTTGAAAATATCACTCACCCAGTCACTCCACTATGATTTTCAGGAATTTCGATCCCCTTTGCTTATTGAATTCTCGTTCATTTGCTGTTGGAAACGAAATTTGGTTTGTGGGTCTTGACTTAGGGAAAAAATTATATGTTTGTGCTTGTTAAATAATGTATAATACGTCTCTTAGAATTATAAAAATTGCATAGGTAGGGGTTTAATCTGTTTCAAATATGATTGCTGGCTTTTCGACTTAGGTTTGATAGCATCATAGAATTTGAGATTGAACCATGCTAAATTGAAGCCCTAAGGATGAATAATTGGTCTTGTAGTTGTTGTGATATGTTGGGTAAACTTATAGGGTCTAAAACATGTCTAAATGCGCTATTATAAACAAAGTCTGAAATCTATCTCTAACTAATAGCACGAAACCCCATCGACGGACAGTCGGTTGATTAATAGGCCGTTCATGGGGTCCATCGATTGATCCACCTTAAAATTGTTCAACTCTAAGACGACAGAAGTTTACTACTGTTCGTTAATTGATCGACGGGCCATTCTGTATGTCCGACATTTCTAACTAAAACCTTGATTTGTGAGAGCTTAAAATTTATTCTAAGTGTCAGACTATGGAAGTGGACTACGGCTCGTCGATTGATTGATGGGCCATTCTTCATGTCCATCATTTCAAACTAAGAGGTCTGCTGAATGAAGAATTTAAAAAATTACTAAGTGTCCAACAACGCACATTATCGATGGACCATCGATAAAGCCCGTCAGCCAGTACTGCATGTCTACACTGGACGTTGATTTGTGTTTCATTTTTCTGGTTTGATTATTTTGTGTGTCCTAGTAATATCACCATGAGACTAACAAACTGTTTTTCCAGGTACTCATGGCCCCCAAACCGGACATTGTCTATTCCAGGGGCAGGTCCATGTTCGTGGCCCCATCCCGTCGGATGATTGGCAATTCCAACTATGAGAGGAATCCTAAATACGTACTCCTAGGCACCACGACCCCTACACAAGCTGCAAGAGCCACTCCAGGCACTCCCAAAAGGTGGCTTCTGACTTAGTCACTACTTTCCAGTCTCATGAGGAGCGCACACTAAATGGCACACCATGTGGGTCTGCTTCGGGTTCTGAAGGAGTGTCTGGCTCCGAAGTGGTATCAAGTTCAGAGTTTGCCAACTCTACAGGGTCGAATGAGGCCACTGCCTCCAGGTCCAGATCACGAGGAGCCACTCACCCAGAGGTGCATGCCCACCAAGCCTCATCTAATAAGGTCCATAGTTTTGAGTCTGATCCAGCACCCCACGATGATGTCCTTGCATCGATTCCTGATGATCCAAACTAGTGATGCATCGGTGGTCAGTATCAAGTCTACAGGGATGCAAAGCTTCTAAACGGAAAGGGGGTGATAGCTCTGTTGGTTACAGTCGAGCGGAGAGTTAGTACAGGGAGTCTTCACACAGTCCCTGATGTGCATAAGTTGTTTACCCGCTACAGGTTTGAGTGGATGGCTAGGAGTCTGGGTCATATAGCTAGGAGTTTGTTAGAGAGTTCTACGCCTCATATGTGGCTACTCTCAGAGGTTCTTTGGACACGCTGGCGAGAATCGGCAAATAGGACCCACTCACAGAGGTTTTAGTTCGAGGCTGCCAGGTGAACATTTCTCCTACATCCATCAACCGCTTCCTGTACTGTGTGCCCACTGTGCTGCGAGGGATCCCCTTACTCCGAAGTTCAATTATAGGATTTGTTCAAAAGTGGCAAGTTTCAGAGGAAAAGAGATTATAGAGAGTCCACTAAGAGATGACTTTCACAGTAGTTGTCCATTGACAGTGAGGGAGCAGACTGAGTGTTAGACCCCAGTGGACTCATCATAAAGGCATACCTCACTTTCACAACCAAGTTCTTCTGGATGTTACTCCACCACCGCCTATCTCACACGGCAGCAGATAACATTCTTACATGCGATAGAGCGGCATTGGTAGAAATATTGGTGGCCGGGTTGGACATCGACTTCGCGAAGTTATTGATTTCGGTGATACATAAGTGGGATTTTAAGACCTATACTACTTACCCATTCACTTGTTTGATATTTCAGTTATATAGGGATGCTGGAGTGCTCATTTGGCACTGTGATGCCCTCCGTACTCCAACCGGGACTGTGGATATAGGTCTCATTAGGCATGAGGCCAAAGTGGCGGCACCTCAGAAAGAGCCTAGACTTGAGTTGCAGCCACTGAGTGATAATTCAGCGGATACGGTAGAGTTAGCCCAAGGGGCTGATCCTTCCACTTCATAGCCTACTGAGACCACTCCGGCCAAGTCGGCTCATGGCACTAGTAGAGCACCCACTTCCTCCCGGTCTACTCCACCGTTTGTAGCATTTGTCCAGATAGCTAGGGTCCAGAAGTTAGAGGCCCAGATAGTCACCTTGTTTCATCATATCAAGCCTTGGATGCAGAAATCCATTGCCGAGGCTGAGGACCGGATTAAGAAGAGGGTGGCACAGCACACAAAGAGGAAGTTTCAGGCGGGTCACCAGTGCCTTGATGCATTTGAGTTGGGGGTTCTTGCATGCCCAGCCCCCACTATTGGATTGACTACTCTTCAGGAGGCTATAGCAATTTTGCGGGCGGATGCTGACATTATCCTGGAGATGAGGGGACATAAGCCCAAGACTGCACCTGTTGAGCTAGCGGAGGATATTGTGTTTGCGGCACTATTCACTGTTCACACTGCACCTCTGCCTAAGCCATGTGAGTATCACAAGAGGCACCGTTCCATCCGCACCACTGAGGGAGAGAATGCTCGTTTAAGAAAGAAGGGGACGGACCTGAAGGCTGTGAGGAGAGCCTTTTTGATTTATAAGAAGACCCGTTAGATGAGGGCTCAAGTGTTGGCTGCTAGGGAATCTAGTTTCAGACCTTAGTCTTTTGAAAGGAGTATCACTGAGCGTACGGATATTGTTTGGGAACCACTGATGGTGTCCCTACTATAGAGGTTGCGGGTTCTGGGAAATTGGACCCGCCTGCTTGTTGATCAACGACACTATACGCCTCAGGTTTGCTTCACCTACCACCCTGTCTTTATACTTTTTATGCATTGGGTACAATTGTATGCTTTTCTTTGTTGGGGTGGGGTAAATGGAATATGAGTGTTAGGGTGAAGTCTGAGTAGGCCAACTCACGATCCTCTCTAAGGGGTTATCTTGCCTGTGTTATTTTGCCTCAAGAGACTGCCTATTTTCATTTTGAACTGTCATGTCGTAAGTTGTCAAAGTATGAAAGTAACATATGAAGCATGATTTCTAAGCATAAATGATATCTCGTTCTAAGAAATGCTTGCATGAAAAGGTATAAAGTAGTTGAATGTGTTGTCTCTATTCATGACATAGATATGCACCCACTGCATGACCCTCAACCTAACACTCAAACTAGGTGTTTGACAATCTGATAGGATAACGAAGTGTCAAGACAGTGTGAGGAAGTTCTATTGTTCCACTGTTGGTACCTAGATAGAACTTTCTCGGTTAGTCCTGCAAAAGCAATCTGCGTTAGACAACTAGGAAAGGAACATAGGCCCTTGTTCAAATTAGCAAACATCTATCCTAAAGTAAAACGAACCAAATGAAATTGTTATCCCTTTTTTATCAAAATATGTTGAGCCTATAAGTAACCTTTCTTTTCTTCACCAACTCACCTTCCCTGGGTATAATGTGTTGTCCCTGTTTCTTCGTTGGACATGTGCACCTCAACTTAGGCCAAAAGCATAAGTTAAGGGTGGCTAATGAAAAAACTGACCTCGTCTTGGACCTGACCCAATGTTGGGTAATGTGTACCTCGACTCAAGATAAAAACATAAGTTGAGGGTGGCTATTATGAGTGATGACCCAAAATGTGGGTATGAAAACAGTAATGTGGAAAAGAAAAGAAAAAGTGATCAAGAGAAGTGACTCACTCAAAATTATCACTTGAATGAAGAAATAAAAAGAAGAAAGAGATTTTAAATAAATAAGTAAATATTGTGTTGAGCAAAAAAGAAGTAAGAGTCACTTCCACAAAGAACAAAGAAGAAAGCAAGGCAAAGATGACAAGAAAAGAGAAAGTAGGAAATAATAGATAATGAAAGAGGTAGGACACTTAGACTTAATGTCAAGAAGGCAAAAAGTCACTAAAACGTAGCCATGTGTAGTGTACCTGACCTTGAGACTACGTTACAAGCCATGAAAGTCCTATCGTGATCCTAAGAGTCTAATGTGGTGAAATTAAGTAGTGAAAATAAGGGCAAGCCTATGGTACAAGTACTAACTAGGTATCAATTTGTTTTGAGCGTGAGTGTTGAATAATGATCCTTATACTCAAAGTTAAAATCACTGTGTGAAAAAGGAGGATATCTTTTTAAAGTGAGGGCACTAGTTGCAATATTAAAAAGTTGGTACCTTGGCGAGAGGCAAAAGAGTAGAGGCGTTGGTGCATGGTTAGTTTATGTCATGGTCTTACCCACATGAGTGAGCTTATCAAACCTAAGAGTAAAAGTATGCATTAAAGCAATGAACAAGTTACGATTGATAGCCATATGATTGCAAAAGTTCAAACGAGAATACTTTTGTACAAAGTGTTGTGCTGAGTCATAGTGTATCTCTTGAGGACAAATAATGAATTTAAGTTAAGGATGTTGATGCACCGTGGTTTTACGACACTTTCAATTTTTTTTGCTTAAGATTGGTATGTGTCTATAGCCTTTTTGTAGTAGTTTTAACAAATTTTTATCTTTGTTTTTAAAGAAAGGTGTCCAGAACCAAAACCTAAAAGGCACCTGAGATTTAGTGCAGTGGTGACCCACGAAGGCCATCAACAGTCGCTCGTGCCATCGACGGACCGTAGATGGTGACCGTCGACTGAAAGTTCTAGGATCTCGAGAAACTCGAGGAAATCTGACCAAGTATGGGTCTACAGAAGGATTGATGGTCCGTCAATCAATCGACAGACCGTCCTATTGAATCTTCAATCAGATCACAAAAAGTCCCAGTACCCGAAGTTGAAGAAAGTTTAATTATGGAACGACGGAAAGTATCGATCGATCATAGATGCATCGAAGGACCGTGTTGTGGGTCTGTCGATTGAATCAAAGAATATGCTAGTTGGAGGATGAAAAAAATGTTAAGTCTGGACTTACAGAGGCAGTCGATGGTTCATTATTTTATCGACGGACCATTTGTGAGGGTCGTCGATTGAAGCCGCTTTTTCGAACAACATTACTTATTTGAATTCCTTTAAATTTAGGACATTATTTGTTATAAATAGGGTGAACAACATCATTTTTGGGGTTGGATTCTATTACTGCAATTCTTAGGTTGTTTGTCAAAGTAAGTTCATGATTTATGTTTATCCACTATGAATTGTGTTCTTGTATGCATGGGTAACAAAATCCACAACTATGGTTGTGGGAACCATGGGTTATTAACAAAGTAAACCTATCTGAATAACAATTCTCAAATCGGTTATTGCATGCATTGATAATTCTTTCACTTAAAAGTCTTTTTAACGAGTGCACACGTTAGAACTCGTCTTATTAATACTTGACAGACCAAGGAGGTAGTTAATAGGAAAAGAATTATCATCATAGATTAAGTGAGATACTATCTAATAGGCTAGTTTCCATTGGTGAGAAGTAATAACTAAGACATACATCAAATACGATGCTTAATATGAAGTAAAAGTAAGGGTTAGTAGTTTAGACACACATAGCCGGACCAAGGTACGCGTGAAATTCTCTAAGTGTCAGACCAAGGATTTTAAGATACCTAACTTATCACTTTGCATGCAAAATAGTAGGGAAGAATTGTTATAGGTAGGAATATGGCGTTATGAACCTATAGGGAACACTTACACCCTAGTTTCTCTAACAACCTTATAAACACTAAAGATTTACTCATGTTATTTGTTTCACTTAGAGATATTAAAAGACTTTTGTTTCAGAAAATCCCCCTTTTAATTTCATGTTCTCAGAAAGGACTTGACTAAATAGAAGTACTTGTACATTGAAGTTAAGTCTGAACCATTTTCCTCGTGGAATCGACCCCAACCTAATACTTGGGTACTTCATTTGATACGGCTACTTATACTTCTTTAGGGAGGTACAATTAAGTGTTTCAAACTACTAGACAAGTAGAATATAAGTCCCCTCTGTGGACATTAGTTTAGTGTTCACGCCAACATGCCTTTATACCTTTGAGAGGGTATATTGGGTCCACTCAATGGGGAATATACATCTGACTCCACATTTAGCTCATGTGGTTTTAGTATAAGTTATTAATATCTCCTACCGTTCAGTCAGACTCTCTTGCATTGACCATACTTACAGATTAGTTAGTATTCAGTCTCAACATGTTATAAATTTGTTCATTGTATCCAGTTTGCTCACAATTTAGTATATATCATGTTCCGATTATTATACTCGCTTTTTTGCTTGTTAGTTATGTTTTATTTCAGCTTTAATCTATCCTACATGCTGAGTACCTTCAAGTATTGATGCATATGTGCGCTATATCTTCTCGTAATGTAGGTTTAGGTTCTCAGCATGCAGATTGCGCTTAGATTGATTTCTGATCTCCAGTTTAGCAGATTAAGTGGTAAGTGCTCATTCCCCGAATAAAAAAGTCATAAGTTTCTTTTTAGTATTTTAGTCTTTTAGTTTCAGTTTTGATAGACTTAGCTGGGGCCTGTCTCGTAGTTCTTGCATTTCTAGTTAGTTAGATGCTATTTGCAGACATAGTTTCAACCTAGCATTGAGATAATATTTTCCTTGTATTAAACTCATCTATTTTCATATATTTCAGCAATAGTTATGGGTATTCCCCATCTTTTCATTTAAAGTATGATTTAGCTTCCGCATCAGTTTATATTCTTTAGTATGATCATGTCAGCAGGGTTAGCTTGGGATCACTTGTGATCCTAGGTCCCGTGTCCGCGTATCGGGGGTAAATCGGGGGATGAAAACCTTGGTTCCGCTTTCTCCTTATCAAGTCTTGCTTCTGATCTCTCCTTGAGTCTCTAGTTTGTTACCTTCTACTATTGATCTTTTCCTCGTGCTCCTATTGGAGCTAGAGCCGACAATATGGGCTAGGCCCGTTGGGCCGACCTGGCCTAACCCGGGATTTAATAGGGCTGGGCTAAGATTTTTGGAGCCCATTTAAAAAAGGGCTTTTTAGCCCCGACTGAATAAGCCTGATGATTTAAGGGTCTTGAGAAATATCAATAGAGCTAGCCCTTGGGCCAATAAAATTTAATTAAAAAATAATATAATATTAAAATTTAAAATTAAAGAGAGTCCAAACTCAAAACAATTAGGTTAATACTTTTACTTCAAAAAAAAAAACTTAATATTTTTTTTGTTTTTTGAAAATGGTAACTTGATAAATATTTTAGGCAAAACGGTCTGATGGTCCCCTGTATTTATACAAGTTTATATTATGGACCGTTCTACTTATGTTTTTGTCATCTAGACTCTTACACTAAATAAAACACAATATATCAAACCCCTCTGACCATTGACCATACTTATGTGGCGTTAAGATGGTTGAGTTTGCAAAAGAGTGAGGCTAAACGACTATTAAGGCAAGTGTGCAAGTGAACATTATAATTTTATTTAAGAAAATATTTAAATTATTAGACAATAAAATAATAAACATAAAAAGAAAAAAAATCATTCTTCTTCAACCAACCTAGATGTTTTTTCACCCATCCATCTTTGCCCAAACCTTTTTTTTTCTTTCCATCAATTATCTGCTACACAAGACTCCAGAGGCGGTGGGGAGCCTCTGTACGCCAGAGGCAATAAGTTTCTTGGCCTTCTAGTACACCGGAGAGGATGGAGAGCATAGGGGGTCTCTAGTGGTTCGCATCGGTCGGCAATGACGAAGAGCTGGTGTGGTCATTTTTCTGGAGGTTGAAGAAGGAGGAAAGAAAAATGGTGAGTATGTGTGATGAAGATGTAGACTGGTGAGAGAGGTCGTATTTGTAGTTTCGCCGACAAGAGGAGCGGCAGCAACAATGACTTTCTTTGGCAGTTGGGCCAATCCACTGTGAAAATGGATAATGATGCTAGGAAACCCAAACATTTAATTTAAATAATAAATTAAAATTCAATTTGTCAAAATTGCATCAATTTTTATGTTTTTTGTTTTGTCAAAAAAGATATTATTATAAAAAGGATAAAAAGATGAAGTGACAAATTTTATGTGATATGGAGTGTGATATCAACGTGATTTAGAGTCACGATGTGTTGAAAGGGTTCAACTGGTTGAGTTTAGACGGGTTTAGGGGTTCAGATGACAAAGAGGTAAGTAGAAGGGTTCACAATACAAATGCATATAAGTACAAGGGTCCACCAGACCATTATGCCAATATTTTATAAAGACAATTTTATTTGTGAATTTAATTAACAAGTAGTAACATTACCATCATGTAACAATGTTTTGTCGATATTCAAGATAATATTTTTAAATTTTAATTTATAATTTAAATTAATAATTATATAAAACAAATATAATTTTTTATAAAAGTGGGCTGACCCGACAAGCCTGTAGCCCACGTACTTGTGGGTTGGGCTGACCATTTTCTAGCCGACACAAAAAGTGGGCTAGCCCGGCCTTACCCGTAAAATGTCAAAGCCTGTATGGGTTAGCCCAGATGGAGTGGGCTAGCCCATATTGACAGCTCTAATTGGAGCTACTAGATATCAACCTAAGAGATGGTATATTGGGTGTGAGAGAAAGAGATGTTTCTATTGATGGACCGGTGCTACCTATGGATCTAAGTATCATGGAAGACGTAATTGATATATACACCTAGAATTAAATGGCATTGGCATGAAGATATGGAAAGGGAAAAAAAGCAAGCGACTAATCGACGAAGCAAGGTTTGGAATCCTTCAATTACAAAGTGGAAGCGGCCTCTTCATTTATTATATCTGACTCTTCTATTTTATAATATAGGGAGTTGGGGTGAAGGTGAGGGGTAATCATTTAATCATAGTCCCACCATAACCCTAAGAAAAAGAGATTGGGTTTCTGTGAGTAGACTATCCTTGGAAGTTTCTATTCTACTAAACCATGGGATGCAACCATAGATCGAGCCTGGAAGTCCTCTCCTTACATTCTAGTAGATTTCAGCTCCTCCTTTTTTTAATTCACATGCACAAGAAGTCATATTATTTTTTTTGTGAAATTTATTAAATGAATCTATTTAATTCTAATTTCATCTAAGAAGAAATAAATCACACTTGGTCGGATTTGAACCTAAGACATTAGATGTTGGAGACCCACGTTCTACTGAACTGAACTAAGAGCGCTTTCTTATCACAGTAGATACGATTGTATGAAAAAGGATTTTTTTGTGTACCCCTAAAGCATCTTGTATGCATACCGTCTCATAAAATGAAAATCTATATGTCCAATTTGAATCGACAACAATGGATCCCTTGTTACTGCCTAGAGGAGAATAATAGGTATAGATGACAGGAATTGAAGTCGTGACATTTTTAATCCAAAACAAAGTGCTACCAAACCGTGCTACATCCCTTTAAATTTGTGTACAAAAGTAAGCCTGACAACGGAACCGGGACTACTAGACCGTTACCGGAACGAAACCGGGCACCACGGGCTGGAACCGGGACGGACCAGTAATGGTAGTTCTAGAAAAAATTAGGAGTACCCGTCTCGAACCGGTAACAAACGGGACTAGAAGCAAGGTCCCCAAACAAGTATTTTTTTTAATTATTTTACTAAAAACAATTAACTAATAAAGCTATGAAACATGCATATATATTTTTAAAAAAAAATATTATTACTTAAATAATATTAAAACTTCTACAATTTTTAAGTTAAAAATTTGTACATTTAAACTTTTAAATACAAACGTTCAAACTTTAAAGTTTTAAAGTATAAAAGTTTAAATTTTTAACTTTAAAAGTTTGAAATTTAAATTCAAACTCTCAAACTATAAAACTATGAAAGTTTAAATTTCACACTTTTAAAGTTTGAAAATTTAAATTTCAAACTCAAAACTATAAAAGTTTAAATTTCACACTTTTAAAGTTTGAAAATTTAAATTTCAAACTCAAAACTATAAAAGTTTAAATTTCACACTTTAAAAGTTTGAAAATTTAAATTTCATACTTTGAGGTTATAAAAGTTTAAATTTCACACTTCAAAAATTTAAATTTAAATTTCAAACTTTAAAACTATAAAAGTTTAAATTTAATGCTTTAAAAGTTGTATTAATATTAATTCAAAAATTTAAATTTAAGACAATAATTAAAAAAAATTAAAGGTGATTAACGTATACTTTTATTAATATTAATTTAATACTATAGTTTGAGTTACAAGATATTAGAAGAATATTAAAAGATCTAACTTACACAGCCACCTTCTAAGAAAGGTTCTTTTTGAATTAAACCTTGAATTATGATACCCATACTAACATACATTTAAATTTAATAGTTCATTCTACCAAGGAAATCTTTTTTATATCATGTAATATTTCCCTAATAACATGCTCGGGAATTGGCTGATTAGATATTTCCTCCAAGCTTCAATGTCGTCGTCACTAAAATCTTGCATTATTTCGTCAAATTTAGTTTCAAATTTGGTCGTTAAATGTGGATGACCATAATTGCTTCTCCCATCAGTAAACCAATCTCTAAATAATATCTATATATCCAAGTTATCAGCTACTAACGAATATATATATATGCTCTCCGATTTGAACCTTGTTGCACTAAAATCAACATTCGAAGCTAATGAAGATGCTTAAATAGTTAACTCATCTTGAGCCACCGGTTGAAGTTTCGGAAATCCCTTGCCGCGATTGCTCCACTATTATAGACAATTAGCACTAGGTCTTGTATTTTGATTAATATATGCATCAAAATCATTTCTATCTTTATGAGAATATTCAAGATAAGAATCTAACATATCATCAATGTGTGTGTATGTGTCAACTTGACATTAGAAATGTTGCATCATTAAAAATAATAATTAAAAAAATAAATTTAAAACTATTTTTTTAATTCTATTTGATGAAGGGTATATTTGAGCTACTTTTGTAATGGTAGGAGTATCTTTGAGTCATTTCTTATACATTATCATTGCCCTATGTAGCTTACATGGGTTGAACATGCATCATTTATGGTTCTGGTAAAGAATATATGGTAGAAGGTGTTAGTGAAAATTTACAAGATAACAAAAATAGAAGATTACAAGTGAAACTGAAATTAACAAATAAAATCACTTCAGGTTGAGGCGCAAATATCTTGCTCTCTTTAAGAAGATTCAAGCCCACTGCAACAAATATGTTCACGGGTCCAACAGTAGTCCTCTTTGACTTGTTCTATCCAGGATACAACAGTCTTCACAAACTATAACTCAACAACTCTGGACAACAGTTGAGTCTAAAGCTCCACAAATAAGAACACATCCGTTCAACTAATAAGAACTCTCCTTTTTGGCTAACTATTTCACTCTATATTTTTCTTGTGTGTTGTCTATGTCACAAACCAAATGAACACCACCACTATTTCTATTAGAAGAAGTCTTCGTAGCAACGAAGAAGAAGATAAATGGTACAATAAATAGTGATAATAATGACATTAGAAGTTACATATACAAGCTATAATGGAGGAAGAATAATTGAGAAGTAACGACAAAGGACACCAACAGTTGAGAGATATTCTAAATGTTAACATTACAAAAAGTAATTCCAATTGAACTAAATAAGAACTTAGTTCCACCAAAATCCAACAACCAGTACTCCCCACAAATCAAAGTCATCAAAATATCCTAATGCAACCATGAATAGAGGAAGTAATGACAACAGTCAATGTGGCAATGCAACATTTTTTATAATACTAAAATGTTCCACACTAACAATACCCCACTCATTTTAATATTAGATAAGAGAGTCCACCAGTTGAAGGAAGACTACTATGCATCATAAAGGTGTCTTCTCTATTGAACCTTCACTTTAGTGAAACAGTAACTTTTACTCTAGAGTCGTAGTGGTCTCAGACTTGAACTGTGACTATTTAAGGGGAATTACATATCACTGTCCACACATAATAATCAAGGTATTTACATGATCTATAAATCCAACACCTTATGGCCATGTGTTATCCCGATTTCATGAGTGCATTTGAGAATAAGCCTAATTCTCATAGGAAGTGACCTACTTCCATACATCACATAGGTGAAATCTGTCGAGAGTAATCCTGTAAGCTTTTCACTCCACCTACGAGCTAGAGATATTTATTAAGAGCTTTATCCACTCAACCTTCCCAAACTACACGAAACAATGCACTCACATCACAAGGAGGGAATAAAAAGATAGTGCATTTTCCGCAAAAAGTATCATATGATTAGTTTTTCCCTTTCAACCTTGTTATATTATCTCTACTCCCCAGGTTGGGTTTTATGATATATGACTCAACGATTTGTAGGCTTCAACCTATACCCCTTGATTTAATCCACGTATTTTCTCTCATTAAGGTATTAGTAAGAGGATCTGCACGGTTATCACAAGATTTGACAAAATCAACACTAATGATATATCACTTTTCAAATACAATCTTACATTAATGTGTTTTCTCCTTATAGGCTTAGATTTACCGTTGTAATAACGGTTTTAAACTCTACCAATCGAAGTACTGCTATCACAAGATTTTTCAAAATAACGAATTTGAAATAATAATTCTCTTAATAAATTCGCTTCCTCACTAGCTGAAGCTAAAGCAATTAGTTCAGCCTCATGGTAGAGTCAGACATTATAATTTGCTTTTCTGATTTCCACCAAACATCACCACCAATTAAAGTAAAGACATAACTAGTGGTAGAACAGGAACCACTTAATAAAGTGATCCAATCTGCATCACAAAAGCCTTCAAGTATAACATGATACTTTTAATAGAACAAACAATAAGTTTTCATTCCAATATATATCTCATAACTCTGGTTATGGCATGTCAAGGTTCATTACCGAGCTTGCTTGTAAACCTATCTAGTACTCCTACTGCATATACAATATGAGGCCTAGTGCAATTAGTCACATATCTCAAACATCCAATTATGCTAGCATTTTCCTTTCGATTTATTACATCATTTTCACTTTCAACCAGAAATAAGTGAACACTTGAATCAAAAGGATTAGCAACATGCTTGCAATCAATAAAGTTATATTTTTTTAAAAATTTGCAAAATGATTTCTTGAAAGGGCTCTAAGAACTTCTTAAACTTGGCTCTTAATTTTCCTTGAATTTGATTTTATGGATTCAATGATCCATGTTTCTGGATGATTTCTAGGTGTTTAGAAGTAGGATGACTTAAATGCGATGAACGAAGAAAAACAAGTGTAAAATGATGATATGGGTGCGTCCCTGGCGCGCCGCGCCAGCCCCAATTTTCTGGGGATCATTTTGTTCGCGGTGTTCCAACCCCTCTGGCGCAGATTAAGGTACGTTAATTCGATTAATTACAATTATTTTCCCCAATATCTCTTTAGATTCAGTTACCCATAACATATGCACCAAAAATCTAGCCCAAAGCAACTCTAATAATAAACATTAGATTCTCAAGAACTCTTCAATGTCATCTACACTTCAAAAACAAAACTTACTCAAGAATATAAATCAAGAATGTCCAATTATAAATATTTTTAGGATGAAAATACGCTTAATTAAGCATGTTTGGTGTGTGGCTGAACTAACCCACCAATACATGATCTCACATACCTCATAGGGATCACTTCTTGACGAAATCCATAGGCAATTCTTGAACATATTAATGATTCTTGCTCTTTCCCCTCTTTTCTCCTCTTCTTTCTAGACCCTAACTTAGTTTTCTAAAGCGTAAAATGGATCCTATATGCTTAGACCCCAATAAATTACCACAAAGCTAAATTAAGTCAAGGGTATGGAAAAAAACAAATTACCCTTCAAAAATCTAGATTGGACTTTCCTTATTCGAACAACCCAACTACTAATGGGCATAACTCACTCATACGAATTCGAAATCGTACAAACTCGGCTGTAGTGAAAATATTATTCCTAGATATTTCCTACGATATCTAGAAACACACCTAACTCATCCTGAGCTAGGGATTATTGTTGTTTGAAGTTGATCAAACCCAAACTTAACATAACTTAACAAATATAAAGATTATTCATTCTTTCCTAAAATAAATATTTCCACCTTTTTAACTTCTTCTTGTTCTTTCTAGTTATGAGGTATTACACATACAATAATACGCCCATGACAGATGCATGGACTAGGAAGTCCCTCATGTTTCCCAGACTGAGAGACAATGTGTGTGTGTATGTTGTTAGGACAACCATACATCAATATATATGTCATTGCACCTCATTTCATCACACATCATTGATTATAACTATTGACTATATGTTTATATATTGTAGATTATCTTGATTGTGGAATAGTGTTATGATAAACAATTCCTGTTGACATCCAAATAGAGTTATTTTGTATGTTCTTTTTATATGAAGTGAGAATTTTTTTAGATTGTTCAATTGCTTGTTGCGGGTTGTATTTATGGAGGTTCAGATTGAGTGGTTGGCGTGCTAGTGTTCATTAATGCTCTAGTTTGAGTTAGTTGTGTTCTATGTTGTTTGGTACTCACCCATTTCTTCTATGTTTGTGTTGGTTACAAGCTTGAATCTGCATGATTATACTTCCTCTATATCTTCTCTGAGGCTTTAGTATGGAGATTTGAGAGGTATATTCTTACCATCCTACAATTACCTCTTGCTCCTTTATTATGTTCTTGTTTTATTCTAAAAATTGTGATACTTTAGACTTGTAATTTGTTTCAAATCAATTATTATATATTAGTGGTATGTACACGTGACGACTAGGTTTTGGAGATATTTAGGGGTTTTACTAAGTTATTTGCATTTATGTTATTGATATTTTAAATTCCCACATTTCTATCATTATATTTTGAGTTATAGAAAATCATATCTTTATGGGATAAGATATGTTCCATCACACCCATTTTGGGTCATGATAACTTTGTATTCATAATATACAAGAAAATTATTATTATTATTATTATTGTTGTTGTTGTTGTTGTTGTTGTTGTTGTTGTTGTTGTTGTTGTTGTTGATAATGATGATGATGATGATGATATTATTCGTTTTATACTATTAGATTTTATCGGTTCTTAATTTAAAATAATGAGTTCATATATCCAAATTTTACACATCGATTCAATATATAATATGTGCAATAAAATAATGTTTATTTATTTTATATGAAAACTTAATATTGTTCTTTTTTATTTAATGTGTGTAGTATTTTGTTAATCAGATAATAATCTATTTTTCTCCAACTTATTTAAGTCCTAGCTATTTCTATCCATTTTTGTGCAATTCTTACATAATTGATATATTTAGACTAATATAAATTGTTAAGCCCAACTTTTAATCCTAGACGTCCATCTTATATTGATAAACATATCTTCTACACTTCGCTATTATATTCATTCAAAACCTAAATTTCTTTTCATCTTAATCCTCTATTGAAGAAGAGCCGTCCCACTCCTTCCATATCCTCTCCCTAGCCGCTGCTCAACTACAAAACCACTGTGAAGAACCTGCCTGCTCCAGTGAAACCATAACATTGCTCTTCTTCTCCTTTTGCCTCATATCTGAACCATTGGAGAACAAATACAAAAAGATTTTCGCACCTCAAAAAATTGAAATTATGGTTATCAGTTTTTTGAATTCAGGATTTTTAGAGGTGTTGATGTAAAGTTCCCTCATAAAATGGTACATTTCTTTTTTCTCACATTTAAATTCATATAATCTTCGTAATTTGGGAAATGTTTCAGTCGATTTAATCTTAGATCTGTGATAGCATGTCTTAACTTTTTTTATTATTATCTTAGTGTATTTTCCTATTAATTTATGTGAAAATTCATTTAATTGAAGAAGTTTAATTGATAATGCTTAAGAATAATAATTATCAATGCTATATGTGATTATAGAAAAAAAATAAGAGAATTAGCACTATTTAAATTTGAAGTTCAAGTGAAATCTTGTCACTATAATGCTTACTAGATTTAGTTTATTAAATATTGTTTTTTGTGTAGTTATTAGGTTGTATGTCATATATTTTTGTAGAATTTTAAGGTCCACTCAATTTAATCGTGAGAAAAAGTGATATGAGATACAAATTTATTTTGGATCTTCTTATGAAGTAAGTTTGTTATGCTTAATCATTTGAAACTCCTTTTCTTATTTTATGCTTATTTGGATTAACAACATTTATTACTTTATATTTAATTTTTGTTTGATTTGTTAAATATAAAATACAAACACATCTTGACCTCTATAAATATTATTGCATCCACATCGTAATGGAATAAAGTTGCTTGAATTTTAACCACGATGGATGGAGAAGTCAACGCATGAATGGGAATCATCACCTCATTGGATGCTCGGTACGTTTAGTTAATGTTGAAAAAAGACAAGCTATAATTAACTTCTTATAGGAAGCGAGCATATTGCTATACAAAAATAAAGCAACTCGTTAATCACTTAGAGCATGTTTGTCATTGTTGTTTGCATAAATTTATCACACCACTTTTTAATTAATGCTATATGTTCGCTACACATACCCCCCCCCACACACACACACAAAATTTATATGATTTGATATGGACCTAAATGTGTGGACCTTTAAAGGTGTCTAAAACCTTCCTTTTGAGGTAACTTGAATCATTAACCTACCCTTTAAATTAAATTAATTTGTTAGTTTTGAATAGAATAGTGCCATAAGACACTTTAAATCGTTCAGGTGACATTTTTTCTCTTTTTAAAACCAGAAAATAACTGTCTCATTGAAAAATGGGGTGTGAAAATTGTCATATAGGACCCCACCTTCACAACAAGTTTTCTTTGTTGTGTTAGATAGGGGTATAAATTTGATTTTTTAGTTTGATTTTGTATTATTTGACTTTTGATTTCAAAAAAGTATAATCCAATTCAAACCAAAATAAAATTATTTTTGTTTTTCTCTTTTAGTTTGGCTTTTATATATACTAGTTCACGACACGTGCTTTGCACGTGCGTCCCATATATATATATATATATATATATATATATATATATATATATATATATATATATATATATATATATATATATATAGCCTCATTAGACAGTACATCTTTCTTAGTATTCCCAGATAATAGGTAGGAGTATAAACTGAAATGTTTAATAGGCGCTACAAAGATAGTTATTAAATCGTTAGCACCGCTTAAAAACATTCCCACTAGAGTAGTTTTTAATACGAATAAGAGAAACTCTATTATAGTCATTTATGTACATTCAACGTACTCTACAGATTGAGGAATACATAGAGTTGAACATAGTAAAATAAGAAATTATAAGATTTCGTTGAAATTGTTTTTTTAAAAATTTCCCAAAAGGACAATCATACCAATTTCAATGAAAACTTTCAATTTCTTAGTTTACTATGTCAAACTCTATGTATTCCTCTATCCGTAAAGTACGTTGAATGTACATAAATGGCTATAATAGAGTTTCTATTATTCGTATAACAACTACTCTAGGGGGAATGTTTTATGTGGTGCTAATGATTTAATAACTATATTTGTAGCCAAAATATTTTAGTTTATGCTCCTTCTTATTATCTAGATATACGAAGAAAGATGTACGATCTAATGAGGATATATTTATATATATATATATATATATATATATATATATATATATATATATATATATATATATATATATATATATATATATATATATATATTTAATTTCCAAAACTAGTCTTTTCCTTTCATGAAAAATTGTGAATTTTATGAAGAGCAGCCAATTTTATGAAAAGTTGTGCCTTTTTATGAAAGGTTGTACCTTTACGAAGGGTTGTAACTTTTCCAAAGAGTTGTAAAATTTCCAAAAAAGTTATGACTTTTATGAAGAGTTGTCAATTTCATGAAAAGTTGTGGATTTTATGAAAGGTTATGACTTTTTCGAAGGGTTATAACTTTTCCAAAGAATTGTTATCTTTATGATAAGACACAATAATCATTTGTTCGCACTACCCTTCGTTCTAAGGACTTTCCTCTCATTTTAAAACAATGAAACTTTGAACTTCTTCTTCTACTACTACTTCTGAACAATCAAATAGTTGTGTACTTTTCCCTTGATGAATGGATCAATGACACCATCATTTTTGTATCAATGCATGATGAATATAATCATTCTATCTTTAGATGATCTATTCCTTAAAACATTGGGTACGAGTGGAGAATAATTTCCTTAAAGTGATACAATGCATTCAATGGGCTCAACCTTTTTCCATTCTATTTCAATCTATTTTTTGACATACTGGTATGTTTTTGTACAGACATTAATTTATGCTTACATTATTAATTCTTGTTTTGAGTACTTGCTTTAAACTTTGTTGTTTATGTTTATGCAAAGTTATTGTTATAAGTGTTTCTTAATATGAATTAAATAACAAATGTTAATTAGGTATTCAAGCAAGTTTAATCTACTAAAATTGTTGAAGGTACAAAAAAAAGCCCCTACAAACCTCTAATTTCGTCATCAACAACGTCATTCTTTCACATACAAGAATGCAATTTTGTGTTCTTTGAAAAAAACATGTGCCAGTTAATAACTTTGCATGTACATAGTTTTTGGTTTTTCTGTTGTTGTTATGTATTTTTACTAATTTTTATCAGTGGATATTACGAGGACATTAAGGATTAAAAGTTAATTGAAGTGATTGTCAATTTTTTGTGGCATGTTATTCCAAAACATAGGAATCTTTCTGGTTAGAATATTTGGTATCATCATTGGATATCTCATAGTTTACTACCTTTAATGTATATTTTTTCTCGTTGTTTTGTTATTTTCTTAAAATTGCATTGAATATTTTCGTTTGGTATGTATATTAGTCACTTGGACAAAACTTTTTTGCCTTTTAATGTTTTTTTTTTTCCTTCTCATCCGACTCTTTAAAATATTTTTCATGTGAGTTCTGAACATTTTTGGCAAACTTAATTTTAAGAATATGAAACAAAACAGACTCTAAATAAAAGTAATATCACACACTACAAAAGATATGTCTATTAACATAGATTTGTTACTTTCATGTCACAAGTTATTTTTGAGCGTTTGAGTTATCTAGGTTTGACTCATTTTTAATTTTAGTGTTCGAGAATATTTCTTTAACATGAGTTTAGTGTCCAACATTTTTATCTACTTGTACTTTCATAATGCAACAATTATACATATATATTACTAAACAAGTCGTAAAGTTGCATTGATGAAGAATCTAGAAGGGCTTAGATTTATTGAAGAATGAATTTCTAAAATGGTCAACAATACTATTTGGTTGTTGTTTCAGATCTATTTTTCTTATTCTATAAATTATATTTGAGTAACAAAGTAACACTAACAAAAAGTGGTGAACGTTTGACTTCAGACAAGTGGATTGTCTCTAAATTTTTTTATTCATGTTGTTGTAATGTACATCTTTTAACAGTCTTAAGTTATTTATAATTAATATTGATTATAAAAAAATTTCACATTTTGTTTCACGAGGATTTATTCTAACATAAAATTATAAGATTCTATATTTTTCATCTAAAAAAATAGAAAAAGTGATGTTTAATTGCTACATTAGAACATCTCTGAATTTTAACAAGAAAATTATATCATCAAACATATATTAAGTTAAATTATGTAAAAGATAAAATGATTAGATATCAAGATATTTTTATCATTAATTATATATTTACAATTTTGGAGATATTGGTGATAATGTCAAATAATTTATTTCTGTTGAAATATTATAAAAACCTACTAAAATTGTGAGCTATCTCGTACGACTCTTCCAAAGAATCTGAAGCCCCCTCTTTCTAAAATAATAAAAATAATATTTACAAGAAAAAAAGACAGATGTGGGTGACACACGATTGGGGTGTCAGTTAGAAACGTTCAACCAATGTTTATTCAATCAAGCACCATTCTTTTTTCTCAACTTAATAGAGGGAAATTGGTTTTCCCATTTACCCATAACAGAGGAGCGGCCACACCAGGTAGGCGACCACGGCATAACACACTCTTCACACAACAAATATATCTAGAAAGATAAGTAATAATATTGAATTTCATAAAAACACATATAATGCACAAGTTAAACTTAAAACACAATACATAAATGTATATCAATTATAGATGTTCAAAAACTATATATATAAACTAAATCATAATGAAATCCTATAATTAAAATGGGAAGAAAGTTGTTAACTCTAACATAATTCTAAACATAAAACTATATATGTAAAGAAGGGTGTTGCGCTTTCGAATTGTACTTATTTTGATAGAAAGAAGAACCATAATTGGTCTTGGTTCGTATCATTTTTACATTGTCCGCTGGTAAAGAAGTTTTAGCACTACAATGTCTCCATTGTGTGGCACTATGAAAGCAAAAACAAATTCAGCCTCTCTAGCCTTTTCACCTCTTCTCTTCCGTCGTTCTTATACTGAGCCATCAATATATGGATGGTTAAAAGAAAGACAATATAATCTATTTCTTTAGGATGAATAAAGTAGAGATATTCAAATAAATGATTTGTGAGGGAATGATTATTCATATATTGAATATTAATCCAGTCAAGAAAAGGTCTATGGAAAGATGTTGTATATTTTTCAACCTTCTTAAATAAAATGAATGAAGTCCCAATGGCTTTTATCCATAAGAGAAAAATGAAAAGTGATGACAGCACTCTTATAATTGGGAAAATATTTAATACCATAAAGCTTAATATTATAAAGTAACGATCTTTTTCTTAAAAGCCTCGATAATAGCAAAAGCGGCCTATCTGGAATGGCCTGCTCCTTAATCAAGCAAAGTTGTGTGCAACCCATACAGGAAGTTAAGCCTATCCATCTATTCTAATCTTAAAAGATTTAATATAATAGAGCATGATCTACCCCTTCCATCAAATTCATTCATTTTAGCCCGATCGGGCTTAAACTTCTTATTGGGATATGCCTTTAGCTTGCTTTCTCATGACTATCCTCTAATACTAGCCATTTTCTCATAACATCAAGAGTTCTTTCAGAAATAGGGTTCCAACCCTCTATAATCAAGTTATGGTGGAATGACAAATCTAGTTCCCTCAGGCTGAGTTTCTCTAAGGGAAGTTTTGTCTTGTCCGCTAAGGCTAAGCTATTTGTTTAACAAACTTAACAAAGTTCTTTTTCCCTATTGAAAAAGATTACTCTTGATATGTGTGCTAGGGAGTGAGACTATTCTTAGTTCTTATTAATAATGTTTGCGTTGTGTGCATTTTAACTAGGAAGAAAGCGCCAGAAAGGGTTGACAGAGCAACTTCGCTAGTAAAACAGGAGATGGTAATGAAGTTGGAGGCTCGTAAAAGATATTAGTGCAATGACTAGTCTGATATCTTTTCTCTACATGAACGTTTTTCTTATATAAACCAGTCTGTTATCTAAATCTTTTAACTAGTCCAACGGAAATCTTCTCTATTGCAACAAAATTTTAAAAAAAAAGGTACTCGCGTTGTAGCCTGCTTGGCTAAAATGAAAATCATTACCAACCGAATTAAGGGACTTTCTTACTGGAGCATACATAAAAGGAGTTATATTTATATTCTTAGCATGTTATTCAAGAATCTTTCTTTAGAATGGATGATGAATGGAAGCGAGATTAGATTGACGTATAGAAACTCTACAGATTTTATTCCTTTCTCTTAGGGAATCTCTACTAGACGAGGGAGATATAAAGGTAACATTGACTTTATAAAAATGAAATTCATTTCATAAGTAATGAATGAGTAACTTTCTTATTAGAAGCCTATTTGACTAAACAAGTTTCTTTTATAGGTCCACATAGAAGTCTTGCTCTGGATTTCCAAAAGAATTTAATATTAAGAATGTTGGATTTATTACATTGGTGGAATTGAATTATAAGGCTTTTAACTAGCTTAGTTAATTTATTTAAACTAGTATATATAGTATGTTTTTTTTGCAGCGAGTAAATCTTTGATGCAAAGGTTGGAAGATGTTATGAATCTGAAGTGACTCTTGTCTTAGGTTCACACTTTCTTTTGTCTTTCCTCAAAAAGTCATTTACGGTCTTCAATGAGTCCCTACTTATGGTAGGTAACAAACCATTACCATCGCCATTGCCATTATCATCCTTAATCACAAAGTGCTTTAGTTTACGTGAGTTTACCTAGTTGAACATAGCTCTAACCCATTATGCTATCATGCATTTGTTGAAGTCCGCTTTCAGTAGCCATCTTCCCCAATGTGTCTCTTCCCTAAAGTGAGAACATTGCTGCCCATCAAAGGACATAAGGAGAAGATTGAAAAGGTGATGAATTCAATTGAGTTATCCCTACATTTGTCACGCCCCAAGATACCACCGAGACGCGGACACGGAACCTAGGACCACAAGTGATCCCAAGCTAAACCGCTGGCATGATCATGATCATAATAAATATAATAAATTTTTGCGCAGGCTAAATCATACTTACAATGAAAAGATGGAGAATACCCATATTCTATAACTGAGATATTTGAAAACAATGAGTTTAATACAAAAGAAATATTAACTCAATACTAAGTTAAATCTAACTATATCTGAAAATAGCCTCTAAACTAGACTAGAAATACTGGGACAAGCCCCTGCTAAATCTAGCATCAGTACTTGAAAGGTACTGAGCATGTAGGATAGAGTAAAGCTTAAATAAAACATAACAGAACAAGCACAAAAACAAGTATAATAATCTGAACGTGATGTGCTGATTTTTGGGCTAACTGGATGCAATGAACAATTTATAACCTGCTGAAACTGAATACTGAATATACTGATAAATGGTCAATCCAGAGAGTCTGACTGAATTATGGGAGCTACTAATAACCGATAATAGAACCACATGAGCTAAATGTGGAGTTCGATGTATACGCCCCATTGAGAGGACCCAATATACCCTGCCAAAGGTATAAAGGCATGATGGCGTGACCACTAAACTGATTGGCCATAGAGGGGACTTAGAACCTACTTGGGTAGTAGTTCTGGGTCTATTGGGTACGCTAAACCCTAGTCCAACTCGGTATTATGCTACTCCCAATGAATTATCTAAATTAACTGATTATATCTAAATTTTTGTGAATACTGGATAGCTTCAAACTGAAAATGCAAAATGAGAATGCAACAATTAATGAGGTAATTATGCATTTATAATTTAGGCATGTATATCTGAAGTGTCTGAAATATATGAACTAGCATGTGTAATTCAAGAACTAAAGAAATACAAAGCTAGGGTTCTGTAATTCATGTGATAATCTGAGTAATAACATGATAATCTGATGTGGAACATATATTTAATAAATTCATGAAGTTATATCAATGTTCAAGAAACCCTAGGTTTAATCATGATAAGAGAATTAAGAACTGACTTAAACTAAGGACCCAATGGGTGAAAGGAACCCACTAGTGAAATCCTACATACCTGGTGATGAAATCCACAAAAAAATACATAAGTTTCGGGGCTGGAACTGTTGCAAATTTTGGAGTTCTTGACTAGGTTTCTTGAGCTTTTTTCTCCTCTCTAGCTTCTAACATTCTAAGTTTTGATTTAATGATTTGACTTGGATATGTTTTAATTATGTTTCTCGGCTTAAACTAACTAAATTCTGATGATTTAGGGTCAAAAAGATGTAACTTACGGTTTAAACAGAGTGGGAAAGGTCAAAAAGACCCCTGGGAAGGTTGCTGTGAGGCCTCATGATGGGCAGGACTGACGGTCTGTCGTGCGCCTGACGCCCCGTCGTTGGGTTCGTCTTGAGGGCCTATTCTATAGGCCTTTACTAAAATGGGCATAACGGTTTACTTGAAGGTCTGATTTTAGCAAAGTTGGTGGCTATGGAAAGATAATTCAATTATCTATCTGTGGGTAGGTTATACAAGCCCTAATTCATTTTTTGATAAGAGTTATGATCTTTTTAAGTTGACCCAATTGCATTTGCCCTTAACTGATTTTCCACATACGGTCAGACCTACGGACCGTAGGTCCCCCTACGCACCATGCTGGTCATCCATAGCTCTTGTCAGAGAGAGGTTGAAGGGAGTCTTGATCGACAGTCACGGACTACGGACCTTTGTTTGACCTACGGACCGTAAGTCCGTCCGTCGTCCAAGACTTAACTAATTTTTCTAGGCTAAAATTTTTGAGATTTTCTGATCCCATCGACGGTTGTGCAGGACAGCTCGTGGTTCAGGCTACGGTCCGTTGATTCCATCATTTGTAGCATGTGCAAATTTTTTTGAAAAACTCATTTTTGGTCTGTTTTGGCTACGGGGTGTTACATTATCTCCCCCTTGGGAACATTCGTCCTCGAATGAATACTAACTAGCTGAAATAGAGGGAGAGAAATGCAAACCCCACTACTAAACACTGTGAACTGAGTTCTAACTAAATTGAGTTCTTAGTATATGTAATTACGCTAAAAATGAAAGTACAAACTGAGGGAACATGATTCTAAAACTGAATTTACGCATGAATGATTGTAAAACTGAAGAGGAACTATTACCTCAAGCTGGAGTGCAATCGGAAGGAAAAAGGTAAGGATACTTGACTTTCATAGCTGCTTCTGCTTCCCAACTAGCTCCCTCTACGGACTGACTCCTCCACAAAACCTTGACTGAAGTGACTTCTTTGTTTCTCAACCTTCTAACTTGACGGTCAAGATCTCAACTGGTACATCCTCATAAGAAAGACTATCTTTCACCGCCACACTCTCTAATGGCATTATAGAGGTTGGGTCACCCACGCACTTCTTCAAGAGTGAGATGTTGAAGACCGGATGCACTGTTGCTAATTTTGCTAGAAACTCTAACTCATATGCTACCTTGCCAATCCTTTTCAAGATCTTGTAAGGGCCTACATATCTAGGACTGAGCTTCCCTTTCTTTCCAAATCTCATCACCCCTTTCATATGTGAGACTTTCAGAAAAACCCAATCATCAACTTGGAACTCTAGTTCCCTTCTCCTTACATCTGCATGAGATTTGTGACGACTTTGGGCTGTCTTAAGTCTATCTCTAATGAGTTTCACTTTCTCCACAGCATAAAGGACTGAATCTGGCCCTATCATAGCTGCTTCACCTACTTCAAACCAACCAACAGAAGATCTACATCTATGCCCATATAAAGCCTCATAAGAGGCCATCTGAATGCTGGAATGGTAGCTATTATTGTAGGCAAACTCAATAAGAGGAAGGTGATTATCTCAACTACCTTTGAAATTGATCACATAAGCTCTCAACATATCCTCTAAGGTATGAATGGTACGATCTGCCTGCCCATCTGTCTGTGGATCAAATGTTGTACTAAGGTTAACTTGAGTACCAAGACATTTTTTATATGACTTCCGGAAATGAGAGGTAAACTGAGGACCTCTATCTGAGATTGTAGACAAAGGAACCCCATGAAACGTCACAATTTAGTAAGGTAAATCTTGTCATAGTCCTCTGCCGAATATATAGTCTTGACCGCCAAAAAGCGAGATGACTTAGTCATCCTATCAACTATCACCCAAATCGAGTCATGATGTCTGCGAGTACGAGGTAACCCTGTGATGAAATCCATATTGATCACATCCCACTTCCAAGTAGGAATATCGATCTCTTGAGTCATACCTCCTGGTTTGTGATGTTCTACCTTGACTTGCTGGCAATTGGGGCACTTACTAACAAAGTCTGCTATATCCCTCTTCATGTCATTCCACAAAAAGACTTCCCACAGATCGCGGTACATCTTAGTGTCACCTGGATGAATAGAATACCTGGAGTTATGAGCTTCTGCAAGAATATGGTGCCTCAACTCTCCCACATCAGGAACACACGATCTACCTTGGTAGCGTAATACACCATCTTCGCCTTGGGAGAAAACCTCCACTCTCTGATTGTTGACTGCACCCTTTAGTTCAAGCAAGATCGGATCACTCTCTTGCTTTTCCTTAACCTGACTACCAATGACAATTCTGCCCCATTCTGAACTGTTACACCGCTATCTGATATGCTCATAAGGCAAACTCCCAAGCGAGCAAGCCTGTGAACATCCTTCACTAGCTTCTTTCTTTTTTCCTCAACATGGGCTACACTACCCATAGATAATCTACTAAGAGAATCGGCCACTACATTCGCCTTTCCAGGATGTAATGCACACTCATATCATAATCCTTAAGGAACTCAAGCCATCTCCTCTGGCAAAGATTCAACTCTTTTTGGGTGAACATATACTGAAGGATGTTATGATCGGTGAACACACCTACATGAACCCCATACAAGTAGTGTCTCCATTTATTGAGTGCAAACATTACTACTGCGAGATCGATTTCATGAGTTGGATAGTTCTTCTCATGCACCTTAAGCTTTCTAGAGGCACAAGATATAATCGTATCTCTTTATATCAACACACAACCAAGGACAACTCTGAATGCATAACAATAGATCACATAACCATCTGAATCCTCTGGTAGAGTCAAGACAGGAGCTGTAGTCAATCTATTTTTCAATTCTGTGAAGCTTTGCTCACAATCATCTGACCATTGGAACTTGACCATCTTCTAAGTCAACCTAGTCAATGGTGAGGCTATGGATGAAAATCCTTCCACGAACCTTCTGTAATAACCTGCTATACCTAAAAACTTATAATATTTTGTAGTAGAGGTAGGTTTGGGCCATTGTTTCACTACTTCTATCTTTTGTGAATCTACGCGGATCCCTTCGCTAGATACAATGTGACCAAGGAAAGCAAACGGATTGCAACTAAAACCCACATTTACTAAACTTAGCGAATAATTGGCGATCTTTGAGAGTCTGCAGAACAACTGTCAAATGACTTGCATGTTCTTCCTCACTCCTAGAGTAAATGAGGATATCATCAATCAAGATGATAACAAACAAGTCTAAGTACTGTTTGAACACTCTGTTCATCAAATCCATGAAAGCTGCATGAGCATTGGTTAGTCCAAACGACATAACTACAAATTCATAATGATTATACCGAGTTCTGAAGAATGTTCACTATCTCTGACTCTGAGCTGATGATAACCCGATCTGAGGTCTATCTTTGAGAAATGACTAGCACCCTGAAGTTGGTCAAACAAGTATCAATCCTAGGGATGGGATACTTTTTCTTTATTGTGACCTTGTTCAACATTCTATTGTCAATGCACATTTTGAGATAACCATCTTTCTTCATTACGAACAATACTGGTGCAGCCCATGGTGAAATACTAGGTCTGGTGAGACCCTTATCTAGATGGTCTTTCAACTTCTCTTTCAATTCCTTAAGCTCTGTGGGGGGTCATTCTATAATAAGGAATGGAAATAGGCTGGGTATTTGGAGGGAGATCAATTCCAAAGTCAATTTCTCTTTCGGGAGGAACGCCGGGAAGATCTTTTAGAAATACTTCTAGAAATTCACAGACTACTGAACTGACTCAAGAGATGGGGTTTCAAGTCTAGAATCCTTATCCCGAACTAGATGTTAGTGATAACCCTTAGAGGTCATCTTTCTGGCCTTAAGATAAGAAATAAACCGACTCATAGGCGCTAGGCTACTACCCTTCCATTCTAAGATTGGTTTGTCTGGAAATTGAAAACGAACAATTCTAGTTCTACAATCGACTGAGGCATAACATGAGTGTAACCAATCCATGCCTAGAATGACATCAAATTCTACCATTTCTAACTCTACTAGATCTGCTGAGCTGACTTTCTGAGAGGCTGTGACATGGCAATTTCTGTATACCCATCTAGCTATAACTGGGTCACCGATTGGAGTAGAGACTAAGAAGGGTTCTGAGAGAGTTTATGGAATGACATTGAATGGGACTGCTATACTGAGTTACAAAAGGGAAAGTCATCTCTATTGTCTTTCCAGTGAGTGAACCATATGTGAGTCAGATCATTGAGTTTGTGGGATGCCAATCTCACCTATCACTACCATTTACTGTCATCACACAAAATATTTTCTTGACTTCATCAATGAACTTTTGTGGGTCCTTACCAACATGCGACCCTAAAAACATAGACAGATTCATATTAACAAAATCACAAACTTTGGCTGCTATTGATCGATCATTTCTATTAGTAGGAACTACAAACTACTAATTTTTCTGATTGGTCATACTCTTACCCAAAAGCTGAATTGGCTTTCTGAAATTCTGCATTTGAACTTCCTTATATGGTACTAGAGGAACTACGTTAGCATTGTGTGCATTAGCATTCCATGCCTAAGCTCTATGAGAAGACATGATCTTAAGCGCTCAACGTCGAGTTAGAATGGAATTAGATCATACCTTACACACGATAAGAGTAACAGGAAGGTGAAATTTTTCCTAAAACACTTCATAGTGTCCCTCTCATTAGATGTGGTGCACTTCACACCCATGAAATGGACTCTGCTTAGTGCGGCTTTTTTAGACATCCTAGGACTCTTGAACCTAGTGCTCTGATACCAAGTTTTGTCACTCCCCGAGGTACACCCCAAGACGCAGATACGGAACCTAGGACCACAACTGATCCCAAGCTAACCCTACTAGAATGATCACGAGCATACTAAAGATACTAAACAGTTGCGGAAGCTATACTTAAAATGAAAAGATGGGGAATACCCATATTCTATAACTGAGTTATTTCAAAACACTAAGTTTAATACAAAAGAAATATTAACTCAATACTATGCTGAATCTAAATATATCTGAAAATAGCCTCTAAACTTGACTAGAAATACAGGGACAAACCACAACTAAATCTAGCAAAAACTGAAACTAAATGACTAAAGACTTAAATGAAACTCACTGTTGTCCTCGGAGAATGAGGACTCACCACTGATTTTGCTGAACTGGAGATCGGGAAATCGATCTATGCGTGGTCTGGATGCTGAGAAATTGAACCTACATCACGAGAAGATGTAGCGCACATATGCATCAGACTTGAAAGGTATTGAGCATGTAGGATAGAGTAAAGCTTAAATAAAACATAACTGAACAAGCGCAAAAACAAGTACAATAATCTGAACATGATGTGCTGACTTCTGAGCTAACTAATGCAATGACCAATTTATAACATGCTGAAACTAAATACTGAATATACTAATAAATGGCCGATGCAGAGAGTCTACTGAGTTGTGAGAGCTACTAATAACCGATAATAAAGCCACATGATCTAAATGTGGAGTCCGATGTATACGCCCCATTTAGAGGACCCAATATACCCTGCCAAAGGTATAAAGGCATGATGGCGTGATCGCTAAACTGATTGCCCATAGAGGGGACTTACAACCTACTTGGCTATATTAGGTACGCTAAACCATAGTCCAACTCGGTATTATGCTACTCCTATTGAATTCTGTAAATTAACTGATTATATCTGAATTTCTATAAATATTGGATAGCTCGAAACTTAACATGCAAACTAAGAATGCAACAATTAATATGGTAATTATGCATTTATAAATGAGGCATGTATATCTGAAGTGTCTGAAATATATGACCTAGCATGTGTAACTCAAGAAATAAAGAAATACAAAGCTAGGGTTCTGAAATTCATGCGATAATCTCAGTAATAACATGATAATATGATTTGGAACATATACTAATAAATTCATGAAGTTATATCAAAGTTCCTGAAACCCTCGGTTTATTCATGATAAGAGAATCAAGAACTGACTGAAAGTAATGACCAAATGTGTGAAAGGAATCCACTAGTGAAATCCCACATACCTGGTGATGAAATCCACGAAAAAATACTTAAGTTTTGGGGCTGGAACTTCATGAGCTTGTGGCGTTCTTGAACTAGGGTTCTTGAGCTTTTTTCTCTTCTCTTGCTTCTAATTTTCTAAGTTTTTATTTAATGATTTGACTTGTATATGTTTTAATTATGTTTCTCAGCTTAAACTAACAAAAATCTGATGATTTAGGGTCAAAACGACGTAACTTAGGGTTTAAACGGAGTGGGAAAGGTCAAAAAGACCCCTGGGAAGGTTGCTGTGAGGCATTATGACGGGCAGGAAATATAATTCAATTATCTACCTGTGGGTAGTTCATGGGAGACCTAATTCATTTTGTCCTAAGATTTATGATCATTTTAAGTTTACCCATTTGCATTTACCCTTAACTGGCTTGAAATTTTCCACCTACGGACCGTAGGTCCACCTACGAACCATGCTGGTCATCCATAGCTCTTGACAAAGAGTGGTTGAAGGGAGTCTTGATCGACGGTAACGGACTACGGACCGTCGTTTGACATACGGACCGTAAGTCCGTCTGTCGTCCATGACTTAACCAATTTTTCTAGGGTGAAATTTTTGGGAGTTTATCCCTTCGACGGTTGTGCAAGACCGACCACGGTTCAGGCTATGGTTTGTTTATGCCACCGTTGGTAGCACCTGCAGATTTTTCTGAAAAACTAATTTTTGGTCTGTTTTTGCTACGGGGTGTTACATGATTGAACCAGCCAGCCTCTTGTGTTCTGCCTATGACTCGTTAAGAATTCAAATTCCAGTGGAATTAGTGTGTTTGAACGTAGATTGGGAATTGCAATATAGAAGCCCCCGTACTAACTTAAGTCCTTATTTATTTGTTAAGAAAATCCCATTTTATTCAGTTGTCTTTTTTAGAAGCTTTTCAAGAGATGCTCTCTTTCTGTATTGAAATAATTCGACACAGTCTTCTTCCTGCTTATGCCTGGGTGGGGAAAGTCTAGTCTGTCTTTCCGGAACCACTTTCATAATGAATTATTTCGTTTCAAAAGAACCCCTTTTTTAAGAAAATCAATAAATAAGCTAATTGCTCGAGTAGTGGATCGAAGAATAAAACCCTTATGGGTGTGGAACCAGTTCAAATACTGAATCTTCTGCTAGTTTATCAGTGTCTTGAAAGTTGGCCCAGAAATGTCTCTTATTGAAATATGAGAATTCGTGAGCTAACATGCCAAAAGACCCTATATCTTCTATTGATGTAAAATATCATAGGAGTTTCTGTCTTTAGACGTGGCATAGGACTTCTATTTTGTGCAACATTGTGAGTAAGTCAACCGATGGCTAAGAGGAATATATCCCTTAAAGCAATCCCAGTCAAACCCTACTTACTCTAAAGGTAAGAATTTTATGAATAGCATTCTCGCACAGACATACCCTAACAAACAAACTTGGTCGCCCCGATCCATATCCCTTGGAGCAAAACTCCCTTGTAGAAGGATTTCCACTTCAGTTTTACCTCCCTAACCCCTATCTTAAAGGGAAGATGGTTGGTTAGCTCTAGAAGGAGTTCAAACCATGAAGATAAAAGTTTTTTAAAAAAAGATAAGGTATTAGAAAATCCTTTCAGTCATCGATTGACTCTTATTCCCACTTCTGGAAGTGAAAGACACTTGACTGTAAGGAGAAGAGCGACTATGAAACGACGATTCCCCTTTTCTATTGAAGTAGGGAGGGATTCCTTCCCCACCATTCCAACCTATTATTGATAGAGATCTTACCGATGCTGAAAAAAGCTTTCTTACCAAGCTGCCCACATGAGAAGCTAGGCAGGAAAGAAGCGAGGAGGAAGGAAATTCGTCTACGAATCTTTGTTTCTCCCCTTATAGTCATAATACTCGGATTGACACTAATTTTATTAAAAAGGTAATCGACGGTTCCTGACTTTCCCTTCTTTCTGCAACGTACCCAATTTTCATTCCAATTATTTTATCCATAAAAAAAATTTATTTCAAAATAGTGATACACTCTAAAAAAAAGTAAAGGAGAATCTTCCATTATAGAAGCGATAGCTTCTGGCCTCCTTTGAGGTGTGAAGTTCCCTTTATTTTTATAAAATTCCTAAAGGTTGTGCTAAAAAAAATATACCAAGTAGACAATAGTTTGGATGACCCTCTTCTTCCCATTCGGGTTGGGTTGACTCAGAAGTATAGTAAGAAGGAATAGAACCACAGGAGAGTTGTCTTTTCCCAAGTGTGAACTATAGATGAGTGAATTTGGAAGAAGAATACAAACCTAATTTTGCTATTTCGGGTTCTTATTGAGCGTAGCAAAGTAAAGGTTGATGATAAAGTCATTGAAGTTTCCATGTTTCTATCTTTGCATAGTCTTTGTCCACAATGGAAGGCTCCGTACTTGAGCCTTGTTACACAGTGAAGAATATAAAAGTAAAGCATTACCTAAGCCTTAGCCTAGTCTATATCCAAAGTTGACGCAACTCTGTGCCGATGACTCACTACTACATTTATTTTTCAATTGATGAACGACTAAGAGATTTCATAACATGAACTTTCCTTAACCAGCTGACCTTATATCATAAGCTTAGCCTATGATTTTATAGTTTTCTAGTTGAACTAAGTAACTTCGCAACCTCAACCTACTTTTTGCTCAAAGTACCATTGGCCTTCGCCACTTCAAACGGGTTCTTCACCCCTCTGTTTTTTTTTTTTTTTGGAATTCAAAAGAGTAAAGTCTTAATTATTAGGGGGATGAAAGAAAAATAAAGGGATAAAGGGCTTTATGAAAAGATAAAGAGAAGGTGCGCGTGATAGGTATGTAACTAGGTCAGTGGGGGAACCCATAGAAAGGAGGGACAACCCATTGAATTCATATTAGAAATTGTTAACAAAAAAACAATTTAAAAATTGAATTGTGAATTGAAAGAAAACAAACCATTTCTATTCTCGGAGGTGAGGACATTATCGTCTAGTGGTCAGGACATTATCTTTTCATGTCGAAGATACATGTTCGATACTCATAAGGGATAGGTACTCATTCTCGAAAACTTTCGGTTAGTGTTCATTACTGAGTGATCTATCGCTATCTGTCTAGAAAAGATTGTTCAGAAGTTTCCTCTCTCCCTGCATACAAGAAGAGATCATCACTTTTCTAGGTAATGGAGTTCCTTTACTTCTTAAACTTAGCCTTAGAGGTCCTTTAATATATTCTTGAACCTCTAGTAAACAGAATATCCATACATGTTTTTTTTCCTCTCCTTCCCTCAGCCAAAAGAAAAAAAAAAAGATGTATCGCTGAGGGGAAGAGATAAAGAACGTATGCATAGATATTTTGTTCATCGGAGGTTAGAGAATCTATGAAAGGACCTCTAAGGATAAGGTTACGAATTAAAGGAAGTCCATTACTGATCATCTCGTTTTTCTTGCTAGGAGATAGAAAGTATCTAGATCATCTTTTCCAATTGATAGGGAACAGAAAGAGGTCGGGAATGAGTACTTATCCCTTACGTGAATCGAACCTTTGTCCTCGACATGAAAATACAATGTCCTAAACACTAGACGAAAGGGACCAAAAATATATTCTTCATATACCTCAACTTCTAGAATTGTTTAGTTTTTTTTTCATATACAATTCATGATTACATTTGTGTTCATGTTGGCAATTTCTTATGTGAATTCGGCAGGTCATCCCCACTTCCTATGGCTTTCCTCACCGACCTTGTGACATACCAACCACACCCTTTACATTTCTCCAGTCATAAGACCGCTTGGTCCCTATATTTTTCTTTCATCCCCCCTCCCCTGAATAAGAAAGACCCCTCTATTTCAAATTCAAAAACAGAGGAGCGAAACACCCATTTGAAGTGGCGAACAACTATGCTACAATAAGAAAAAAAAGTAGGTTGATGTTACAAAGTCATTTCATCGAACTAGAAAACTATTTTAAAAATGGACGCTTATTTTACAAAATAACGTTAGCTGGTTTAGGAAAGCCCTGGTTGTGAAATCACTTAGCCATTAATTAATTGATAAATGAAGTAGTGGTGAGGCATCAATATTGAGTTGTGCGAGTGTGGATATAGATAAGGATTTAATTCTAACGATGCTCAGGTGCGGAGACTTCCACTATGGACCGAGACAACGTAGAGATAGAACACGGTGAAAACTTTTCTTACTTTATCGTCAACCTTGATTTCGCTATGCTCAATAAGAACCCGGAATAACAGAAATATGTTATTGGTCACCTTCCAAAGTCATTCATCCATAGTTCAGACTTCGGAAGAGAATAATTTCTTGTAGTTCCATTTATTCTTAATGTATTTCTGGGTAACCCAACAAGAATGAGAAAAGGAGGGTCTGCCAAACTGCATTCCACTTTATACGCTAACTGAGCAAAATCTTCAGGTATTTTAGAATAAGGAAGGAAACTTCTCACCCCGAGGGAAGATTGAAGTTACTATTTCTAGAATGAAAGCTTTTCCCTTAATTTTTAGATTGCTCACATCCGGGAAGCACCCTCTAGAATTAACATGACGTACTTGACCTCTCGGAGGTCTTATCAATCGTATGGACATCTTTTAAGCATCAATAACCTACACTTTATGTAAAAAATAGATAAGAATGGAATAGTACAAGAATGCACTAAGTATGGTAACCATGCAAAAACATGCATTTAAAAGGGACATTTCTTAAATTCATACTTTATGCCTTTTTAAGCAAATCTTTATAAAACCTTTAAACAATTGCATTTATATCATTCACATACTTCATATAGACATATTCAAAGTCTAAACATCACATAACATCACATAAAGAATTTATAACATAAATGAAGTCACTTTACAATAAACTAATTTCCCTTAACAGTGAGCATTCTTTTCGTTTATTCATCAACCTCCCAAGTAACCCTCTAGTGATACTTGGTGCAATGCATCACCTTAAGGCCACAAGAAAACATACATATAACCTACATAAGCCAACACATATTATCATATAAGTATAATACATCAAAGACACATTTAAGTCAAAACCTTAGGAACATCAAAGTAAGCTTCATCAATTTACGCATATGTTTACTTCTTTTCATACACATCATTATAAGACCTTGTTCATCACCCCAATCTTACTCTAGTAGTCCAATGCACATATGAAGCCCCATAACCCCACACATATTTAGTAAACCCTTCATGAGATAACAAACCTTTACATTCAATTCATACATCAATAATTAAGTGAAGACAACTTCATTCTTTTCAATACAAGACCTTCATCATATAGTCATTTAGACCAACATAGTGTATATAAGGATAAGATAACATCTTATAGATTCATACCCTGCACATCTTCATAACAAATAGACAAATATTACCATACCACGCATAAAAACATAATCATAATTATACACATTATGCCACCTTCCGAGGACTTCCTAAGTATCTACTTGTGCAATGTCTAGATGGGTTCATTACTTCAACCTATCCTAAGTAACCTCCCTTACGTTATCCTAGTTAGGATCCTAATCATTTAGTTCAATTGTCAATTTTACTTTAGGGAAACTATAGCCTTAATCGACACTAGGACCATGGGTGCTAAACATGGAATTTGTTGTTGTAGAGTATTACACCAAAGGAAGGTGTACGCACCTAGATAAGGTAGAACATAGACATACGTCTTAGCTTCCTAAGTGAATTCACTTTGCTAGATCCTATGTGGCAAGCATATTTATGGAACTAAGATATAGGTATAATCCATCTACATGCCATTTTAAATTGGGGCCTCCTCTCATGAGAAAACATGGGTGAACCATTCTCAAAGGGAAGTCACCACCTCATGTGGATTCATAGGTGAGCATTCCTTTAAAGGAAGTCAACACTCTATAAGGAATAAATGGTGAATCTTCCTCCGGGGGAAGTCAACACCTCTCATTGTCAAGTTCACTCGGTGCTAAGCAAAGTTCCCTTTATTGAAAATCCTATTACATTTTTCATAAAATATAGGATTAGGATATTCTTTCCTCGTATGCTTATAGCATATTCAAGCACCTATCTAGTTTGGAGTATTCTTGGACACACCTTTCAAGGCCCCTCTATTTTCTAGATCGTCATTCATTTGTGTGTGTATTTATATGTGAGAAACCTTTCACATAACACATAATGTAACACACGTTCATATATCAATTCATAAGTCTATATGTGTACCTATATGAGCAATCCTTTCATATCAACACTCCAAGACACTATGCACATTCATACTTCATCATATCATATATTTGACATCATAGCATATAATTCATATCCATAACATGTTCATACAATCCTATGCATGTCTTTAGAAGACCAATTTAGGAACAGTCCCATCAAGGTGCACATGTGCAACGCATAGCCAAAGTGGACCATACCACATAATGTCATAAAGGCTTCATCAACTACATTGATATAGAAAAGTAGAGTAGATAAGCATTCTTACCAAATTCTCACCCTTTGATCATCATTGATAATAACACCTTGTTTATCGACAATTCATATATATAGGGAAGTAGCTAAAAAATCATTACTCAACCGAAATCATGCTTTATCTACCCTAACATTTACATCATGTCATATACATACAATTTTCCCTTCGTAGGCTTGAAGAACCTAGATATATTCATGCCAAGACTCCTTTTCTTAGATCATCAAGAATTCGTACCCAAAATTCATTCATATCATCAATATAAGGAAGAATCTAAGGAAAACATAATCTACACGAAATCCTATTATAATTTGCCATAACCTCTATACCACAATGAACATGCTACTTTAAAAATCAATGGAAGATAGAAGAATCATAGGCTAATCGACCTTGATCCATAGGAAGCACTTATTTACAATTCATTAATAACATCCAAGTACGAGAGTAGATACAACCATCCCTACACAATCGAATTCCACATTCATGCTTAATAGAGGCGAGGTTACAATGATCGCATAATGGACTAGATTAAACATGCTCAATTCTTCGTCCACTAATCCACATGGATCCTATATAAATTAATATAAATAACTGTAGATATAGACAATTCAACGTAAGAGAATCACAATTAAACCATTAACAAGCCATGATCACAATGCCCATTCAAGGGCTAAATTGATTTTGGGAAGGGACATGGGTTCATCATGAAATTGGATAAAAATCATGTTAAAACCAATAAATTAACATCAGTTCATCATGATTTAACCATTTAAATCATTTTTTGAAAGAACCCATGTATAGATCGAAGAAGAAGAACTTTGATCATGAAACTTTCTTTGAAAACATTGAGAAGAACTCTCCAAGTGAAAGGTTATTTAGTAATGAAGGATCACCATACCTTTATCTAAATAAAATGGTGAAAACCCCATGAAAATCCAATCTACAAGTTGTTCTTGAGCTTCAACAACAATGGAGGTTTCTAGATAGAATTGGTTTTGGAGGGAAGGTTTATTTCTAGTGAATGGGATTAGGAATGGTTGGTCACGTTTTAGATTATTTATATACACCCAAAAATACGTAAATTAATCAATCAGAGTCAGGTAAGTAAGTGGGGTGAATTTCCCATTCACCCCTTGATAAAATAGTGCGCAAGGAAGCAGTTGCAAGCCACCATCGACGGGCCGTAGGTCCATCGATTGGCCGTCTGTTGCTTCCATCGATTGGACCTTGGCCTTTTATTTAGTTGATCCTTCCCCAGAATGAGTTTCCATCGAGAATACCACACCTACGGGCCGTTGTTCAACAAACTGGGCCTCGTTTGAATTGACAGTTCCAAGCTAGTGTCTCGACAACCTTGGGTCTTTCTTGTGGGTCCTTTTACGGGGCCCTTATGAAGTCGTACCTATACGTTTCCAACGTAACTAAAAACTTAACAATTTTTAGACCTCCCATATCATTTTCACCCAAAATAAATAAACTTAACACATCCGAACAAGCTAGGCCCCATCAAGACACATTTGGACGTCTCAAGGGCTAACTTTCTAACGTCTTAGATGTTTGACCTCCAAACATCACGAAACTCCATATAATGTCTATAAACATTATAATAACTAATTTAATACTTCATAAGATTATGACATACAACATATAAACACGTATAGACATATGAGACACGTAGGTGACTAGTCGTCGAATGTCTTGGTCGTTCCTTGACATTTGACTTCCAAATCACCTCATACTTTACACACTACCTCTAAACCATATTATAAAACATTTTAGAACCTCAAGACAAACATGTTAGTCTATAGACCCCCTAAATCATTTTGGGGGGCCTTACAATATCCCCCACTTGGGAACATTCATCCTGGAATGACACTTAGAACACTTTAATCACTACAAGGACTTCAATGAATCATAGAGCAGTTCAACACATTTATAACCGCGTTACAAAGAATTCAATGCACCTCAATACAAGGAACACATCTTCAACTCATTTTAGCACTCAATGCACACAAGCAAGCAAAACTTACATTTACTCACTTTTAATGCATCAAACACAAAGGCTCTTATCATATTTAAATGAGGACCATCCTTCTCCGAGCTATAACATAGTCATCACTTAATTTTATTTAAGATATCATCATGAAACCTTCTTTAGGTCATACTTAGGCAGATTTCAACAACACTAAAGAAACAATTAGGTACTCATACTTCAATACACATAGACTTGAGTTAATAGAATCAACAAAGATCTTCATTCGTTAGACCTAGTTCCATTGAAGTCATACTCAACCATACCATTCTTAGTGGTGTCCATGGAGGAATGTCCTTCTCCTCAATACACCTAAATGTATCATGAGTTCACACCCAAGCAAAGTACAAGGTCAAATCCTTTTTAAATGAGAAAAATTCTCAACTTTTAAACCAAGGCATGGTCATGTTTCCTTCCTTAGTGAAGTCTGAATGGTACGCCACACCAAATAAATCACAACAAATAGGAAGTCATCTCTCATTATTTCAATTTCTAACATAGCACTCACCTTCACAGTAAGCATCATTTCGGAAAACAATACAAATCATAGGCACACACATGAATACTTAGGTACACATGCTTTCATCTTTTAAGAGTGAGCCTACAATCATGTTTCCCAAACCATACAAGTCACATAATTTTGAAGAGACTCAACATCTTTCATTTTAATGAGACTACTTTTCATTATAAGGCTAAACATTACACCTCACAAGTAACTAAAACTAAGTTTCTTACCTTACCTCATGAAGTCAATTTGCCAATTAGCATATTAAGATGCAAATCAACATGAGAAAACGTGGATTTAATCAAAATTTCCCTTCATGCACTTTGAAATCTTAAAAATATTCTTAAGGTAATGGAAATCCATACATACCAAACACATAAAGTTCATGCAATTCATACTTTATGCAAAATTTTGTTCATAAACAAGCTTATTAGAAATTCATTAATTTCAAGCTCAAGTAAAAATAGAAGGACAAGGTAGAAAATATCAACAACCTTACTACTCCATCACCATCCCCCACTTAGGGTAAACCCAATTAAGAGCAACTTAACCCAACATTAAGAGGATCTTAACTTAATAAACTTCATTTTCATCACTTAAAAGTGATTACCACTTTAAAAGGAATTTACAGTAAGTTAACATAGAAACACCAAGGTATTCTAAACCTTGTCATCTAGGCAATTTATCCCCAATTATCAAGTTAGGCCATACTATTTAACCACATAAGTTCTTCAACAATACAATAGAAACCAAGGTCATACAACATAGGGGAAACAACAAGGAGACTTAGTCCTAAGGACTCTTTCTTTTCTTTCAACATTAAAGTAAACTTCTAGGTCAATCAAACCCACATCATCACCCTACAAAGACAAGAATACTACCCTCAATTCTAGGGGAAACATCAATTCCACAACATCAAGGGACTCACAAAACAATAATACGTTAGAGAGAATTCTACAACTTATCATGCCTTAAGACTCTCATCCTTCATTCCAAATAGCAAATCTCCTTTTTAAATTCATTATCATGCTCATTTGCATCAATTATATACACATTTTAACAACTTCCAATCAAAGAACAATTCAGTTTGTTTCCCAAAAATCTTATAGTAAGTTGCCTATCATTACAGTGAACATGCTCCAAAATTAAAAAAAAAATGCAACATTTAGGCAATTAATGGATAAAGAATGACAATATGAGATACAAAATTTTACAAAGACAAACATACTATCATCAAACAACCTATGATCAAGTCTATACAAAGGACTCCAATCCATACAAGGCAACTTATCAAGGACCATATATATACAAAGGGAAACATTGAACACTTTAAAGAACATATTCTTAGGGTAGCATGCTTTTATAGGTAAGTCACTAAGCATTTTAAGTTCAAATCATAGTATTAGGCTACCATGATGTAAAACCATATAGGAACACATCATTCCAAAAGAAACTCATGTCAACCATAATAACTTCTAACATGTTTTAACTATATCATGACACACATTTCTCAATATGACATGCTATTTCACATAAATTTCATGTATAGTCATAATTGGCATCACATCATCAAGACATGCAAAAAATCACCTTCACACATATTCATTCAACTATAAAACCAAGATAAGCAATTAAAATCACCTTTTTATCCCCTCAAGCATAGAGAACAATCTCATTCAAGGAATCACATCAAAAGACCACCAAACAAGAAAACATACGAGAGATCTTATAGAGTTAAGTTCTATGGAACAATATGAGAATGATGAATAAAGGACACTCTATCGTCCTATAGCCTTTCGTACCATTTGATGTGTCGCGACTCACCACCAATGATACAAGACTCTACTAGACGTGGCAATATGAGACTTCTTGGATCCTAAACCACTTTTAAAACCTCATGCTCTGGTACCACGTTTGTCACATCCGGGAAGCATCCATCCCCTAGAAGTAACATGGCGTACTTGACCTCTCGCAGTTCTTATGCAAGCCCATAGTTATCATTCATCGACTTGTCATAGTAAATTTAATGGAAATTTTAAAACTTTCTTAGCACATCATATGCTAGAACATTACTTCACACACACACACACACACACACACACACACACACACACACACATATATATATATATATATATATATATATATATATATATATATATATATATATCATACTACATAGACTCTAAGTCTCTTTGCCATCTTAGACTCAACAACATTAGAATACATTAGGGACATGACCCTTAAAACATAAGACGACAACATTGAACAAATTTTACAGTAAGACATGTGTAGGGAACCTTTGGAACTTATGGACCCCTTTACTTGAGCTTGGGCATCACATGTCAAGCTCCTCAATCGTATAGACATCCTTTAATCATCCATAACCTACACTCTGTGTAAAAATTATAGAAGATTGGGATTAGAATGCACTAAGTATGGTAATCATGCAAAAACATGCATTTAAAAGGGACATTTTCTTGAAATCATTCTACATGCCTTTTGGAGTAAATCTTTATAAAACTTTTAGACAATTGCATTTATATCATTAACATACTTCACATAGACATATTAAAGGCTAAACATCACATAAAATTACATGTAGAATTTATGACATAATTGAAGTCACTTTACAGTGAACTAATTTCCCTTAACAGTGAGCGTTCTTTTCATTTATTCATTAACCTCCCAAGTAACCCTCTAGTGATACTTGGTGCAATCCATCACCTTAAGGCCACAAGAAAACATACATATAACCTACATAAGCCAACACATATCATCATATAACATAATATATCAAAGACACATTTAAGTCAAAACCTTAGGAACATCACAGTAAACTACATCAATTTACACATATGTTTACTTCTTTTCATATACATCTTTATAAGACCTTGTTCATGCCCAATCTTAGTCTACTAGTGCAATGCACATGTGAAGCACCATAACCCCACACATACTTAGTAAACCTTTCATGAGACTACAAACCTTAATATTCAATTCATACATCAACAATTAAGTGAAGACAACTTCATTCATGTCAATACAAGACTTTCATAATATAGTCATTTAGACCAAAATAGTGCATATAAGGATAAGATCACATCTTAAAGATTCATACCGTGCACATCTTCATAACAAATAGACAAATACTACTATGACATGCATAAAAACATAATCATAATCATACACATTAGGTCACCTTCCTAGGACTTCCTAAGGATCTACTTGTGCAATGTCTAGATGGGTTTATTACTTTCACTTATCCTAAGCAACATCCCTTAAGTAATCCTAGTTAGGATCCTAGTCATTTACTTCCATTGTCCATTTTACATTAGGGAGAGTATAATGTTAACCGACACTAAGACCATGGGTGTTATAATGGAATTTGGTGTTGAAGACCTTTACACCAATGGAAGGTGTCCTCACCTAGATAATGTAAAACATTAAGATACATCCTAGCTTCCTAATTAAATTCACTTTGCTAGATCCTACGTGGCTAGCATAGGTAGGGAACTAGGAGATAGGTATAATCCCTGTATATGCCATTTGGCAGTTGGGGCCTCCTCTCATGAGAAAACATGGGTAAAACTTCCATAAAAGGAAGTCACCACATCATGTGGATCCATAGGTGAGTATTCCTCTAAAGGAAGTCAACACTCTATAAGGAACAAATGGTGAATCTTCCTCCGGAGAAAGTCAACACCTCTCATTTTCAAGTTCACTCGGTGCTAAGAAAAGTTCCTTTTATTGAAAAGCCTTTATTACATTTTTCATAAAACATAGGATTAGGATATTCATTCCTCAAATTCTTATAGCATATTCAAGAACCTATCTAGTTTAGAGTATTCTTTGGCATACCTTTCAAGGCCCCTCTATTTTCTAGATCATCATTCATGTGTGTGTGTATTTATATGTGAGCGAACCTTTCACATAACACATAATGTCACACATGTTCATATATGAATGAATAAGTCTATATGTGTACCTATATGAGCAACCCTTTCATATCAACACTCCAAGACACTATGCACATTCATACTTCATCATATCATATACTTGAAATCATAGCATATAAGTCATATACATAACGTGTTCATACAATCCTATGCATATCCTTAGAAGACCAACTTAGGAACTATCCCATCAAGGTGCACATGTGCAATGCGTAGACAAAGTCCCATACGCTTGCCTTTTCTAGTACACCTATCAAGTCATCCTAGTGAATGATACATCACACAACATCATAGAATGATTAGCATAACATAATACTCATTTATTTAAGACTTACAGCATTCTTACAGTAAGCTTTAGTCTTTATGTACCTATATTAGCTTTACATCACATATAACATTATAGGACCTCATCATAGGCAGCAAGTACATATAACTTTAACATAGCAATTTACATGCTGATAACAATAGCAACATCTAGATTCACAACTAAAGAAGAAGACTAGGCACAAGTTACACATAAGGTGATCATCATAATCACTCATTCATATATTCATCAATTTGCCTTCAAGGCTATGGTCAGCACATCTATAATGACAATAAAGTAAGCACCGCCACCGTAAGTGGACCATACAACACAATAACATACAAGGCTTCATCAACTACATTAATATTGAAAAGTATAGGAGATAAGCATACTTACCGATTTCTCACCCTTTGATCATCATTGTTCAATACACCTTGTCTATCGACAATTCATATATATAAGGGAGTAGCTAAAGAGATCATTACTCAACTGAAATCATGATTATCTACCCTAACATTTACATTATGTCATATACATTACAATTTTAACTTTGTAGGCTAGAAGAATATAGATCAATTCATGCCAAGACTCCTCTTCTTTGATCATCAAGAATTCGCACCGACAATTCATTAATATCATCAATGTAAGGCACTAGGTAAAGACAACATAATCTACACGAAATCCTACTACAATTTGACATAACCTCTAGATCACAATTAACATGCTATTTTAGAAGTCAGTGGAAGATAGAACAATCATAGGTTAATCGAACTTGATCCATAGGAATCACTTATTTAAAATTCATTAATAACATCCAAGTAAGACAGTAGATACAACATCCCTACACAATCGAATTCCACAGTCATTCTTAGTAGAGGCGAGGTTAAAGTGATTTCATGATGGACTAGACTAAACATGCTCAATTATTCATACATTGATCCACATGGATCCTTCATAAATTAATGTAAATAACATTATATATAGACAATTCAACATAAGAGAATCAGAATTAAACCATTTACAAGCCATGATCATAATGCCCATGCAAGGGCTAAATCGATTTTGGGAAGGGACATGGGTTCATCTTGCAATTGGATTAAAATCTCGTTAAAACCAATAAATTAACATCAATTCATCATTATTTAACCATTGAAAACGTTTTTAGAAAGAACCCATGGATAGATTTAAGAAGAAGAACTTTGATCATGAAACTTTCTTTGAAAAACATTGAGAAGAACTCTCCAAGTGAAAGGTTACTTAGAGATGAAGGATAACTATACCTTTATCTAAATTATAACCTCTAAATATTAGTGAATAAACCATGAGAATACAATCTACAAGTTGCTCTTGAGCTTCAACAACAATGGAGGTTTCTAGAGAGAATTGGTTTTGGAGGGAAGGTTTATTTCGAGTGAATGGGATTGGGAATGGGTTGGTCACGTTTTAGATTACTTATATACACCCAAAAATAGGTAAATTAATCAATTAGAGCCATGTCAGGACGTGGGGTGGATTTCCCATTCACCCCTTAATAAAATAGTTCGCAAGGCGGCAGTTGGAGGCCACCATTGACGGGTCGTAAGTCCATCGACTGTACGTCTGTGGCTTCTGTCGATTGGAACTTGGCCTGTTCTTTAGTTGATCCTTTCCCAAGCTATGTTTCCATCGATGAAACCACACATACTATCCGTTTTTCAACCAATTGGTGTCATTTGGCTCGTTGATTGACAATGCCAAGGCAGTGTCTCGATAGCCTTGTGTCCTTTTTGTGCGCCCTTTTGCGGGGCTCTTTGGAAGTTGCACCAGGACATTTCCAACGTAAATACAAACCTTAACAAGTTTGAGACCTCCCACATCAGTTTCACCCAAAACAAATACATTTAACACATCCAAACATGCTAGGACCCATCAAGACACCTTTGGACGTCTCAAGGGTTACCTTTCGAACGTCTTGGACTTTCTTAGGCGGTTGACCTCCAAAATTGACTTAACTCCATATAATGTCTATCAAATCATTTAAATACTTCATAATCTCATGACATACAATATATAAACACGTATAGACACATGAGACACATATGTGACTAGTCATCGAACGTCTTGGTCGTTCCTTGACGTTTGACTTCCAATTCACCTCAAACTTTACACACTGCGTCTAAAACATATTATAAGACATTTTAGGACCTTATAAACTTAATAAAAACATGTTAGGGTCTTGACACCCTAACTCATTTTGTGGAGTCTTACAAGAGTGTATCGCTATTTTGAACTAAAAAGGTTTATGATGAAGTAATAAAATTGATAAGTCCTTATGGTAATTGATTGTGGAGAAAGACCAGAATCTTCGGTTTTATTTTGGATCAAATTTTTGACAAACCAAGTATTACGACTACAGGGGGAGAATGAAATCTTCATAGACATCTTTGCTTCCTTCTTTCTTCTTTCCTAACAACTAGCTTCTCAAATGGGCGGCTTGGCAAGCAAGCTATCTTCAAAATTGGTAAAAATCAGTATCAATAATAGGGTGGAGTGGTAAAGAAGGAGTCCCTTCCTACTTTAATGAAAGTCTCTTTAGGATTCAAAGGGAATATTTGTCCAACTTCTCAACTTAAAGCGGCATCGATTTTGGACCGTAGTGAACCATATCATGAGGGGAACGTCTAATATTTTGCAGCTACAAGGCTTTCTAATCTTACACAGCAGACTTGAATACCCCTAGTTTTGGAAGGAACATCAGTTTAAACGTTGTATTGAATGTGCCACTGATACTACAATACATATGTACATGTGCAAGTGAGATCTATTTCGGTCCTAGAAACAACGGCAATGGTGTGAGGAGTTAACAACCACACTAACTACAACCTAGGGATTACTAGGTAGCTCTTTCGCTCAGTAAGGATCATGGGCGTAAAAAATTCTTCTTGGGGAGGGTTGTTATCATGGGTGGTTGGTCCTTCCATAATGTAATTCTACCAATTATATCAGCGATAGTAAAATTTGAGTATACATACGATAATCCCCATTTGTGAATAGCCAAAATGAAACAAAGGGCAATAGATAATATTGAGAAAGGGCACCGCCTCTTGATAGGTGGAATGGATGAGTGAAATATGTCATGCCATGGAGTGGGGAATAGCCCTCATCTCATGTAATATAACTAAATGCACCTGAGGTGATACCGAGGAAGTGAGGGACCTTCTCGAGCATAAGATAGGTAATTCAGAGATAGAGCTAGCCTATTCGTTATGGGAAATAAATTGCCCTGACCAAAATAGAGCTTACATACAACACATGGCTTTTTTCGGTGAGCTTTATCTCGTAATGCAAGGATGCCCCAAGACAAGGTACAACTGTTGGAAGGGACATGGTGAATAGAGCTTGGCTAGATCCAGGCTGGGATAGTGGCGCCCATTTCTAACAAGTTTTGAAAAGCTTCTCTAATGTTGAACAGAGCATTCCTACTTAGTGAAAAGTTTTCTAGTTCACGCAAATCCAAAGAGGTTATCACGAACAATCCACATGGAGGGAAACTTGTTTATGTGGCTCTGGCTGGGATTTCTTGAGATATCTAATAACCCTACTTTTGATCATAGTTGGCGCACCTCTCTTAACTATTACCCATTTATTGTAGAATAATCCTTTTAGGAGGGGGAATTTTATGTATTTATGCCAAAGTTTTCTATTATTATGTACGACCGGTATAATCTAAATATGTTTCAATTCTTCGAACAATAGAGGTTTTATGATTTTCATCCATCGTATTAATTTCAATTCCTTCTCCTGGTATTTTGTTTATGATCTCGACTTCGGATTCAATTTCTATGTATTTATATATTGAGTCTTAAAGTTTATGTTTTAATGTGATCACATCATTAAAAAGAAAGTTTGAATTTTCTACAGAAGGCAGCTCCAAATATTTGGTTTTAGCTGCATTTCCCTTTGGAACATTATTGTTTGGGTACAATTTGACAACTATTGGTATGTATTAATATCTTTTCTTAGAATGTTCTTGACAAACATATATCTGTATTGTGAACTATCAATGTGGCATTACTTCGATGTGAAACTTATAGACCTCATAGGTTGTAATATAATTCTTACAGGGTGAATAAAATCAATGAATATATAAAGTGGTAGAGGCCCTCTATGTAGTTGTCTATTTAGGGTAATCGATCCATATTTTCCCTTATAGCCCCGGGAATTTGTTTTGGTCTCTTATGTGCGAAAGAGGGGTGTTACAAGGGTATACACTAAACTAGATGTAACATGGGGCCGCACAACTCAGGCAGACTCTCTACCCCTTTGTATGCCTATTTATCCTTATTAGAGCATAGTTTTGGGTAAATAAATTTATATTTCTACTGATTCTCTTTTTGTTGTACCATGTCCCTGATGATAGCAGTGGAGTGTTGTTAACGGCGACTATTGTTAAAGAAACACTCGAGGACCGAGTGACCCAACTTGATGGAAAAATTGACCATTTGGAAGGACAAATGTAGACTCTATCAAAACGGTAGAGGAATCTGAAATCGTTTGTCATCAGACACTCAATAATCAGTACCATGTCTTTCTAGTGAAGTAGAGTCGCCTTCATGGGGCCTCAACAATCCCAGTGATGATTTCCAAAACGTGACGGACCGGGTAAAATTGAGGAGCTTGTTCTGGAGATTAGTTGCTGGTTCATGAACCGAATGTCTCACCTAGCGACTCCAAACTTGAGTGTCAAAACCACAGTCATTCAACGGTATTCAAAATGCAAAGGCTCGAAGACCTCTGGGATATGGAACAGTACTTTGAGGTTGTTTATGGACCTTTCTTTTGACAACCAAGGCACAATGGCAACAATCTATATCTCTAGGGATGCGAAGTATACTTGAAACAAATTTCAACCATTTCACAGATTCCAACACAACTACTGTAAGAACAAAATGGAAGGGCAAAAAAGAATAATATGCGCAGACGGGAAAGTCTATCAGTAGAAAGCTTATAGATATTTTTAGAGAGAAATACTTTCCTCGTCTTAGAACCGCCATTCACGTACTATTCCTCTCCACTTAAAAGAGCGATTAAGGATCTAGAGAACATAAACAAAAATGCAGAAGTGAGTGTACCTGGAAGCTCTCCTCTCTTCCCTATTTTTATCCATCAACATCGACCTTATTTTTTACTAGGTCAAAGCCAAATATCTAATTAATAGAAAGAGAGGATATAAAAAATATAGGCGAACGAGTTGAATATTGTAAAGGTTGGATGATTCATCGAGCAGATATCAACAGATTTCCCCTTATTTTATAAAAGTTGGAGGCCGCAAGTAAATTATTTCAAGGAAAACTACGGCCTGGTTCGATATTGTTGTCTACTCTGATCCGGTCGAGGTGGTTTTCATTTACTGGCACGTAGGTGTTCTGAATTCCTATGACCGACTTTTTATGGCCCTGTGAGAATTCTTTCTCAATGTATAAATGAGGGCCTCTCTGACCGGTGAAAAGTATGGGTGCCCACTAACGGCCATTCCTAGTTCGAATTTGATAATGCAATTTTGGGAAGAGTTGTTAGTTGGGAATTGGATCTCTTCAGACCTTGAGAATGTCTGATTCTAGGTCAGGGTTCGGTGAACTAACGGGTCGCTCCTCTAGTTGAAGTATCAGGCCCCATTTCCATTTCCAAGGATACACCTTCGTAATACCCCAGAAGGATTTATTTTCTACTCCCCCAATCTTCACTTTACGCCATGCCTACTCCCTTTTCGTCATAATACATGGAATTAAACAAAGGAGAATCTCTATAGGAATTAGTATCGTAAATTTTGCACATTAAAAAATCAATAGATATCCATAGGGCTATAGGGCAAAATGTGGATCGATCACCCTAAATAGAAAACTACATAGAGGGCCTCTACCAGTTTATATATTTTTTTATTTTGTACTCCTCGTACTAATTATATTACAACCTATGAGGTCTGCAAGTTTTACTTCCAAGAAATACCAAATTAGGTAGATGGGTGGACGGATGGATGGATAGATGTATGTTTCTAAAGAACATTCTAAGAAAAGATATAAATAGATATCAATTGTCAAATCGTACCCAAACATAATTTTTTTTTTAAATTGTACCAAAGCAATAACATTCTAGTGGGAAATGCACCTAAAACCAAATATTTGTAGTTAGCTGCCGTAGAAAATTCAGACTTTCTTTTTTATGATATGATCACACTAAAACATAAACTTTAAGACTCAATATCTAAATACATGGCAATTGAATCATAAGTCGACATCATAAAGAGAATACCGGGAGAATGAAGTGGAATTAATACAATTGATTAAAAAGCATAAAACATCTCTTGTTCGAAAGAATTGAAACACATCGAGGTTTGAGAACTTGTTAGGAATGAGCGCCATTATCCCAGCCTAGATCCAGCCAAGCTCTATTGGCCATGTTCCCTCCATACAGTTGTACCCTGTCTTGGGGCATCTTTCGCATTATGCTATAAAGCTCACTGAAGAAAGCCATGTGTCGTAGGTAAGCTCTATTTGGGTCGGGCATTCATTTCCCATAATGAATACACTAGCTATATCTCTTAATTCCCTATCTTGTGTTTGAGAAGGTCCCTCACTTACTCGGTAGCACCTCAGGTGCATTTAGTTATCTTACATGAGACAAGGGCTATTCCACAATCCATAGCATGACACCTTTTGCTCATCTATTCCTCCCTTCAATAAGAGTTGCCATTTCGCCATGTTATTTATTGCCCTTTTGTTTCCTTTTGACTATTCATACATCAAGATCATGTATGTATGCTCTAGGTTGTCTTTGATGCTATAATATGTGGAATTAAATTATGGAAGGATCAGCCACGCAGGCAAACAACCCTCCCCCAAGAAGAATTTACGTATGACCCTGATCCCTATTGAGAAAAAGAGCTACCTATTAATCCCTAGGTTGTAGTACGTCTAGTCGTCAAATCCTCATTCCATTGTCGTTGTTTCTAGGATCGACCGATATCTCACCCGCACATACATATGTAGTGTCGTCTCGGTTGCACATTCAGTACAGTGTTCGGACTCATATGCATTCCAAATCTAAGGGTATTTGAGTCTGCTACGTGAGAAAGCCACCCTTGTAGCGGCTTTCATTAAGGTAGGGATGGACTCCTTCCCCACCACTTAGGCCAACTATTGATAGGGACTTTATCAATACTGAGGATAGCTTTCTTACCAAGCCGTCCATTTAAGAAGCTAGTTGTCAGGAAAGAAGCTAAAAGGAAGAAAATATGTCTATGAACCTTTTCTTTTCCCCTTGTACCACTTGTAATTTTGATAACTTCATCAATAAACCTTCTTTATTTAAAAACAATAATACGTTCTAAAAATTAAGGGAGAAGCTTTCATTCTAGAAGCAGTAACTTCCTACCTCCCTCGGGGTGAGAAGTTTCCTTCCTTAGTTTAAAATGTCTGAGTGGTTTGCTCAGTAAGTGTATAAAGTGGAATGCAGTTTTTGACCCTCTTCTTCTCATTCTTGTTGGGTTGACCCAGAAGTACAGTAATAATGAATGGAACTAGTAAGAAATTATTCTTTTTCCAAGTGTTAACTGCAGACGACTGACTTTGGACGTGGACCAAGAACCTATTTCCATTATTCCAGGTTCTTATTGAGGATAGAGAAATCAAGGTTGATGATAAAGTTAGCGAAGTTTCCATGGTGTTCTATGTTTGCGTAGTCTCGGCCCATAGTGGAAGGCTCCGCACCTGAGCATCGTTTGAATCAAATGAAGTGTAAGGTGTAACTGAAGAAAATAGAAGTCAACTCTTACCTAAGACTTAGCCTAATCTATATCCACAGCTTGCGCAACTCTATATGGATGCCTCACCACTACTTTCATTTTTCAATTAATTAACGGCTAAGCGATTTCACAACCAGAGCTTTCCTTAACCAACTAACCTTACTTTGTGAAATCAGCCTCCATCTTTTATCGTTTTCTAGTTAGACTAAGTGACTTTGTAACATCAACCTAATTTTTGCTTACTATAGCATAGTCCTTCGCCACTTCAAATGGGTGCTTCACCCCTTTGATTTTGAATTCGAAATAGCAAAGTCTTACTTATTCGGGGGGGGGGGGGGGGGACATAAATAAAGGGACCAAACAGTCTTATGATTGGATAAATCTAAAGGGTGTGGTTGGTATGTCACAAGGTCGGTGGGGAAACACATAGGAAAATGGGACGACCCGCCGAATTCATATCACAAATTGCCAACATGAACACAAACGTAATCATGAATTGCATATGAAAAGAAAATGAACAATTTTTAGAGTTGAGGTACATGAAGAATAGATTTTCGGTCCCTTTCATCTAGTGGTTATGACATCGTCTTTTCATGTCGAAGATTTGGTTCGATTCTCGTTAGGGATAAGTACTCATTCCCGACCACTTTCCGTTAGTTTAGTGACCGCTCCCTACGATTGGAAAAAATGATCTAGAAGCTTTATATATATATATATATATATATATATATATATATATATATATATATATATATATATATATATATATATATATATATATATCATAGCATATCATCATATATTATTATATGTGGGAAGCTCCAACCTTCAAAGTTGAATTACCATTTTCCCTCTCCACTAAATTAAAATAAATTATTTTATTTTTTTAAATACTAATATTTAATTACATAATGGTAGAGTATGAAGTCCAACAACTACACTTTCATTTTATAGTTATGATATTATACTTATAATTAATTAGGTTAAATTAAATTAGAGTAGAAAACAACAATGTATGAAAACTCTTCGAATTTTGTGATTCTTTGAATTTTAAATTTACATAAATTTATCTACCATGAAACAGTAATGTATGAAAATCTTCAAATTTTGTGATTCAGAACTTTGAAACTTAAGTAAATTTATCAATCATGATTCAATGTGTCCTATTAAAAAATTTGGTAGGTGAAAAGACAATCAAGTATCACTATGACTACCAGTTAATTGCTTCCTAGGTCATAACATTTTTTTCTTTTATATTATCTACTATTCTCTTTCTTATTCCTAGACTATGATCTGAATATATGTCGTCAAGAAGTTAACTGGGGAGAAGAACAAATCGCTTCATTGAAATTAAAACAGAAGTTTTCTTAATAGTTCAACTGTTAAACTTAACAGCATACGATACTACTTATTTTCCTTTAGATCTTTTTTATGTTAGATTATGATTTTAAGTTTTTCTTTTCATTTTGGATTAAAGGTGTGATTTTCCAAGATAGATTTGTATACCACCTATATTTTTATGTAATTTGTATTATTTTGCATTGTTACGAAAAAAATTCTTTGTTTTTGTGTTATTATACTCTTAAGTGTTATTTAATTGACAAAACTTCTATTAATACATGATAAGTTTGATAATACTTGAATAGTTTATGCAAAATATGTTTTTGTTTAAATAGAAGTAATTTAAATATATACATAATAGTGATGTTAGGGGAAAATAAAAATAATAATGATTTTAATATATAGCGTGGGACTCACGTGCATAGACACTAAGATAATTAAACAAAAGTAAGACATGCTATCACAGATCTAAGATTAAATCGACTAAAACATTTCCAAATAAGAACGATTATATGAATTTCAAAGTCATAAAAAAGAAATGTACCATTTTTTCAGGGAACATGACATCAACACCTCTTAAAATCCTGAACTAAAAAAAAGAATGAGAACCATAATTTCAAGTTTTTGAGGTGCAAAAGTTTTTTTGTATCTGTTCTCCAATGGTTCACATATGAGGGAAAGGAGAAGAAGAGCGGTGTTATGGTTTCACTGGAGCAGGGAAGCTCTTCACAATAGTTTCGTAGTGGAGCAGCATCTTGGGAGAGGATATGGAGGGAGTGGGGCGGCTCTTCTTCAACAGAGGATTAAAATGAAAAGAAATTTAGGTTTTGAATGAATATAATAGGAAAGGTTAGAAGATATGTTGATTAAGATAAGATGGACGTCTAGGATTATAAATTGGGGTTAAAAATTTATATTGGTCTAAATAGATCAATTAGCTTAGAATTGCACAAAATTGGATAGAAATAGATAGGACTTAAATAAGTTGGAGGAAAATTTATTATTATCTAATTAACAAAATACTACACATTAAAAATAAAAGAATAATAGTAACTTCTCATATAAAATAAATACACATCATTGTATTGTACATATTATATATTAAATCGATACATAAATTTTGGATGTATTAAATCTCGATTTCAAATTAAGAATCGATAAAAGAAAATATCATAAAATGAATAATATTATCAACAACAACAACAACAACAATAATTTTGTAAATTATGAATACAAAGTTATCATGACCCAAAATTGGCGTCATGGAACTCATCTTATTCCACCAAAACAAGTTTTTCTAAAACTCAAAACATAATGCTAGAAATGTGGGAATTTAAAATATCAATAACATAAATTCAGATAACTTAGTAAAACACCTAAATATCTCTAAAACCTAGTCGTCACGTGTACAAACCACAAATGTATTATAACTGATTTGAAAAAAGTTACAAGTCTAAAATATCATTGTTTGTAGAATAAAACAAGAACATAATAAAGGAGCAAGAGGAATTCTAGGATGATAAGAATATACCTCTCAAATCTCCATAGTAAAGCCTCGGATAAGATATAGAGGAAGTATAATCATGCAATTCAAGCTCGTAACCAACACAAATATAGAAGCAATGGGTAAGTACCAAACAATATAGTAAACAACTAACTCAAACTAAAGAATTAATGAACACTAGTACTCCAACCACTCAATCTGCACCTCCATAAGTACAACCTGCAACAAACAATTGCACAACCTAAACAGTTCTCACTCCACATAAAAAAGCCCATAAAGAATAATTGTATTTGGACCTCAACACGAATAGCTTATCATCACACTATTTCAGAATCAAGATTCTGTACAGCATATAAACATATATTCAATAGTTATAATAAGTGATTTGCGATAAATGAGGTACAATGACATATAGATTGATGTATGGTTGTCCTAACAATACACACACATTATCTCTCAGTTTGGGGAACTTTGGGTCTTCATAGTTCATGCATATACCATGGGCGTATTGTTTTATTTGTACCACCTCATAACTATAAAGAACAAGAAATATGCTAAAAATGTGGAAATAGTCATTATAGGAAATTTTGAAAATTTGTTAAGTTATGTTAAGTTTAAGTTTTTTTTGTCAAATTCAAACAACCATGATCCCTAGCTCAGGATGGGTTAGATGTGTTTGAAGATATCGTAGGAAATATCTCGGAATAATATTTCAAAATTCCATTGAGTTTGATCGATTTTGAGTTCTTATGAGTGAGTTATGCCCATTGGAAGTTGGGTTGTTCGATTAAGAAAAGTCCAATTCGGATTTTGGAAGGATAGTTTTGTCTTTTCCATACCCTATAACTTAATTTCATTTTGTGGTAATCAATTGGGGTCTTAATTGATAGGATTCGATTTACTCTTTTGAAAACTAAGTTATGGTTTAAAAAAAAAAAGCAGAAAGACCACGAATCGTCAAGATTTTCAAGAACTGCCTGTGGATTTCGTCAAAGTGTGATCCCTATGAGGTATGTGAGATCATCACATAGTTTTGGGTTATTTCACCCACCCACGAAACATGTTTAATTCACCGTACTTTCTAAAAGATTTATAATTGGATGTTCTTGAGTTGTATTCTTGAATAAGTTTTGTTCTTGAAGTTGGGATGAGATTGAGGAGTTCTTGAGAATTTAATGTTGATTATTAGAGTTGCTTTGGGTTAGATTTTTGTGCATATGTTTTGGGTAATTGAATCTAAAGAGATGTTGGAGAAAATAATTGTAACTAATCGAATTAAGATACCTGAATCTGCGCTAGAAGGTCTGAGGCAACGCGCCTGCACTGCACGAAATAATCCCTAGAAAGTTGGGGCTGGCGTGGCGTGCCAGGGACACGCTCGGATTTTTGTTTTCCACCCGTTTTTCGTCGTTCAGCCCGTTTCATTCATCCTAAAGTGTACAAACACTTCCTATTGATTCTAATTAATCTAAATGACTTCTAAACACCTAGAAATTATCCAGAAACATGAATCATAGCCTTAAACCCATAAACTCAAATTCAAGGAAAATTATGATCCAAGTTTAGGAAGTTCTTAGAGTCCTTTCAAGAAATCTTTTTGCAGTTGCTTCTAACTTTGTTTTAAGACTTAAAGTTCAATTTGAGTAAATATTGAAGTTAATTTCTTCAATTTGGAGACTATATATTCCCAAAGGGTTTAAAATATTTTTACATTCAAACAACAAAAGGAAACATCGATTTCCAAAGAGTCTTTGCACTAGTTTTCAGTAAAGAGTAAACACTTTCACAATTAAGCAAGAGGGAACTTTGATTCTAAGATATCCTTTGACATATATTTTTTTAAATAGAAGAGTTAGTATTATATTTTGGGAGTAGTAAAGAGCATTGATAGGAGGAGAGTTCCGAAAACTCACAACACCCATAAACCATGTAGCTACCACAGCTAGAAAAGGGTAATACTTTTTTGATGATTCATTTAGTATTTTTTAACATAGAATAGTGGATCCACTTAGTAGTTTAGGTTTTATACCCTTATCAAGGTATAGAACGTCTCTGGAAGCGTGAGGCAAAATGTTGTATCTTCACAATAGCTCTTAACTTATGGTTATATGTTAGAGAAACTCCCACAAAAATAATTGCATTCTTATGTACAGAGTTTATTTGTATTTTTACATACGGTTCAGAGTTATAGATATCTTTGCATACACATAGAGTTGACATCACGTTTTAAACAACTTTTCCTTATATTCCACTTGTTTTTAACTACTTTATATTGAAATGAGTTCAGTTATGTTGATTTTGGTCATGTAAGTTCTTCGGTTCCTTTCAAGCCTATGTTATGTTTAGCATTTCAAGTCTCATACTCGTACATTCAATGTGCTAACGACGGTTAGCCTGCATTGTCTTATGATGCATACGTAGGTAAGACTTCAGTTGCCTTTTTTGCCAAGCTTTATATCTTTTAAGTTATGTTTTGAGATTGTTTCTTGTACTTAAGTCATCTCTTGAGTAAGTAAGTCATGTCAACGCTTCCCTTGGGACCAACAATAGTTCTCGAGTGCCTGTCCCGCCTAGGGTATAGGATCGAGGAGTGAAAGTATCCCAATGTCATCTTAATGGATTTGCAAAAATGTGAGGCTCATTCTCTATATCCGCTCAACATTTCTGTTGCGGATGTATGGCCCGATCCTTATTTTCTCTCATTGTCACCAGTATCTTCAGAATGGTGATAAAGCATCAATGCAAACATAGTATTGCAATGATCAAATATGAGGATCATAATTCAACACCAATATCCAACAAGATCCAATCAAAGAATATCATCAAGTGAATCATCTCATTTGGCCAATTTCTCACGACATGATCAAGTCACACAAACAACAAGATTCTCATTTTTAACCCAAGTTGTTTAGTAATTTCACATCAATTTACAATATGCAATTCTTACATTAATCCCTTCATTAATTCCCATTAATCTCAATCATAGAAAAGCATACAAGGTTCAACAAACTCAACTAAAAGTCAAGAATTCCAGTTGTCTTAATTAATCACAAAATCATTTTGGAACTTGGACTTCCATTTTTTTATAAATCTCTAAATCAATGCAATCTGATCATATAAGTAACCACATTAAGATTTTGAAACTAACAATACCTAAACTAAAAACTTTCAAAAATCATCCAAAAGCTAAAACCTAGCATGTTACTACCCCAAAAGCAACACTTATCAACCTTAAATATGGTATCCAAGAAGAGAAGTAGGAATAGCTAGGTACCTGGCCCTAATTCACACTAATCAGAATGAATTCACTCATTCAGGCTCAGTCTAATTAGGAAGGAAGTTATAGCCTACTTGTAGGTCGACCATGCGCACTTCAACTCACAAGTCCGGATCTTTTCCTTTCTAAACGGCCTCTGAATGCTTCCACTCTATCAAAAATGGGATCAAAACATTAGTATGGTTGTTGAGAAACCAAAAGTACTTTAAATGAACCAATTTTGAGCCAATGTAAATTGTAGGACATGCATCAGAAATTCAGGAATTAAATCCGTCAAGAAGTCCTAATCAATTCCCCAAACTTTTATTCCCAAATTGAACACAATTCAGGGCTTGGAATAGCCAAATCAACAATCATGCAAAGAACATAACAATTAATCCCAAGGCACCCTAAAGGCACCCAATTTCACCTCAAAAGATGTTTTCAACAGCTTTCAATCACAAAGCCAAGTAGCCTTAATCCCAAAAGTCACCCAGGCTTTGAATCACTCCAATTTGAGCTCGAAGAGAGGAGAAATTTCCAAATAAAAACTGAACTAAGGTTGCGATTCAATCCCAAGTTTTTATCAAAAGCCTGGTTGATGACCACTTAAGTAGCCACTAATGTCTTTTAAGTGATAGGGCTCAAAAATGTGAGCCTCACTTTCGTAAGCATGAAAGTTTTGACTGGAGTTGGGTCCCACGCCCAACCCATTTTAAGCCAAAATCTATAAGAGGGCTCAGAATCCCAATGAAGGATCTTTGTATGCCAAACTCAATATCCCTGAGCCATTTGCTCCGACAGAATTATCATTTGAGCTTGTTTACTCAGAATGTTGACTAAAGTCAAACTTAGGCCTTAACTTGAGAGTTAAAATATCTAATTGCACAAACTCGCATTAAAGCCTCGGGAGTTGTGATGACCATGATACTAGTCTAAATTGACCAATCCGGAGCTGATGGAATTGTCATAATAGGATTCTAAGGTCATTGTCTTGAACTTTTGATCTAAACTAACCATTTATGGTTCAAAAGGCTCTAGGCACTAAAACATGCATAAAAACCAAACAAATGATCAGGTGACCGAACTATTAGTCTCAGCAAGTCATTTATAGATCAATTGGGGTCGTTATAGGAATGCTCTAGATGACGAACAAGAGGCAAAAACATAGAAATTGCTTGGAAGTCATTACATATCATACATGATCTGAGGTTTGTTACCAATATATGAAATAGTCCTTAATAACACCATGTCACTATATAATATATTTTGATGATATCATTGAGAAATTATGAGTTCCTCCCTTTAAAGATTTCTCATTAGTAAATAATAGCATGTTATTAGATAAATGTGTTGGTATCATGAGGTATGACTTGGTTGTACATGAATGAAAGTATGAAACCTTAATGATACCATAACAATATGTATATATTATTATTATTATTATTATTATTATTATTATTATTATTATTATTATTATTATTATTATTATGATGATGATGATGATGATGATGGTATCATTAATGAATGAGTATTGTTGTGAATGTATGAATTAAGGAAACATTAGTGTTGTGACAACGATAGCATTACAAATGAACTAAGGAGTGTTACTGATTATGCGAAATGATCCTCAATGATACTGAGTAGCATGTGATGGTATCATAAGGTGTCACTAAATGGTTGAAGTACACATTAATGATATCATGACAGTATATAGATATATTATGGTAGTATCGTTACATATTTGAAGCAAATCTCAATGATACCATATTAGGATGTAGATATATGATGACGATATCATGGAGATCTCACCAAAGTATTGAAGCGTACATTAATGATATCATGAAAGTGTACAGATATAATGTTATAGTATCATTTAAGACTAAAACAAATAAACCAAAAAATAGAAATAAAATATAAAAAATATATACTTGAAAGAAAAAATAAAAAATAAAATATAGAATGACCAAACATATGAAATTAAATTCTAGTAAAAATAATGAATATTATGATATGAGAAAAAATGAATGAGAAAAGAAGAAAAATAACAGTGAATAAAGAAATAATCAAAACAAAAAATGGAACATAAAATAAAGAAATCAAAAGATAAAGAAAAATACAATAAAAATGGAAAATCAAAGGAACCAATAAAAGAGAAAAAAAAGGAAAAGGGAGAAAAATAAAAGTAGGAAAAAATAGAGAAACAAATGAATATAGAAATATATGAGGAAAAAAAAGAAAATGGGTATATAAAAAAGAGTATGAAATAGATTATGGTCTCAAAATAAAATTAAGAATAAAATAATTTAGAATAAAATAAATGAACGAAAATGCATAAAAACTAAAAAGCGAAAAAAAAAAAGTAGAGAAAAAAATAAAGGAATAAGAAATAAATTAAAGGAGTATAAGAAATAAATATTTAATATAAATTAGATTATGGTGTAAAAAGAAATAAAGAATAAATATTTTTAAAATTTTTAGATGAACAAAGAAACATAGAAAGAAAAAAAATTAAGTAAAGAATATAAAGCAAAAGAATTAAATATGAGGTAAAGAACTAAATTACAAGGAAAAAAAGTATTTGTTGTAATAAGTTAGGGGCATAAATGTAAAGGATATATGTATATAACTAATTTGCTTTTATGCGTCATACGCATAGTTTCTTCGAGTTTCTTTGTTGAATTAAGTTCAACTATCGAATTGTGAAGTACTCATAGTATGAGGGATGACAATTGAAAAGGGAAGGAGAGTTTAAGACTACACAATGAAGGAGAGATGAATCTCTAAGCGGAATTGGAAAGGGACGGGTCAGGTCAAGATCTTATTTTTTAAAATATAGGGGTGTTGTTTTGGGTGTGCATCTCCTCCAATATGTATTTACATGAGATGTCTCATGCAAGAGTAATATATACAATCATAAAATAATGAAAGAATTTATTCCATAAAAATTATAAACTATCATGTTCTAGTAAATAAATAAAATGAAAAAACATATTTTTTAGACGAAAGTCACAACCTTAAAATGATTAATAAAAAAAATGAACATCCAGCTATTGCTGCATTGACAAATATGGGAGTAGTAAACAACTTAATGGAGTGCATTTATGAAATAAACGGAAAAAAAGTAAGAGAAAAATAAACTAATCATCATATATCATATATTTATATAAAATGGAACCCTAGGCCCACCTACGTGGCACCATCATAAGCAAGAATTTCCTTTTAAATTTATTTATTTTCAATACTAGTCTTCCTCTTCATGAAAATATGTGACTTTTATGAAAAGTTGTAACTATAATGAAGAATTACGATTTTATAAAAAATTGTGACTTTTATAAAAAGTTGTGACTTTAATAAAGAGTTGTGACTTTTATCAAAAGTTGCGATTTTTGTGAAAAGTTATGAACTTTCTGAAAGGTTACAACTTTTCCAAATAGTCGTAACCTTTCTGATAAGGCACAATAAACATTTGTTTACACTACCCTTTATTGTCTATTAATAGTAGGATTTGCTCTCGTTTTAAAACAACAAAAATTCTGATCTTCTTTTTCTACTTCCGCAAAATTTGTGTACTTTGTTCCTGTTGATTGACTTACTGACACCACTGTTTTGTATCAACAAGTTTGTGAATAAATTGATTCCATCAGAGAGGATGTAATTCTTTAAACCTTTGGTATTTGAGGGGAATAATTTTTTTAAAGGGACATTATGCACTCAGTGGACTCGATTTTTTCCATTTTATTTCATTCTATTTTTATATATTCTGGTATGTTTTTTACACTCAAAAATTTATGCTTATGATATTAATTTTTATTTTTGGGTACATGTTTTAAACTCTATTGTTTAAGTTTCTGCAAAGTTATTGTCTCCGATTATATTGAACATATACACATATAATACATATATTCATTGTGCAAAAATAATTATTATACTCAGTTCCAATAATTGATGTTTTGATATTCTATATTAAATTCTATATCTTAAAAAGTACTAAATACACGCTAACATATTAATCTATTTTTACATAGATATGAAATTTCACTTATCAATTGAAAAATTTATTATGCAAGTTCAAAAGTTATAATTGGTTTCATGTTGAAGAGTAATTAATGTCCTGAATATTTAATAAATTTTTAAATTTTCTCATATGACATATAACAATTGTATAATTTATGGAACTTAAATGTGTCTTTTTTATTCCGAAATGCATTTGTATAATTCTTATTTTCTTCTTCTTTTTTCTTTGACAACGGAATGTGAACTATTACCATACCAAAAATCAAAAAATACATCTAAAAGCATCTATAATCCAGCTACCAACAACCTAGCACAAGATTAGTAGATCTCAGTCAACAACTAGTTACAACTTCTCTCAATTAACTCTATACATTTATCTCCCTGATGATATGTTTTATCCGCTTGATGATAAACCTACTATTTGTTTTTACCTTCATGAAGACCACCTGGTTTCGAGTCAGCCATGTGTAGTAGATTACAGCTTCATACGAAGCAGCAAACCACTTCTTTTGTCCCTCTGTTCCAATGCTTTTGCTTGATCAACAGGAGCATATCTTTGACCCCTTTTGGTGGTAAGCTTAACCCCAACCATTATTGCACCTTCATCCATATCTCTTTACTCCATGGACATTGACAAAATAAATGTTCATCATCTTCCAGTGATGCAGTATTACATAGATTGCAATCAGTATCTCATGTCCCGAAACACATCTTTTGTATTCTGTCTTTTATCAATAGTCTACCCAAAACAGCAAGCCAATTGATAAATCATTGTTTAGGTACTGTGAGTATATTCCATATCAGAGTATCTATTTCCAATTTCGGTACAAGTCTATCAGCCTTTTTTACCCCAAAGACACTAAATACTCTTCATTACTCGTCAAACAATAGCGATCATTGTTATACCATGTTCTCATCTTCAACTTCATTTCAGGCAAAATTTTCATGTACCACTGCAGTCCCCAGGTGGTTTACTTGTCCAAAAATCCACAATCATCTTTCAAAAATAATTCGTTCACCCATTTTACCCACAAAATGTCTTTTTTCTCCATTAGTAACCAAATATGTTTCCCAACAGATGCCATATTCCAGTGTATGCAGCTTTTTATACTTAAACCTCCTTGTTGTTTTGGCCTACAAATAATTCCCCAAGCTACTGGAGAAGTTCTCTTCTTTCCTTCAGTGCCTCCCCACAAATACTCCCTACATTTCCCATCTGTTTTTTTAACTACACTTAGGGGCTAAATAAATACAGCCCCCCAAAAATTATGAACAGAAAATAGGATAAGTAATAACCTGCGACTTCCCTGCATATGATAAATGCCTATTTGATACTGATTCTTTCAGTGATCTTTTGGCATAGCTGGTTGCACTCTAGTTTAGACCATTTATTTGGGGACAATGGGAGTCCTAGATATCTAATAGGAAACTCTCCTTCTACATAACTAGTCATTCCTAACAGTCTTTCTTTGACAGCATCAGACACCCCAGCTATTAAAATACTAGACTTTTCTGTATTGGCTACCAGACCTGTTACTTTGTAGAAGTGATTTAGAGCTTCTACAATCCTTTGTACTGACTCCTCATGTCCTTTACTAAATATCATCAAATCATCAGCAAATATGAGGTTATTAAGAGCCTGTTTTTTACACATTGGATGAAACCATTTTTTTTTTCAAAACTCTTGCTAAGTACTCCACTACAAGTACAAAGAGTAGAGGTGATATTGGGTCCCCCTGTCTCAAACCCCTTTTCCCTTAAAAGTAGCCATAATTGTTTCCATTAACTCTGACTGAAAAATTTGTTGATGTGATACACAACATAATCAAGTGGCAATTTTTTTGTGAAAACCCATAACCATATAACATTTCCTTTATGAACTCCCAACTCACCATGTCATATGCTTTTCTTAAGTCTATTTTCCTTATACATCTTGGTGTGGTTTTCCGCTTGTTGTGTCTCAATAAATCATGACATATAAGGACATTGTGTACTAGAGGCCTACCCTTGACAAACGCTTCTTGAGTTTGGTTTACCAAATAAGGCAAAACCTTCTTCAGTGTTCTACATAACAGCTTGGAAATCACATTGTATATCACATTAGTAGGGAATTTTTCTATATTGACAAGCTGACTCAAGTCTTTTGACTTTGGGAATCAAGATAATAACAGTTGCATTAATCTGTCCTAATAGCTACCCTGTTTTCATAAACTCCATGACAGCATTTATAACATCCTCCCCTACTATTTCCCAGGCATCTGTAAGAAACCACTACTATAACCGTCAGGTCCAACACTTTTTGTACTTTGATGCTCCATAATCCTTTCCTTTCTTCCCTCCCATTTGGGGCATATAAAAAGGTGCTATAAAACTGCTTCTGTAGAGGTAAAAACTTAACCAAATAAGTTACAGCTTGGTCAAATTCACTGCAGAAGTTACTTCACTGTATCCTCTTTCTAAACCACCAAAATCCTACCATTGTAGTGATATTTATGATTAGAATAGTATTTTCAACCCCCAAACATGGATTCTGCAACCTTATTAATACTTTTTTGCTTAATTTTGGTCTCAAGAAGCCCAACCATATTTACATAAAGCTGTTTACAGAGGTATATCACTTCTCTCGACTTATTGAGGCCATTTAGACCTCGAATATTTCAACACAGGAGATTAACCATCCCCCAAAGAAGTCAGGTCAGTGTTACCATCCTTTCTCTCATTACAAACTTGTGCAGGCTCATATCGTATAGTCAGAGGCTTGAAAGCATTTGTTGTGCTGATATGCTGAGTCTCGATTGTTTGACTTCCCTGCTGAAACCTCCTATTATTGCCACCAAAATTTCCTAATATCCTGCATTTTCTCCTTCCCCTTGTCAACTCGCGCATTGGCTTGTATCTTATCCCCATCCTTGGTTTCCTTAGTTTCATCCACGGGCTTTTGGGTTGGATTTCATTTCCTACCGTTATCTTTCTCATGACCATACTTATGACAATGATCACATAAAGATGTCCTCTAGTCATATGTCACTGATTGTGTAATCACCACCCCCTTTTCATTTCTAAACATAACCTCATCAGGTACTGTTTTCCCCAAATTAATCTCAACCAACAGTCAATCATAGCTTAACCCCAATTTCTTTTCAGTCTGTTTGTCAAACATCAATGGTTTACCAATTAGACTATCTATCTTACTCAACCCCCTTGCACTCCAGTATTTGAACTCTATTCCTGGAAGTTTTATCCATATCAGTGAAGTCAGTAGCTCCTCTTTTGAAAACTCCAGTTATGGAGTCCATGATTCAACTATTAACGGCTTGTTATCAAAATGTTAGGTACCTTCCTGTAGCACCTCCAATTTTCCTTCCTCACTATAGAATCTCACCATAACAATCCCATTCCTCATCATTGCCACCTTGTTGATTCCATACTTGCTCCATACTCTTTGGATAAATCCATTCAAAGAGGGGGACAAAAATCAACAGAAATCTTTGGGAGTACAAAAGGAGGTTGATGCAGTATTATGGAATAAAAGGATGGGACATGCTCCCATGTCAGTTTTAAGAAGATTTATGATTTTTCAGAATAAATCACGTTTCAATATAGACAAATATGATATATGTCCTTCGGCAAGACAAACTAGAGTTCCTTTTCCTTTAAGTGTCACTAAGAGTAGTCGACTATCTGAGTTGTTACATATGGATGTATGGGGGTTTTACAAAACAACCACATATGACGGTATGCAATATTTTCTTACTATAGTTGATAACTGTTCTAGATGGACATGAGTATTTTTTATGAGAGTTAAGTCTAATGTTGTTTTTCTGCTATAAAACTTCATTGATATGGTTCATACTCAATTCAATAAAAAAGTCCAAGTTTTTAGATCAGACAATGGTTCTGAATTTGTTTATCAGCATTGTGCAAATCTTTTTCAATAATTTGGTATTATTCATCAAAGTTCTTGTCCATACACTCCTCAACAAAATGGTGTAGTCGAGAGGGAACATAGACATATACTTGAAACAACTCGAGCTATTAAGTTTCAAGGTCGTTTGCCTGATAGATTTTGGGGGGTTTGTATTGAAGCTGTTGTCTACATTATTAACAGGATTCCATCTATTGTTTTAGCCAAGAAGACTCCATATGAACTTGTTTATCATAAGGTTATTAAAACATATGAGGGTGATTGGTTATTTGTGTTATGCGACTAACTTGGTCAAACAAGATAAGTTTGGGCCACGAGCAAACAGGGATGTTATGATGGGTTATGGAGTTCATCAAAAGGGCTATAGAATGTTAGATTTGGAAAACAAGAAGTTTTTTGTTTGTAGAGATATTTCCTTTAATGAACATGTTTTCCATTTCAGAGTAAGTTGGCACATCCAGATACGAGGAACCAGGTTGTTTCTCCCGTTTCAGTAGAAGATTCATTTTTTGATGTTGAGTCGACTGATGCTTCTATGCAGTCAACTGGTGATGATGTACATGAAAATACTGATGATGTTATAGTACCAATTGAGCATAATGTAGTATCTGATGATAGCAGACCACATAGATCTATTAGACCACCTCTTTGGCACAAAGATTTTGTGATGGCTAACAACAAAAGGAGTTGCCAGTATCCTATATCAAATGTTATGAGCTACACAGGTTTATATGTTCAATACAAGGATTTTTTATGTAATTTTCAGCCTCAACTATCACTAAACCTAGTACTTATTCAGAGGCAGCAAAAGTACCACAGTGGATAAGTGTCATGCATGCAGAAATCAGTGTCTTAGAAGATGACAAGACATGGGAAGTAGTTCCATTACCTCAAGGACAGAAAGCTATTGATTGTAGATTGGTCTATAAAGTCAAGTACAGGGCAGATGGACATATAGAGAGACATATAGCAAGATTGGTAGCAAAACGTTATAGCTAAAGAGAGGGCTAGATTACCAAGAGACCTTTTCACCTGTAGTGAAAATGGTGACAGTTAGATCAGTTATTGCTTTGGCCGCAGCTTAGAAATGGCATATCCATCAGATGGATGTATACAATGCTTTTCTTCAAAGAGATTTACAAGAAGAGGTATACATGGAGTTACCTTAAGTTTTTAATGTTCCAGCAACAGATGGTCAAGCAAGTAGTGTTTGTAAATTGCTTAAATCATTGTATGGGCTCAAACAAGCTTCTAGGCAATGGAATATCAAATTGACTACAACTTTGATTGAGTCAGGTTTTACTTAAAGTCACTTGGACCATTCTTTGTTCATTAAACATGCAGATGGACAGAAGGTTTTTGTTTTGATGTATGTAGATGATCTGTTGATTACAGGAAGTGATATGAGACTCATCCAAGAGACTAAAAAAAATTTGCAAACTAAATTCAAGATTAAAGATCTAGGAGAACTTAGATTCTTCTTGGGCATTGAATATGCTAGAAATAGTGAAGGCATCTTGATGCATCAAAGGCAGTATGCTGTTGAACTCATTTAAGATTTGGGGTTAGGAGGTACTAAGTCAGTTGGAGCACCTGTAGAAGTCAATCAAAAAGTTAACTTCAGTTGTATCTGATCAACATGTTCACTCACAACATGATTCTGTGTTGAATGATCCGAGTTCATATCAAAGACTAGTAGGGAGGTTACTTTATTTGACTGTAACTAGACCAGACATCTCATTTGTGATCCAGAATCTTAGTCAATTTATGCATTCACCTAAACAGTCTCACATGGAAGCTGCTATCAGAGTGCTAAAGTATTTATAAAACAAGGACCAGGAATGGGAATTCTCATGTCATCTACTATTTCTTCTAAGCTACAGGTTTATTGTGATGTTGTTTGGGTTTCATGTTTACAACTAGAAAATGAGTGAGTGGGTATGCAGTAAAGATTGGTGATTCACTTATCTCTTGGAAGTCAAAGAAGCACTCTACGGTTTCTAAAAGTTCAGCCAGGCAGAGTATAGAAGTCTTGCTTCAACAGTCGCTGAAGTTATTAGGATCATTGGTCTGTTTAAGGAATTGGGATTATCCATTCAGTTTCCAGTGGATAAATCATGTGATCGTAAGTCTGCAATTCAAATAGCAGCTAATCTAGTATTTCATGAGAGTACAAAGCACATTGACATTGACTGTCATTTTATTCGTGAAAAATCAGTTGGGATTCATCAATACAGTTTATTTGGCATCCGCAGTGCAGCCTGCAGACATACTTACTAAGGGATTGCTTACTTTTCAACATGCTTATTTGATGTCCAAGCTAGGCCTTAAGGATATCTTCATACCACCTAGCTTGGGGGAGGGGGGGGAGGGTGTTGAATCTAGTGCAGATTGAGCTGGCTATAACTAACTATTAGTTTGCTAACTGACGTGTATTAATTAGTTAGCTAATTGTGTAGTTAAGTAATAATGACTATTAATTTGATAGTTAGTTAACTAATCTACAAATTATATATAAGTAGTTTGTGCAGCTGTAATTCTCATTCATTCAATAATATCTCTTCCTTCTTCAATTTTCCCTCAAGCTCCATTGTCATGGAGTAGTATCAAATCAATTAGTTTATAGAATTTAAATAAGCATTTTAGGCTTTCGGATAATAAACAATAGAAACAAAAAGATTGGAGACTGACTCATATCTCCATGCTATAATATCAAGATCAATACATAAAAGAACACAATCTAAAACTAGACAAACTAATTACGCTTGTAACAAGCCATCACATATTTGCAAGCTACAGAAAGGGGAAAAAGAACTCTTGGGGAGCTTTAAACTCAACTAGGAGGGAAAGGACTTTTCAGATAAACAAAATACCATGTTCAGGTGTGGGATTTCAACACAAAATCACATAATATTTAACTAGTGTGGGTACGCTTAACACAATATAGGAAGAAAGCAGCAAGCTTATCGCAAGAGCCATAAACAATCACGCAGTCGAATCACAAGTTAAGATGCATCTCAACCGCTTCACATATTATCATCGAAAGAAAAGGCGTATTATCATCGAAACAAACCTCAACTACACTAAGGTACGAAAGTTGGTATTTAAGTAAAACAAAGAAAAGTTAAGCAAAAAGAGTTATTCTAAACAGTAGTCTAAAACTAAAAAAACATGCAAAAGAGATAATAAAAGAAAGTGAAGAAGTATACCGACACAAGTCCAACTTTGACCCAAGAGGCAGAGAATCAAAAGTAAAACTTAAAAGAGAACAAGCCTACGGATTTTCCCCCTTTTTATGGTGTTGTTTCATGTGTTTATGGTGGTTACGTATCATCTGTGTCTCAGGTGATGGAAAATACTCTAAAAAATACCCCTATAACAATGAAGACTAGGGTATTTATAAAGGGAATATTCGAATTAAAAAAGGGGAGAAACGGATGGAATTTGGACGAATTCGAATTCTCTTTTGGATAAGCTTGCTAGCAAGCTCGAAATAGTACGAATTCCAACGGGATATTTAAGAGAGTTGCTTGATTCTCAAGCAAGGACAAGTGAGACGCGGAGATTTAAACACCTTGAAAATTCGAGTTCGAACGGGTAAGGGAAAGAGGAGAGGGACGCAGAACTCCATGATCTTCTATATTTCAAAAAGTATAGGTGGAAGGTAAGTTAAAGGTTCCCAGAAGGTGAAGCTTGGGAAGTAGAGTTCTCTCAAGATTGGTATGTCCTCGTATGTTCGAGGACATAGACAATTTTCTTTTAGTTCTTTCATTAAAGACTTGTATAAGACTTAGTATGTTTCTTTTAATGAAAAAGTGTCGTGACGCTTTGATATTAAAAAATGTCTAAGTTGGCTTGTGATGATGAGACTTCGTTCTCTTCGTTTATGAAAGAGTTTCTTTTTAGTTATATTGTGAAAAGTTTTAATTTCTCACTACTTTTCATACCTATGTAATGAATGATAGCTAAGAGGCTTGTAGAAGACCTCCGAGAGGTCAAGTAAGTCATGTAACTTTTAGGATGTACTCGTGAGGCGTTACAATCTAGTATCACTAGTTCATTTTTAGGTTCCTTACTGATAAGTATATTCCAATCATGTTTATGACCATGTAAATTAAAGATTAGGCTTGAACACAATAAGAGCAAGAGATTTTACGTAGAAATTTGTAAGAGTAGTCATATACTCTAGTGGGAGCTATGAGTTGCAGTTGATGAACTATTGTAACCAGAAAAGAGAGCATAGTTGAGAAGTGTGGCTAAGCTCAAAAGATGCAGTCATACAACTCAAGGTATGGTATTCATTTTCTTACTCCATGTCTGGATACCCTTGCTTCAGGTCATAGCCTTTAATCTTGAAATCTTATGTGATCTTTTTGGTAAGCGTGCTCGAGTCCAGTTTCAAAACTCTTAGTATGAATCAGTTTCGCTTGTGTTAGTAGGAAAGTTTAAAAGTCACATATAGTAAGAGTAACTCCTTTTTCATTCTCAGTCCAACCTTCATTCAAGGACGAATGATCCCAAGGGGGAGATATTGTAACATAACTCCCGAACCAATATTTAATTTCCTGTAAAACTAAATCGAGTGATCCTTAAGTTATTCAGATGTGTAAATGTCATTTATTTGGTGTTCGAATGCATTTGGATATGATTTAACGTCACAAGAACCCCCTAGCACAAAGTTGAGTAGAAATCTTCATTTCCGATTAAGTTTTGACATAAAATTCTACTTAGGTAAATTTCGAACAATCATATTTCTCGGCACATTATGAATTAGGAGATCTATAACCTACACAATTAAAGGTACTTAAAACCTCTTTCAAACACCACTAGGTATTCCTCATTCATTATCGGAGTAAAAAGTTATAATTGTTTTACAAAAGACTGTCAAATAATAGTTTTTTTAATCTGTGAATGACAACTCCAATCGATGGGCCTTGGTTTGAATGATGACCCGTCTTGTCGAGTTGTCGATAGAGTACTAGGGTTCAAATTTTTTACTCAAATCATACGGACCCAATCAAGGATTCGTATGTGGACCTACTGGCCGTCATTTTGACTCGTAAGAGCCTTAAAAACTCAATATAGAATCCATGGATGGGATCTACGGTCCCTGGATCAAACCACGACCCGTATATAGATCCGTAGAAGAACTTTTCCCCAATTATAAGAAGGATAATTTAGTATGTTCCACGACTATTTTTCACCTAATTAAGGTGTAAATAGTGTTAAAATATTATTTTACGTTCGTCAACACTTTAAAGACATAGAGCAAAGGTTCAAGGAGAGAAAAGCTAGGGTTTTCAAGTGTTCTTTAAATTTCATCTATTTCACCAAGAATTGTGTTCTTTCTGGGTATGTAAGGCTATCACAGTGTTGGACTTGTTCGTCCTCACACCCTACATATACTTTCAAATTAGTAAAAGAGTGATCTAGGATTTTACCCTAAGATTTCATTATTTTTGACATAGTTGATATTGTGTTTCTGAATTCTTGAGTTGTTGATTTTGAATTCCTATTCCAAATCATTGAATTGTCATACAATGTGAATTGTGATTATTGAGTTCATTGTTCATGACTATTTTTTAAACATGAACCCTAATTTGAGTATTCAATGCATTTGTATTAAGGATCTTTCAAACAAAATATTTTTGTTTAAACTAAGTTTTGAGGTAGTAAAGAACAATTTGAGAAATAGTATAAGGGAACTAAGTATTTTTCAAAGGTTTGATTTTTACATGAAGAAAAAAGAGTAGACTTTTTGAAAAATGTTAAAAGTGTTTTTAGAAAGAATAAGTATAGAGTAGATACCTCTTAAAGGCCCCTTTTTGGGTAACTATCTCAACGAAAATGTACTTGTACATTAAGCAAAAAGAAACCTTGTTTTCTAAATGAACTATGAGTTTTAGAGACAGTTTAGATCAATACTTATTTTAAGAAGGTAGTTTGGGAAAAATGTATGTTTTTATACATTTGAGCAGCAGTATATATTACTCAGAGTGAGCACCGATATGGGGTAGAGTTCAGACGACTCACAACCCTCATAAACCATGTCTTGCCCACATGGATAAAGGATCATACTTTTTAGATGAACCTTTATTTCTTAGTGGATCCACTTAGTTAAGGTATTCTATATCCCGATATGATGTAGGACGGTTCTGGTAGTGTGGATTAGATGTTGTATCATCACTTAGCTCATAGTGATGGTTGTTGGTTAGAGAATCTCCCAAATACAGTTAAAAATCGTATTTTTATTATATCACTTATTATGTTGAGTACATATATGAGTAAGTATTTTTGTAAAGTTTTAATGATTTCACTCCTTTACTTTTTACGTTCAGTTCAGTATATATCTATATTTATTGCAGACCTTTCATTTAGCTATATTACATACTTGTACATTCAATGTATTGATGTAATTCGACCTACATTTTTTAATGATGCAGATACAGGTTCAAAGGATTCTCAACAAGAGTCCGTTGAGATCACTTCGTTTGCTCGCTAGTTTTTTAGTAAGACCTTCTTGCTTTCAGAATACTCTAGTTTTATGAGTTGTTAGTATTATTAACAATGTGATTAGTCGTGGATATTGTCCCGACAGTTGTCTATATGTAGTAGAGGCTTCATAAATAGATAGTTCTAAAGAGTCTTTCAGTTTCAGATGATTTATTTAAACTTATGATTCATACTCAGTATATTCAAAAAAGTTTTGAGATTCAGTTAGTTTTTTTAGATGTTTCTTTCAATTTGATGCTTATGCATGCTTGAGATAGTCTTCCGCTTGTCGTAAGCGAGGATGAGGGTTCATTTGGGGACCAAAAATGGTTGTGAAAAATTTTGCTTTACTGATACTACACAATTATCATATACTCTATTTGTATCATTAAGGCTGATAATTTTTACTTAAGTGATAAATTAGTATATATATGTATATTGTATTGGTATCATTAAGGTTTCTTGTTCAGAAATAACTCATTAGTCAATGAATATACTCTTATAGTATCATTGGCTAATGAGTAATTTTTGAACAAGAAACCTGAATGATATCATATAAAGATATAGACTCTTATAGTAATGATATCATTGACTAATGAGTAAATTCTGAAAGAAGAAACTTTAATAATACTATTACAATAAACCTTAATGATACCAATAAAAGTGTGTGTGTGTGTGTGGGTGTATATATATATATATATATATATATATATATATATATATATATATATATATATATATATATATATATATATATATATATATATATATATATATATATATATATACATACATACATACATACTGAGTAACATCAGTTAAATAAAATTATCAATCTTAACAATACCAATATAGTATATGATACTATTTAGTATCAATTAAACGAAAATCATCAACCTTAATAAAGGAGGTATGAGCTGTAATTACTTATGAGAGAATGGGTATTTATTGAATTAGTTTGAATTTGAGTATGAACATGTAATTATGTTAGGTTTTATGGCTCAATAGTCTAATAAATTAGTTTTAAATCAATTGGTAAATTATTCTAATAACAATGATAATTTATATACTTTGAAATATTTGTATATTAGATAATGAATTTTTTTTTTAAAAAAAAATAAAATAAAGTGTGACGGGGCGGTTGAGAGTAGGAAAAATATGGTATCCAGAACGAAGGCTCTTCCATTGTCATCCCTACACAGTCGACGTATGTTGTGTGTATATGTGTTAGCTAGGGTGTACATTCAAATCATAAAGTCAAATTGCACAGATGCACCAAATATAACTGAAAAGACGGAAAAAAAAAACGATTTGTGATTTGGTTTGGTTGTTTGGCATTGGAAAAAAAAAACGACCACTCTTGGTTGATTTGGTATTAAATGAAAAAAAATCAAATTGAACTCAAACCAAACTGACATTTTAAATTTTGGCTTGTACAATTTTGTAAATATTTTATTTTGTATTAATATTGGAAGTTACAATTATATTATTATAGTTTTCAAATTCGAAGTTCCCAATTTACTTAATAAATATTTTGTTTTGTATTTAGTTTGGTTGTAGCCTTTAATCTTATTAATTTAACCTAATGAATGTTGATATTTCAATAAAAGTATTTTGTACTTGTGTGAATTTTACCCTCTTTTCAAATATCTCTATTCATTTAACATTGAGAAATGACATAAAGACGCCATCAAAGTTGTCCCGTATTTGGATAAAGATACCTTAACTTTCAAAGTGTTCTATCACCTCACTTAACTATTTAATATCTTTATAAATGGGTCATTTTGACTCATTCCCTCGTCTATGTAATCACGCGTGTTGCTCACTCCCTATGATAGAATTCAATCTGACCCGACCCTGTTCTTTGAAGAAAAATCATCTTCTCTTTTTTTTTCTCTGTTTGGCATGCGACTATCATCATTCTCTCCTGAAAAAGAAATTTTCGTTAATTTTATTCAGCTATGGAGTTAAATGAAAACAAAATTTGAATGTGAAATTTCTTTTAGTTGCAACCCTTTTAGTAGCAAATGGTTACTTTTAGGTAAGTGTTAGACCCGTAAACGACTTGATCTAACTACGAGCAGACATGTCAAGGACTTGGGCATTGGTCTTGACATGAATGGGGGCAAAACAGTGCAACAATGGTTTAAGGTGCTTGGGTATTGGCAAGGTAGCTTGAACATGCAAGGCTTACGTGCGGGCTAGAGTCATTGGCAAGGCAGCGTGTTGGCTTGACAAGGCAAAGCTGTGAAGACTTGACAATGGCAAGAACAAAGGCAGTTCACGTGAATTGCTGAAATAAAACCAAGTGTTGGAAGACAACTAAAAATATTCTAAGTGTTGGAAGCTGGCTGAAATATTCCAAGTGTTGGAATGTAGCCTGAAATATTCTAAGTGTTAGAATATTAGTATTTCGTGTGGATAAGGATGTAATTTGAATTAGATTCTATCTGTTAGAAATATAGTTGTTGGAAACTTAGTTTGAATCCTGTGATGACAAGTGTCGGACAAGTGTCATTTGTAACTACCGCATGTAACTGCCATGTGCAGAAATTTTATCAAGGGTGGAAATTTCGTCTAAGGCTTAGAGAGAGTGTTTTCTGGCCTTAGACAAATTCGTGAAGCCGTCCCTTTGTATTTATTATCAGATTAATAAAGGTTGGGACGAATTCCTGTAAATTCTGTTTGTTGTTTAACTTTGCTGTTTAAGTATTTTCATACTTAGTCAAACTTGTGGATGTAAGATAGGCTGAGTGTTGCAGGCGTTTGCAAGACTGCCTAGGGTGGTGTTCGGTAAAAATAAATCGACCCTCTTTTCAGTAAGGGTGTCAATGGGATGATACAGTTGGTTATTTTTAAAATTATAACATTCCAAATTTTTGGGTATTTATAATTTAACCAAAACTAGATTTTTCAAAAGCATTTCAATCATATCAGTTTTTCTTCGGTATTGATATGGTTCGATTAATATTTTATTCTTTTTACTTTTAAATATCACCTCAAAATATATTATTCGCAAGTATATTCTTGAAAAAGCACTTCAATTCTCCACCAAGAAATCAAGAATGTAAAACTTTGTTGCGTATTATTTGATCTTAAACATTTAAGAGGTGTTTGCACATGTTTTGTCATGTTGTTTGATTAAGTATCTATTATAAGTATCTTTAAATTTTAAACCCAATTAATTAAAAACTAATTAAAGAAGGCCTAATGTCGTCCAATCACCATAAGTCTAGAACTTATATTTATATTGAAAATGTTATAAAATATATCAAGTGACAGGAAAAACGTTACCACAAACTCTTCTTTAAAAGGTAAATCAACAGTTTGCCCACAGTTTAAAGTTCACTGATCTCTCTGCTCTTAATAATTTGTGTACATAAATTCATGATGTTTAAAGAGGAAGCTACCAACAGTCGTTCATTTTAAATAAATAATCTTTTTGTAACAAGAGAATGCCATACTCAATGAGCATAAACATTTTTATAAAAAACAATATTTCATGTCAAAATGTCAGTGAAATATTAAGCAAGAAACGATGAGCAACATAGGTTAACAAACGGCAGTCAAGAAACAAATTATGAAGACAGTAACGGAGAGATTTAGATATATAAATAAGGTAGGTTGAATTAGCATCTGGGAAACGAAAAGTATGTATATCTGTCATCTATACGATGTACAATATTACAAGGACGAATTGTCAACTACATATGACATCACCCTACTGTTCCATCAGAGTATTCAACACAGCGACCATGAAGTAGACATACATTTACCTGTCTTGGTGCTAGCAGTTCATTAACATCAGCATATATTGCATCTATATCAACATTAAGAAGAATTAAGGTCACATCCAAACTTAAGCTTGTCCAGTGTTGGAAACTTCACAAACCCTGCAAGGCGAAGAGAATAAAACAGCCACTTAATATTAACTAAATTGCAAAAGTAGGCAGTCCTTCAGCAATATATTTCATCATCACATCATTTCCAACATAATACACATGGAAAAACCAAATGAGTATGAATAGACAAAGGTTCAATACATGAGCTTACTTTGAAAATGGCAGGCAAGGATATAACATACTATCAGTTAGCAGCTTCATGAATCTTATTATTGAACTATGGTAAACAAGCTTTCTAAAATATCACTATGCAGTGCCATGATTAATTAATTATATAAAGGTAGAGGTGCAAGTCGGTTTTAACGAAGACATTTCACTTATTTTCGAGTTAATGGAAGAGACTTCAATTAGGGGGATCTAAATTATGGCAAAATTGCAAGTGTATCGAGATTTGACTCCTGTTGCACTAACTTTCCAGAAGTAGGAATAAAACCAGTTGCTCAAACAGACACTATCTGACAATAGTCGATTGAGGTTATTCAAGTGATCACAGAAGATCACGGACGTTTTTGTCCAATTATACAATGTTTCCAGCATTTTCTTTCCTTTCCTAATCTTTCACTTATATGACACATAACTTAAAAGAAGGAAGTTCTCAGACAGAATGCAATTCTGATTATCCTCGTTTTTACTAGTTATCCGCGATCAAATCCCAACTTCAGAGTACTATTTAATGAGATCTCTTGCTGATTTTCATAGAGAAATGCTGTACAATTCTTTTAGGTGAGGCTCCTAAAACGCACAGTAAAGGAGTGGTATTTGCTTCATTCTTCAAGACCTCAGTCCTATGAGATTTATATTATTGGGAAAGGGACCAAATTTGTTCTCTACTTTCCAAAATGGTTTACATTTACTCCATTATACTTTGGGAACAAAAACATTCTTTCCATTAGCAAAGTTGTTAAATGCCCCTTCTCCTAATGGAACTCCAGCTGGAACGAAAAAAAAAAAAAAAAGCTTAAAAGTTTTTTTATTTTTGCTGACAACATGGTTACTTATTTGGGCATATATCTCTTTTCTAATTAATATATCAGTCTTCTTCCCCAAATAAGTCTTCCTCCATGGCTGCACCTTAAGTTTCTTTTCAAACAATTTCAGAGAAAAGAAAATTATTTTCAAGCAACCACAGACCGAATTTTTGGGGTTTCTTTCCTGTTTCATTTTGGGTTCTGGGCATGGTTTTGTTTGATTTATGTGCATGTATAAAAACAAGGTAGAATCAATTGCAATAGTTAAGCCATAATCTCGACATGATAAGCAAAAACTAAATTTCACTGTTGATACCTCTGTAGGGGATGAAATGAGCAGGTCCCTCTCGGAATTCATATGACCACTCAATCGCCTGCATTCATAATGCACATCAGATAAAAGATTTAAAACTTAGCTATTCAAAGGCTCTTGGCATTATGCAGGGAAATGTAGTTGTTTCCTCTTGTTCCTCTTTTCCCATTTTTTTACTGCATGGAGATTTGTCACAATATGGCAGTACCTTGGCTTCTCAGACTTCGTAAGATGTTTGGACATAATCGACGCCTGCAAATTCAATGTAAAATTCTTCCGAAGATCAGTGAATTTTCAAATAAAACAGGCTCAAAAGCTTGTCAATTAAATAAACTAATCAATTTCTGGTCACTACGAAGTGAACTTCCTTTAATTGCAAAAAGTCCCAATTTAAGGAATAGACCTTCTTTTCATAGCAATAGCCTGCTAATTTTCAGGAATTTTACAATTTCCTTTAAACCACCCAAGGAATGTGGTGGAATGGATGGGATCCCTCCATTTTGAACAAATGGTGAATGGTATGAGCCCTTGGAATGAAGAAATCCTAGTAGCGTGCACTTCTTGGCCTTACAAGGCATGACTATCAATTATATTTTGCATCTTTTTTTTAAACAACTTAACCCATCATCTCAGGCTTTCAAAGTTAATTTTTCAATATTTCACCCCAGACAACAACTTCATGAATTGTACCACTCAAGTATATCAACGGAATGTTGCATGCTAAATTAAAATGACCTAACAATTATAGGTTATGCCACAGACAAATTCTCCTTTTTCCCATTTTACTTCGATACAAATAATATCTGGAACGGAAGCTTCAAAATCTGGTAAATCAAGTGATTGTTACATGCTAAATTTAAATGCCCGAACAATTATATGTTAGGCCTTAAATGAATTTTCTTTTTGTCCATTTTCCTTCCTAATTATTTTTCTTTATTATCCCCTTGGTCATCCACCGAGGCTAAAGAATAATAACTAAACGTGAAGAATTTGAATAGAGTCAACAGAGCTGTGAAGATAGAAAATTATGTTGCTCGATGAAAAAACAAGAAAAGGTAAAGGACTTCGAAAAAAGTGAATAAATAAAGTCAACTGAGAGCTAAATCCACCATTTCTTGAACTTAATTAGGTTAGCAGTTAAAATTTTCATCCAAACCATAAAAAACATTTCCATCTCAATATTTATGGCTAGATTAGCATATGATAATCATAATACTGTTTCAGATAGCAAGAGCACTGATAATCCCATTTAAAGATGAGGGAAGAATTTTAAAATTGCTACGCCTGTAATAAGAGCATAGCCATCAATTTGACTCCATTGTAAACTATAGGCATTTGGACATGAATTAAAAACATGATTGAAATTATTGATTTCAGTGAAGGTTGATTTGAAGTTGAAATTGTGTTCCGTTATAAGTTTTAACCCCACAATATGCAAAAACTATGAAAACATACCCCCCAACTCTTATATAATTTTACAGAACGAGCTAATATATCTAAATTATAATTAACAAAGGATTCCTCACAGTAGCACCAACTGATCTTTGGGTCTGTTTTATGGAAAGGGAAAAGTGGGTTGACAAAGTAAGAGTTGGATAGTCACATTTGGAAATTGGAATAAAGCTGGGCTTTTTGTGTGTGGGCGTCTTTTTTTCTTCTTTTGTTTTTTTTTTTTTTTTTTTTGCAAAATCTAAAATAACGGGACAAGTTTTAAATTTCAGAAAAATTTAAATCACAAATTTGAAGTTGAAATTATACCGTTGAGATGAATTTGGTATTGGAAATCAAAATTTCAAGTTCAAGTTGTATTCAAAATGTGATAAACAAACACAGATTTGAAGTTGAAATTTGAAATCATGACATGAAATCGCATGTCTAAACAACACCTAAAAAGCTCAAATCAGAAGTTAGCACACAAATTGTCACCTTCATAGCACCATTTCAGATAACTAGAGCACTGACAGATAATCCAGTGCCACCTCCATCATATATTTAAAGATGAATTTCAGCACCATAAAGTATTTTAAGATTGTTAGGTTTGTAATAAGAGCATAAACATCAATCTGATTCCACTACAAACTAAAAAGGTCTCAAATCAAAACAAAGCACACAACTAGCCTTTATTGACAACACACGATTCAACAGTATGGTGGCAAAACAAAATATTTGCAAGTGTTAGCCGTGATGTTCGTGCAACTAGTGTATAGAAGAGCTTCCAAATTTAATGGAACTCCTACTCATAATGCTATAAAAAGAGTACCTGCTCTTGGATTATGCTCCTGGCTTCGACAAGCTGAGCTTCTAGCTCAAGCTCTCTCTCTGTTGCTTCTGAGGTAACTTCTGCACCCTTCTGTGCATCTTGCAGTTGACCCATCCGTTCCTTCAAATTTCAGCAAAGATATACAGGTTATTTTGTGTACATACAACACATGATCTTTGTCATCTAACATAGATAGGAGTACAAAGCAAAGTATATCAATGCATAATCACCTACTTCATTACCTTGATAGAAGCCATCTTGTTACGAAGACTTTCTTCAATTTGATCCCTAGCCATGTGGAGAGGCAGATCAAAAACATCCTGAAGGGTTGCAAACACTTGAGTTTCTTCATGTCATTAAAAGGTAAGACATCTATAAGAATAACCAATCCTATTTATGTCTTTAGAAAATAAGCTATACCGTTCTACCACCCAATGGGGACTGCAAGTGATCTGTGTCTAGCCTCTCACTGGTTGAAGATGATTGCCTCGAAGACCCATTTGGGGCATTTAAGAACTCACGCATATCAGCCTACAATAGGAAGGTCAGTCACACTCTCAACAAAAGATTGCTTCAAAAATTTGTATTACACATGAAGAAAATTTGTATAGTCATCACTGATCAATATACACAAGGTTGTGTCTTGATTGCAGCTGACTTCCCTGGAAGACCCCATTTGGGACATTTTAGGGCATTTCCAACCCTACCCTCTAATTTACTCTCTATATAGAGTTCTCTATTTTTTGACAATCAACTCCAACCCAATTCTCTATTTTACTCTCTAAAAATGATCTTCTCCCTCCTCTCATTTTTATTTTCTGATTTCATAATATAAATCCTTTGTTTCTTATTTCCAAATAATCACCTTACATGAAAATTCATGTAATATAAAATTTTATTTTTTTTTAAATTCTTTATTTAATATAACATTATATTTTATTCTAAATTTCTATATGACATAAAATTGCAACAAATATCATATAATATCCATATTAACGGACAATTCAAATAAAAGTGAAAACTCATTAATAAAATACAATTATATAAAACATAAGTACTCAACTTTCAAAATTATTATGTTAATCCCATAAATGCTCTATTAATGCATTACGAATTCAAAATTAGCATTTTCGTCGTTTATTTTTTAGCAACAAGAACTGTGAATAATTGGAAAAAAAATCCACAATCACAACCACAACAATTCTCTAGATCATACACTAATTTTTTCTACCAGATTACTAATTTATTGTTGTGATTTTAAATTATTATGTTATTGTATCTTTATCTTATATTTAAATTATTATGTTATGTACAGTATTTTCAAATTGAAGTTTTCATCTTATCATTTAAATTTTGTGTCATTCTTTTTAGTGAAAATCAACAATAATATTAAATCACTTAAAATAACGAAAATTTGAAAAAAAAATTGAAATATTATTAATTCGAATGAAAGTAGTATATATTAAATCATATTATTTTTTAAAATGTTATATTACGTTTGAAAAGAATTACGAATATTAGAGATTCAATTAATATCCTTATATGAAAAATAATATGTAAATTACAAAATAATTTTTTATAATAATATAATAATCAAAAAGAGAAATGGAGAGTATGAATAGTAGTTCTCCAAATTTGGAGAACCACTATTCAACTCACTACAATTAGAGTGTAGAGGATGAAATAGAGAGTCATGGAGAAGGTATTCTCTATTATACTCTCCAAATATAGAGAGTGAATAGTAAAATAAAAAGGGGTTGGAGATAGTCTTACAGGTTACTCATGTAAGCCAATAGCCAATAAGAAGGTCAGTCACATTCTAAACAGAACTGCTTTTTCAAAAGTATGCATTACACATGAAGAAAATTTGTATGGTCAATACACAAGGTCATGTGGCAAACATATTTATTCTGTGCTTACCATGCTCTTACAGTCTCCCTTTTGTGTTCTTTTTTTCCCAAAAATTATTAACAGAATGAATCAACTAGGAGTAAGACGAGAAGAATCAGAAGGAAAAGGAATCCACTTTTAAGTAAACAAATAGAAAGTACTAACTATAAGTATGCAGTATATAGACTGAAAACAACTTCAAAAACACGCTATAAATGGTGCACAGGCACTCGTATAAAAACAGGAGGAGTTCCATACTCCCTTTCTTATCATTATCTATTAATCTAATTATTTTTTCAATTCTTTGAGATGAGCTACAGGAAATATATCCAATAATAATAAGAAAAGAAAGAAGCACTAGAATCCATTGACGTGAAATCAACTCTGTGGAAGACAGGTAAAAGTTTAACTATGACGTTGAACTCTTAAAATCATTGCTTGCAAAAAGCCACATAAGTCAGACAGAATACTAACTCCAGTAGAAGCTCAATGCATAGTGGGTTTATCTGAATAGTTGGTTTCATGATACTGATAGTGTGAAGTTGTAAGAAAAAACACTAGCAGATTTTATGATCAATTCACCAGCTCCGAGTGTTGGCCGATGTTGAACAAACTGTACTCAACTTCCTTAAGCAGTGTTTATTTGTGAATGGATTCATAGGATCATGCAAAGAAATTGTGTTTATTTAATGTTACTCAAGAAGTTAAAGAAAAAAAGTCTTTTTGGGAAAACGTTTCTTAAAGAAGTGGTTTTATGGTGTTTCAATGAAAGTTCTTCCACTCACAAAACAACTATAATTACCCAAACACGTTTTAATTTTTCCAGAAACCCTTTTCTCCAGAAAAAAAATCCCAAAGTTACCCAAACAGCTCCTAAAACATCTTTCACTGGACATTTCTTATTGGGATAAGACTATGTTTTATCTATCTTCCACAACTCTAAAGTTCCATCGTTATCAAATTTTAACACAAAAAAATAACCATAAATCTCACAACACTAATTGCAGTTATCTAAGACATTTAGGATTTGTGATGCAAACAAGCCTTCCCTCCCTCACATCTGATCTCAGATAGATAGGTACATGCACCCTTATTCCATCAATACTCATGAGGTTATCTGACAAATAATTATATTTCACATATGGAACCCTCCATAACCAACTAAGCGCCTGTATTATGTTCTATCTAACTTTTGAGCACAACATGCTTACAAAATTAATACTAGTTTGAGTGTGCTATATCAACAAACTCCTAACTAAGGGAGACTATACTTGCTTGATATTGTCTGTCTACTCTATTCTTGAACAAATATAGAAGTATTTAGAAGTGATATATTCATACAAGTCACAGATAATTTTGAAAAAACAATCTTGGATCAAAGTTTTTTCCAACAAAATTTTCAAACCTTTTTTTGGGTGGGAAGTGCCCAGAGGCACTTGTAACTGAAATATCTTCTTCCATTCACTAAATACTCAAAATTAGGAGGAAAAATTATGAACATACAATTAACATATTTTTTCTTTTAGACAAGCTTACTCTCAAAATGTTTTCCTAAAACTTCTCTCCGAAGATTGTCCAAACGGCATTAATTGCTGAAAACAAGATGCTAAATCAAAACGCTGAATCACTGCTATGACTATTGAATGTACCTGCATTGATCGCAGTAATGCCCTCAAATCAGCATTTTCTGCAGCTAGTTCTTGATTTTTAGCTTCGTAGGCATCTACCTAATGGATTAGACAAAATGATAAGCTTATATAGGATACTGAAAGAGTTTAAGCAGGCTCATCGAGCACTTACAATCTTCTTGTAGAAGTCATTGTCAGTCTTCTTCCCATTCCATGTCCCACGTTGACGCCCTTCTTTCTATATACATTTAATGGAACTGTTAAACTCCGGAAAACTAATGTGTACATATAGCACACCAGAAAAGAGTTGATGTTACCTGGAGCAAATTCATTATTTCCATGCCTGATCTGGATTCCTTCTTTTTCTCCATCATCACTTGATTTAGCCTCTCCTGGAAATAGCAGACCCATCCATAAATTGTGATGCTTAATAGGATTGGAGATGGAATAAGCATAGCTCTGCATATATAATGATAGTAAACAAAGATGAGAGAGATCTTACCTGCAACTTTATGTACTCCTTTTCCTTTTTCTTCATTTCATATATCTGCTGAGTTCTGACTTGCTATTTCAACAATATAATTCAGCATAGATGAGACCAGCTATGAAACACTACTTCATTAAAAGCAGTATAAATAAATAGTAGTCGACCTGATTGCCAAGAACCATCCTCTGAAACTCATCTCTTTCCTTCTGCAACTTGTCAATTTGTGCCTTCAAAGCTGCAGTAGCTTTAGCTTCCTACACATAAATTTTCTCTAAGGTCAGCAAAGCGTAAATCTGGACTCCTTGGCTTTATGAAAAAGTAGGCTTCCAGACCTCTCTAGTAATTGTAGCTATCTCTCTATCTTTGACTTGAAGTTGAGATTCCAGCCTCTCCACTTTGGCCTCTAATCTTGATATGTCTGATAACAGCCTTTCAGAAGAAGAAAATGTAACAATCATTGAACATCTTGCTCAGTTAAGAGAACATCAATAGAAAACCACCAGTAGACCAAATTGCCAGTAGAATCAAGGCCTGGGAACTTTATTCTTTTTGTACTCAAGATAATCCAAATGAACTGATACACACAGTAAATCACAGGAAAATAATTATGCATACTATTGTACTGTACAGTCAAAAATATTTCTAATAATAGGACGTCTCTGGATCCTGTTCAAATTTGTTTATATGCCTACCAATTGAATTGATCTTTTTATACTTCCCTACTTCTATGAGAAGTCCATAACAACAACAACAAAAACATATCCAGTGGAATCCCACAAATAGGGTTTGGGGAGGGTAGTGTGTACGCATACCTTACAACTACCTCATGGAGACAACAACAAACAAACAAAATAATGCAATAATAGAAACATCATAAAAATAGACGGTGGTAGTAAGACCATGCAATGCTCAAAATGTTCTACTTAAAGGCACAAATGCATTGTTTCTAAAGCTGGAAAAGAAAAGAAATTAATTTGACCTTAATCGCGAAAGAAAAGCAGTAAGCTCCCTAAATCAAGGGCTGCATTCAAACAATTTGAAGAAACAAAATTTGTGAAGACGCCAAAGCATTTTTACCGAGAAAACACACAAAAGGTCAAAAACAACAGAGGTTGAAAAACCTAAAACTGAAAGTCACTAAGATGACACAAAAAAAAAAAAAAACAAATAGACATTGAAAGAATCTATAACTTAATATTTTCCAGTTCAATATTGCGACGAACTTCTACAAACACTTAGAGGTCGTTTGGCATGATGCATTCGAATTGTAAAATAATGCATGCTATCTATAACTAATACATGGAAACCATAGTATTAGTAATGAAAGGGGTTTTAATACATGTATTAGCATAGTTAAAGACACAATTACCCTTCAAAACATTTTTCACCGTATTTGTGGAAGGTATTTTAGTAAACAAATAGTTTTTTTAGAAATTATTCAAGACATTTTATTTTCAATCCACCAAACCAAACACTACATAATAGATAATCTCAGCATAATTAATACATGCATAGCGAATATCAGTATTACTAATGTCAGCATTACTAATGCACCCATTCGGCGTTATTTCTATTCATCCTACTAAACGACCCCATCCATCAATAATTGGAAACTACTTTAAAACTAATATAATGGCTTTCATTCTAACAATTATTTCAGAGACAACTTCTCCTATCTTTATTCGTACACTAATAAGATCAAAGTTTAGACATGTAATATCCATCCAACCGAAAGAAAACCTAAGCAAATATCACAAAGTTTGTCACTGCAAGATCATTTTCATGAAGCCCAACAGAACTACTCCAGAAGTGTTCAATACCGTTGTCTCTGCTCATTTGTGGACTCCCTGAATTCAATATCCCTCTGCCTCTGCTGTAATAGTGCATATACACAATTGCAAGTCCTTGCAATTGAAACCTACCAAATGAGAAATCAGTCAGATACTACACACAGTTCAGCTCAATATATATAACATTCTCTATACATCTACCAATGATTAGCATCATTCCACTAATAAACCCAACTTTGAAGAGTTTCTCGCAAAACACTTGTTTCCACAGAGTAAGCTGGACTGGAATGAAAATAAGTTTCATCCCAACTTTCATTGGTCAATATTCTGAAGGGGCAACAATTCAATTGTGATACTTTCTCCAATCAAATTAACTGTCAATTTCAACAATAATAATTTTTTTCCACTTGAACTATCATAACACACAAATTAATATTAGAAAAATATGATGTGATATCAAATCAAATGGGCTAAACAGAGTACAAATTTATGTTAGAAACTAAAATCATTAGCATATTTCAGGATCGAGTTATTTCCACCTGCACCCACTCACAACCTTTGCTTAAAAGACAGTACCCCTAGAAAAGGAATATTTTAAAGCAGAAAATGTTCTACTTCTATCCGTCAGCTTTCACTCTCGCGGTTAGATCAGTCACTTTCACCTCTCTCACTCAAATTTCCCATCAACATGTCCAAACCCTAACGCATTGTTAGTAATGTCCAAACCCTAACGCTTAACCACCCCTCCCCGGGCTACCCACAGTAATGCATTGTGTGAAATACAATGAGAAGAAGAAAATATAAACAAAATAAGAAACGGCATACTGGGTCATGTGCAAAAAGATCGAGAGAAGCAGGAAACCCGAAAGTGACCAATGTTTGGTTGAGATACTTAGCACAGTGCTCCAAATTGTTGATATCTGCAAAGTTACATTCACTAAAAAACAACAAAAATCAGTACATTTTGCTGACTTACATTGAAACAGATCAGTTAAAATCAAAACCCTAAAGATATTACTCTTGTGAATTACCTGATTCCCATACCGCTAGGTGGAGTAGATGCACGCTGCAGAAGAATTACAATTGTTTAACAAAAACGAAACACAAAGTAAGTAGAATGAGAGAAAAGGAGAAAGGGAATAAAATACTCTGAGATCGTAATCATTGTCTGTAGGAGGCATGTTCGATGGTTGAGAAAAATCCAAAGAAGATAGATCTGAATGAATGTAGGCCAAATTTTGAAATTGAAAATAGTGAGTGTTTTGTACTAGGAAGGAGGGAGGGAGGGAGGGAGGAGTAGTTTATTCTATTGGTTTTCACTTTTCGCAGTAGTGCCACGCCACACTCTCTAAAGTCGAAATTGGGGAAAGTACGGTTGACACGACCGGCGGGTATGACGGGTCTCTAAGCTCAACTTTGTTTTGACTAGCGGATTCTTTTGCAATCATAGAATATTTTATTTTAGGCAAAAGTCATATGCGGTTATTCAACACTTTAACTAGATGTACTATTTATTAAACACTTGTAGCATTCTGAATTTGAATCATTTGAACATTTTTTTGAGAATAAACTAAAAATAGAACATATGTGAAATACACTCGCGCTAACATGTCAATTTGACCAATTAAATAACGACATTTGTTATTTTTTAATCCAAAAATTATTTAAATATTATATTATAAAGAAAAAAAAAAATTTATTTTAAAGTAAAAAAAATGAAAAAAAGAAACTTAAACTTAAATCACCCACTTCCCCTACCTTCCACTGAAATCCAAAACATACATTTCCCTCTAATTCCATTAATGGCGACCCTCCCCCTCCCTGTACAGTGTCATCTTCAATCCAACAAATTTTTCTTTTCATCAACTTTTTTATTAATTATAACTTTTTACTTTATCTCGTTTTTTAGGTAGAGAAGATTGAGAAAAAATCTCTCCGAAAAATTTCTAAGTTTCATTTGTCATTGTCAAAAAAAATGGAATTATTTTGATTTTTTTTTAAGTTTCATGATCGATTATTATTTTTTTTGGATGAAGAAATATCCTTACATTAGGCCAATATACATCAATTAAAAGTCAAAACAATACATTTACAACAAATTAAAAACTTCAATAAAAATTTGAGCAAAGTAAATAATTGATAGAAAAATCCTCCAATTAATTCAAACAACTGGACATCAATTTGACACCAAATTATATTTAAATTAACAGGAAAGATACAAACTCCAAACTTAAAGCCTTTACAAATTAAACATGAAAGAAAATGACGGTAATAATGGTGGAATGGTGGTTTCAATGGTGGTGCAACCAATCCTAATATGGATGACAATGGGGCCAAAAATATAACAACAATCGAGCTAAAAAAAGGTTAAATATCAGGACAAAATAAGAGGAAGAAAAAGGGGTGTGTAGCGGCGGTGATAGTGGTAAAATGTGGTGTGATGGAGGAAGGAGCGCCAAAGAAAATGAAGAAGAAATAATAGTGTTTTCCAAAAAAAAAAAGGTTCAATTTAATACGTTCACGCGCACAGGTTACAAACAATGTGTCATATAGACAAAAAAAATGTCCAAATGGTTCATATTAGGAATGGTTGAAGTGTTCAATAGGTAGTACGTCTAGTTGAGGTGTCTAAATGAATAATCAGGACAAGTTTGAGTAGCCGCATATGACTTTGGCCTTTATTTTATATTTATGATATAATGGTAGATATACATATTATGTTATATGTGATAGGATAAGTAATTTCAAATTATATTTTTATGGTTTAAATTATCAATGATCATTTAAAATTGTTCGTATAATTTATTTAGACATTTTAATTTAGACAGGTATCTATTGAACACTTTGTTGGGAAAATGCTATAATATTGATATTTGATTGGAATTATAAATTAGTAAATGACTTATCTCAAACACTGCGTCGTAGTAGGTCACTACCTTGAAAGGGATTTCGACTCTACTCCGGTGCAAATTGTAGTAGTCGATAGCTCCTCAAGGTTTCACAGTTACTCTCAAACACGTGCACTCGTGGCTAAAGAGTTTGGAGCTTGCTCAAAACCAATTGCCCAAAAATATTCTAAGAATAGGAGAAGGGGGGGGGGGGGGACTTCTCTCTTGTTTTGTTTATGTTGGTAGTGTTGTTGTATTCTTGTTCACAAAACACCATGCATATATAGGATTGCAAAGAGCAGTTTCAAAGTGGAGAGTTGAATTTGAATAACATATTATAAATGTTAATAGCATTGAAGTTTATTATGTCACATTCTTCTGAAATTCTCCTTTCCATTTTGAAACGGAAATGTTTGTTCTCTTTGTAACATATTTTACAAAGAACGAAAATATTGTTCTTTACATTATCCAAAATGAATAAATGTGTAATTAGTTTCACACACTTTTTCCCATTTAAAAATTATTTCTATTAGTCATTTTTTAATAATCAGCAAAAAGATAATATGAAAAGTGTGTGATACACTTGACATGGCAAATGACTAATTAGAAAACATGTGTCATTGTGCCCCAAAAATTATTTTTGAAAAACAAATTTTTGTTTAAAATTATTTTAAACACATTTTATATGTACATTTAAAAAAATGAAAATTTCAACCTATATAACCCAATCCTACCCCTACCCAACCAAGAGTGAAACCACGTGGGTTCCAGGAGGTTCATTCGAATCCTCTCGATAAAAAATTACACGGTATATACAAAAAAAATATGTATTTATGTGAATATATACAATTTGAACCCCCTAAATGACAAACTAAAATGGATAGCCCAACGACAGTTTCTTGGAAATTAACCTCTGCTTGAGGTCCAAATCATTGCGTTAACATTTTATTTTTCAGTTTTTTTTTTAGTTTCAGTTTCTTTTTTCACATTTTTTTAGTTTTTTATTTTATAAAAGGAGAAATTACTTGGAATGATGCATTTTAATAAATGATTATTAATTTTAGCAATACTTTTTATTTATTACCATTTATAGAAACACTATGTTAAATCTGCAATATGTATTAAAAGTAAATTATGTATGCACTATGCAATAAATATGTATTAATTGTTTTTAAAATGGATAATGCCCAAGTACCCCCTCAACCTATGCCCGAAATCTCAGAGACACACTTATACTATACTAAGGTCCTATTACCCCTCTGAACTTATTTTATTAATAATTTTTTTACCCCTTTTTAGCTTACGTGGCACTATTTTGTGGGTCCAACAATGGTTGACTTTTTTTTCAAACTAGTGCCACATAGGCTAAAAAGGGGTAGAAAATTACTTATAAAATAAGTTCAGGGGGTAATAGGACCTTAGTATAGTATAAGTGTGTTTTTGAGATTTCGGGCATAGGTTGAGGGGGTACTTGGGTATTTTCCCTTTTTAAAAATATTTTATGCTTGTTTTGTATGAAATTGACACATTGTATTAGAAGTTTATTAAAATGTGTGATAAATGTATTAATCATCAATAAAACTTGTATTATATTGCATAATAAATTGTTCTTTGTAATATGTATTAAAACTGTATTATAAATGTATTAAAAGTGATCAAGTGAAAAAGAAAATGGTATTTCTATAAATGATAAATATTTTCTTAATATAGTATATTTATGTAAGTTTACCTTTATAAAACATGCTAAAAGCGTGGTTTCAAACCCCAAAAAAATCAAGGGTTCCCCAGTAATATTATATACTACTACTTCCTTGAAATTTCAAGAACACAAAATGACATCTAAGAAGTTTGTTTCCAACTCAATTGTTGCTAAGACCGCTAATTCCAAATTTTCCTCCAAGGTGGAGAACATTTTGAATACTACTATGAAAATTTTAAGACCCATCAATCGTCACTAAACAAAGAAAAGATGTTAGGACAACAAGCACTTCAACTATCGTTCGCATCAGTTCCTATTTTTTATGATTCATTCTGAATGAATTAGAAGAAAGAAAGAATATAACTGTGATTGTTGAAAAGACGTTTGTCCAACTCAGTCCATTTAGTACCAAGGATCACACTATTCAAGATGAAGATGATGTCTTGACCACTAGATCTTTTCCAGACACTCCACGTAACTTATTTAAATCAAATTTTAGTTTGAGGGAATATTTGTTCTTTACTGTATCATCAATAATGGCCATAAGCAATGGTGACTAACACCTCAATTGTTGAAGAACAACTAGCAATTTGACAAACACAATTGAACATCTAATGAAGTATGTGTAAGACCAAGATAGTCGAAATGTCAAGTTGATAAACATAGTTGAAAATGTTATGGAGGAAGGCTGAAGTCATCCACCTGAAAAACGTCCCAAGGTACGAGAAGAAAGAGATTCGTCTACAAAATAAATACATGTTTGTGATGAACTACAAGGAATCTCCATTGGAGAAATTCTCATTTATCAATTGAAGTACTTTATAATAGAAACTATCAAAGATAAATATGATATCTCTTCAAAGTCATCATCTAAATATGGTCATATACTTCAAGAATCGATGTTTTGAAGATGCCATCTGATTATAAGCCTACATAATTTCAACAATTTGATGAAAAGGGAAATCATCAACAATACATTGCACATTTTGTTTAAACTTACAATATGTTGAAACATATGGAGATTATCTGGTTAAACATTTTGTGTGCTTCTTTCTAAGAAATGCTTTCGACTGATATACAGATCTTAAGGCTGATTTCACTGAAAGTTAAAATAACTTGAACATGATTTTTTTCAATCGTTTTTATAGCACGAGTGAACTTGTAACACTCTAAAAAATGATAGGTGGAACTAGAGCCTAAACGTAAGGACGAACATCTTAAATATGAGTTATAGGGGTCAAAGTCACGAGGCAAGTGCAATGGCCAAAAGGCTAAGCCAAAGCCAAAAGGACAATGATGCCCCTATCCATTAGCTACTGCCCCAACTCTAACGCGAAGGACCACGAGTCGTGGTCCTCTCCATGGCTCGTGAAGGTGGGTGTGGTCTTGCCTTGGCCATGAAAGTTTGGCTACCAAATTTCTTAGCTACTACCTCAAACTTCACGGCAATCACCATGGTTTGTGGTCTTGACCACGGCCAAGAGAGGCTATCGTGAAATTGACTTAGGCAAATAGCCAAATGGCCCCAAATGGCAAAGCCACTGCCCCAACTCCATGGGCAGTACCACGTGTCATGGCCCACTTCACGAGCTGTGAAGGGGCCAGTGGAGGTGACTGAGCCTCAAATGACAAATGCCACCCAACCCTAGTCTCTATCCCAATCTTCACGAGAGGGACCATGAGTCGTGGTCCTCACCAAGGCTCGTGAAGATGGATGTGACAACTGGACTAGGTCTTTTGGTGAGGGTCATTTAAGTCATTTTATTTTTAAGTCCAATTAATATGGGGTGTTTTGGGTATTTTAGGGGTAAAATATATATTGTTTTTTATAAGTCATAATCCACAAGACTTGGCCATTATTTCACGACACACTAATATTTGCTCCCAAAACCCAATTTTCTACAAAATTATCTCTCTAGAAGTCCCTCCATTGAAGAGTCCAAGAAGCTCAAGATTAGGGTTAAAACTCCAAGATTTTCATTCCAATTTTGTGGACAAACAACAACTAAGTGTGAGAACTTTCATTTATGGAAATTCTTCCTTCATGAAGCCCTTCAAAGCTACTTTCTAAATTTGGGATAATATTCAAAACCTAGGGTTTGTATTCTATCCACGGGGTCTTCATGAAATCGATTTCACTATTTAAATTATCCTATCTTATGATGAATGTAATTTTAAAAAAAAGGTTTTATTGTGAAAATCCCCATGAACCTATTTACCTCCCATGTCCCCAATTCCATGAAAATTATGATGGATTTCTTGATGATTTATGAATATGTGGGATTGTATGTGTGTTGATTTAGTTAATTAATCTTGTATATCCATGCTTAAAGTAGAAACTCCAAGTGTGATTTTCAAGATACGATTTATGATCCTAAAAAGGGTATATGGCTAGGGTTTATATATGCTGGTGAAGGTTAAGTATGAACTTATGTTTCACTTAAAAGGTGAAGATCTTATGACTAATGTGTAAACTATGGTATTGTTGAAACACTAGTTTCCCTTACCACTACACATGATTATGTATGAATTGTCTTGGATGGTTATATATAGGGGTGTCAAAATGAACCCAAACATAGGTAACTCGCCCAACCCGTTCAGAATTTTAAGGGTTGGGCTTAAGATAATTTGAATTGGGTTTAATCTCAACCCATTCAAATTTAATCCATTTGAAGATAATTATTAATTGAGCCCATTCAATCTCCAATTTCAACCCCTTTTAAGACTTTTCATTACGATATGTTTCGATATTGAAAGTATGAATTATTATCTATTTAACATCTTTAGGATTTAACTATCAATTTGTTACTTTTTTAACAAAAAATTCTTGAGCGGAAATTCCAATTATGATTATAAAAATTAAATATAAATATGTTAAATTATTGAGATTAATCGGGTCAAAATGCGGGTCAAGACCCAACCCATTCTTTATCGCATTTGAGCCCAACCCATTTGAGCCCAAAGTAAACTTGGGCAGGTCAAGACCTAGTCCGATTTTTATTCAACCCATTTTAATATTTTTAATTTCAACCCAACCCGCCCATTTGATACCCCTAGTTATATTGACATTATGTTGATTAAAAGGTAATTCTCATGAAATTACTATAGATGCAATGTGAAAGGATTTCTTACATGAATATGATGGTTCTAATAAGGGTGAAAGGTAGTTCTTACTTTAATGAATCTATAAGCTAATATGATGTTGGTTGGTGTGAGTGTCTGAGTGCATTCTCCTATGAATATGAACTCAAGTAAAGACTTCAAGTAACTTTAAAGGGAATCATGCTTAGCACCGAGTGGATATATTTTTGAGATGGGTTCCTTTATGTTAGTATTTGGGTACCCACTGCGGTGTCTCATGAGACGAAAACCTGCACATTAGTAGTATAAGGTTTCTCAAAGAAATATCCATATCTCATAACTATGTCCCTCTTTTGGTATTAGCTAGTGGATCCACCATATAGCTATGGATATCAAGTTCTACCTTAGGAAAGTAGGACACCTTCTTTCAGTGTGGGGTTATATGACACCGAATTCTATGTAGCTCACATGGTCTATGTTAGTTAATGTCATTTTCCCTATGTAATAAGATAATGAATATGACTTGAAGTTACTTAGTGTAGTTCGTATTATGGGATGCCAACTACACCTTGCATAAGTATACTTTTAGGCTATGGTAATGGTTCTATTATTATTATGAGAGGTTATGTAAAATGTGATGGTATAAGTTATATGATGTTGTTATACGCATAAATGGTTTCCAAACTTGATAGATGCATGTTTTTTTACTAAAATGTCCCTTTTTAGAATATTTAAAGATATTTATGCATGTTTTTATACTTAGTACTTATGTGCTAACCCATTTCTTCAAAATCTACTATGAGTGTGGGTATATCACGCCTTGAGACTACCCCCGAGACGTGGACACAAGACCTAGGACCACAAGTGCTCCCAAGCTAACTCTACTGGCATGATCATGAGCATACTAAAGAATATGAACTATTGCGGAAGATAAATCATACATAAAATGAAAAGATGGGGAAATACCTATATGGTAAATCTGAGATATATGAAAACCAATAAGTTTAATACAAAGGAAATATTAACTCAATACTAAGCTGAAACTAACTATGTCTGAAAATAGCCTCTAAATTGACTAGAAATGTTGGGACAAGCCCCAGCTAAGTCTAGAAAAAAAATGAAACTAAAGGACTAAATACTAAAAAGAAACTCATGACTATTGTCCTTGGAGAATGAAGACTCACCACTGAATTTGCTGAACTTGACATCGGGAATTGATCTATGCGTGATCTGTATGTTGAGAACCTGAACCTACATCACGAGAAGATGTAACGCACGTATGTGTTAGTACTTGAAGGTACTGAGCATGTAGGATAGAGAAAAGCTAAAATAAAGCATCATTGAACAAGCACAAAAGCAAGTATAATAATCTGAACATGATATACTAAATTCTAAGCTAACTGGATGCAATGACTAAATTTATAACATGCTGAGACTGAATGATAGCTGTACTATAAATATGGTCAATGCATTAGAGTCTAACTGAACTGTGGGAGCTACTAATAATCGATAATAAAACTACATGAGCTAAATGTGGAGTCAGATGTATACGCCTCATTGGGAGGACCCAATATACCCTGCCAGAGTATAAAGGAATGCTGGGGTGATCACTAAATTGAAGCCCACAGAGGGGACTTAGAACCTACTTGGCTAGTACTTCTGGGACTATTGGGTACACTGAACCCTAGTTCAACCAGTATTATGCTACTCCCATTGATTTATGTAGTTAACTCATTGATTTATGTAGTTAACTGATTATGTTTGAAAATTCTGTAAATACTGGATAACTCAAAACTAAACAAGCAAACTGAGAATGCAACATTTAATCTGATAATGATGCATTAATAACTGAGACATGTATATGTGAGTAACTGAAATATCTAACCTAGCATGTGTAATTCAAGAACTAAAGAAATACATAGCTAGGGTTCTGATATTCATGCAATAATCTGAGTAATAACATGAGAATCTGTTTTGGAACATATAACTGACAAAATCATGAAGTTCTGCTGAGGTTCAACAAACCCTAGGTCTAATCATGATATGATAATCAAGAATCTGACTGAAAACTAGGGACCCAATGGGTGAAAGGAACCCACTAGTGAAATCCCGCATACCTAGTGATGAAATTCACGGAGAAATATTCAGATTTTAGGGCTGGAATTGCTAGAACCTTATTGCGTCTTGAACTAGGGTTCTTGACCTTTTTCACCTTTCTTGTTTCTAATTTTCTATGTTTTGATTAATGATTTGACTTAGGTAAGTTTTAGTTATGTTTCTAGGCTTAAACTGACTAAAATCTGATGATATAGGGTCAAAACGACGTATATTAGGGTTTAAAAGAAGTGAGAAAAGACCAAAAGACCTCTGAGTTAATTGGTGTCAGACCAAACGGTGATCTGGACTGACGGTCCGTCATTCAATCGACGGTCCATCGTTAGGATCTATTCGACAAAGCTTTACTAAAACGAGCATAACTTTTTACTCGAAGGTCTGATTTTAGCAAGGTCAGTGGATATGGAAAGCTAATTCAATTATCCATATTTGGGTATGTCATGAAAAATCTAATTCATTTTGTGCCAAGATTTATGATCAATTGAAGTTGACCCAACTGCAATCCCCTTCTAATTGTCTGTTAATTTCCCATCTACGGTCATACTTATGGATCGTAGATCGAATGACGGTCCATGCTAGTCAACCATGGTTCGTATCAGAGAGTGGGTGAATGGAGTGTTAATCGACGGACACAGACTACTAATCGTAGGTCCGTCCATCGATTAGGACTTAGCCAAAATTTTTGAGCTGAGTTTTTGGGGTTTGATTCTATCGAAGGATGTGCAAGACGGACCGTGGGTCAGGCTACGGTCCGTCGATGGCCACCGTCGATTTCACTTGCAAATTTTGTGAAAACTGGTTTTTGATATGTTTTGGATACGTGGTGTTACAGGGTTGTTGAGGTGCTATTATGTTCCTTTTCAAGAAGACTTGGATTACAATCACCAAGTTGTTGGTGAGTCCTTAAGTTTGAGAACTGAATATGTCATTCTTATTTTCTATATGTTTTGTATGTTGAGACTATTTATGTTGATGTAAGGGCTATGCCCCAAATTTTGTATTCCTATGTATAGATGGTTTGATGAGACTAGTCTAGATTTCTTTTTTTCATATATGGAGAGAAGTTTGAACTTTGATTGTAAAAGTTTTAAATTTTTTCGCATTATCCAATGTTTTATGTGAAGATGATACGTTAAGGGCTTGTATGAGACCCATTCGGGGTTAAGTACGTCATGTCACGTCTAGGGGATAGTCTTGGGTTGTGACAACACTATGAGCATGATAAACTCACGAATACACGTTAATGGAAGGATCCACATGTCATTGAGTTCATCAATTGATAGAGGAACTCGAGCCTCAATTGCAAGGATAGGCTTAGTGAGACCTCTGGAATAGAAATGTGCATTAAAGGAATATATTGGGGACTTCATAACATCTTACATATTATCAATCTCAAGCTATTTCAGGAACTAGCCACACATGCTCATTACATGGAGTTAAGTATGATAAGGAGCACATATTTTTGAGCCTCGTAGGGGAAAATAAAAAATGAAGGTGATGAAAAAGGGAAAGTTTTGACTCAAGTATGAATGTTAATGTCGCATATTTGGAAGTCGCCACAAAGTTAAGAAACAATCAAAGCATAAAGAGAACAACTTTTCATAATGACATCGACACAAAGTTAACTTTGATGGAAATTCAAGCAAAAGTGTATTCATTCTTGTACATTAAACTCATGCTTCACATCTTAAGAAAATTAGAAAATTGAAAAGTCTAATACACACATCTGCTCCTTCCCACGTGCCGAGCAGACAATTATGCCTAGTCTAGACAAAAGCAGGCAAAACTTCAAATCAAGTCTCAGTAAAATCATCCTTTAATCCTTGATAAAACTCTTAAACTTACATTTTGCATTTACCAAAAATAAAGCACCCATACTGAGAAGCTCTTCGACTAGTGTTGAGCTCATAAGTGTTGTGATAAGGAAATGCCTCATGATGAAGTGTTTTGAGCCTTAGGTGTGGTAATATGATTTCTGAATTTACCTTGTTGAAGTGACATGATTTATGTTAAATGGATATTGTTGATTGGTTGGTCTGCTAGTCTTGGGTCTATTCCTTCCTTCAAAAGAATTTTAGTGTCATTTGGGGACGAATGTTCTTAAGGGGGGGGGGATCATGTAACACCTTGAAAATCCAAGACTCATTGTAAAGACTAAAATAGGTGTCATAAAGTCTAAAAACTGTTTCTAAGTCCATTTTAATGAATATAGGTCATTTAGGAGGCTTAAGAACCAAAACGTCCAAAAACGTCTGAGAAGTCGGTTTAATGGGTGTTAGTGTGCCTTAGCCATTTGAATAACTTTTAGGAATCAGAAAAGTACGAAAAATGGGTGTAAAGGTAACTAATGGGTGTTTCAGTTGTTTCATGATTGAAACGTATCAGTATGACTCCCCAAGGACAACCCAAGGGCCCTTGAAGAGGACCCTTGCAGTTTGATGCAACACTGCCTAGCAGTGTGCATCGACTGGACAGATGACGGTCCATGTGTTTCTCGATGGGGCGTCGAGTCCACCTTCATCCCACACTTAGAAAGATTCGTGAAGGCTCTTGCTTACCTAACTATTGTTACCTACGACGGAAAGGGGGTTGACAGGGCATCAGTGGCTCGACGGGGTGTCGAGCCCACCGTCATTACACACTTAGACAAAATTGGAGGAAGCCCTCTCCTGGAATGTCTCTGACCGAGATTACGGAGTGCCAGATGGAGGGGGTGGGGTTGTCAGCGACTTATTGACGGACCGTCAATTGGGGTCTCGTCGATGAGGCTCAAGTTTCACTGTTAAATTCTTAATGATTTCATATAATTAATTAAGTGGTTTAGGGATTAGTTAGGGATTAAAGGGAGACTAATTAATTAAATAAGCCCCACTATAAATACCTTTAAACCTCATTAACCTAAAGACATCTCTCAGAATAAACTCTCTTATTTCTTTCTCTACATGAACTCACCATTGAAGGCTAGCAATAACTAGGGTTTTGGGGCTGGAAAAAAGGGTGGATTCTTCATCAAATTGTTGAGAAACTTTAAGGTATGCGTTCTATTAACCTTTGAGATTCTTTCCTCAAAGGGTTCCTTCAAAATAGATTTCAAAAAGTTGAGTTTTCTTATGGGTTTCACTCAATTACGAAATTGAAGTTATGGATTGAATTGTTAATGAATTATTAGTGTTATATAGAGTAGATTAACATGTAGTTCAACTTATTTATGGTAATTGTTTTTGGTTTGGTCTAAATTGAAGAATATGATCCTCTATCCCTAACCCTAGGTATCTTGACCTATATTGTATGGTGATCATTCAATTGAGTTGGTTGTTGATTTGATTACTATCCTATGGTGATATTATGATTAAATTAAGATGAGTTATAGGCCTGTCATGCTAGTTCTTGAGATGTGATTTAGGTTATGAATTATAATGTGAAATTAGCCTATGTACCTTATCTCAACTTGTGATCTAAAGATGAATTGCGTTATAGAGATGCAATTGGCTTTGTTATTCTATTGGTGATCATTGTGCGATGATGTTACTCCCCTAGTTGGGTTGAGTTATGGGTTGATGGTAAGACCTTGATGATAGACTATGAGAAGACTTGGTAAGTCTTAGAATCTCTACTTTACTTCGAATTGTGATTGATTTTTGTTAAGTCATGATATTAAATTGGAGTATGCCTTATACAAAGATTATAAGGTGGTATGATGTTGAATTGAAATGTCTTGATTATGTTGTGAGGTTTATTAATGTGTATGTGCTATAAGGATAGTGAAAACTATCATTGTGCCTTAATATGTTATAAAATGCTAAAGTGTTAACCTCACTTATATGAATTGTGATTGAAGTACTTATACTCATACAATTCTTATTGAGCTATTGATGATAATGATTATACAAGGGGTAGACCCTATGGCCTAAATTAAGTTATGATTGATAATTAACGGCTTTAAGACATTTCAATAAAAGGACTTAGCTTAGCACAAAGTGAACTTGACAATGGGAGGTGATGCCTTTCCATAAAAGAAGTGTTACCCTATAGGTCTATAAGTTATATTGACTCCCCTTTGAGGGATACTCATCCAATGATTCCCATACGGTGAGGCCCCAATTACTAAATGGTATGTAGAGGGAATACATTCTCTTAGTTTCTTAAACTATGTTGCCACCATAGGATACTAGCTAGTGGATCCATCTAAAAAGCTATGTCTATAAATCGAAACTTCCTAGTGAATTGGCTTTGGTTCATCCGGTTTTCAATGTTTCTATGTTGAAAAAGTGTATCCGTGATCCCGTGTCCATTATTCCTATTGAGGGTTTTGGTGTCAAGGATAACCTCTCGTATGAGGAAGTCCCGGTTAAAATTCTTGATAGGCAAGTCAAGAAGTTGAGGAATAAAGAGGTGGTTTCCGTAAAGGTGTTATGAAAAAATCAATTAGTTGAGGGTTCTACATGGGAGGCCGAGGCCGACATGAAGTCCCGTTATCCTCATCTTTTTGAGAATTAAGTTTATCCATTCTTTTTAATTATATAATTATGACAAAGATTTGTGGTTTCTTGATTTTTGGGTGAAGTGTTACATAAATGGCATTTTTGAAAACCTCACAGTAAGTCTTACAGTGAAATCACTTTAGTATTACTATTAAAAACTTGAAATTTTCATTTTTGCTTGATTTGAGTTATGTTGTGCATTTTGGCTATGGTGAGTCTTCATAAAATGATAAGTAACATGTTGTTAAGTTGAACTTTTTGCTAATTGACTAATGTAATGTATGTTGAGCTCATAGGTGTTGTGAGAAGGAAATGCCTCATGATTAAGTGTTTTGAGCCTTAGGTGTGGTAATATGAGTTTTGATATTTTCCTTGTTGAAGTGACATGATTTATGTTAAATGGATATTGTTGATTGGTTGGGCTGCTAGTCCTGGGTCTATTCCTTCCTTCAAAAGAATTTTAGTGTCACTCGGGGATGAATGTTCCTAAGGGGGGGGGGGGGGGGTCATGTAGCACCTTGAAAATCCAAGACTCAGTGTAAAGCCTAAAATAGGTGTCATAAAGTCTAAACACTGTTTCTAAGTCCATTTTTAATGAATATAGGTCATTTAGGAGGCTTAAGAACCAAAACGTCCAAAAACGTCTGAGAAGTTGGTTTAAAGGGGTGTTAGTGTGCCTTAGCCATTTGACTAACTTTGAGGAATCAGAAATGTACGAAAATGGGTGGAAAGGTAACTAATAGGTGTTTCAATTGTTTCATGATTGAAACGTCTCGGTACGACTCCCCAAGGATTAACTAAGGGCCCTTGAGGAGGACCCCTACAGTTTGATGCAACACTGCCTAGCAGTGTGCATCGACTGGACAGATGACGGTCGGTGTGCTTCTCGACGAGGCATCGAGGCCACATTCATCCCACACTTATAAAGATTCGTGAAGGCTCTTGCTTACCTAGCTACTGTTACTCGCGACGGAAGGGGGTTGACGGGGCGTCGAGCCCACTGTCATTACACACTTAGAAAAAATTGGAGGAAGCCCTTTCCTGGAAAGTCTCTGACCGAGACAACGGAGTGCAGGACGGAGGGGGGGGGGTTGTCAGCAACTCACTGACGGAGCGTCGATCGGGGTCTCGTCGGTGAGGGTCAAGTTTCACCGTTAAATTTTAAATGATTTCATTTAATTAGTTAAGTGGTTTAGGGGTTAGTTAGGGATTAAAGGGAGACTAATTAAGTTAATTAAGGCCCATTATAAATACCCTTAACCCTCATTAACCTAAAGACATCTCTCAAAATAAGCTCTCTTCCCTCTCTCTTATTTCTTTCTCTACATGAACTCACCATTGAAGGCTAGCAAGAACTAGGGTTTTGGGGCAGGAAAAAAGGGTGGATTCTTCATCAAATTATTGAGAAACTTTAAGGTATGGGTTCTATTCACCTTTGAGATTCTTTTTCTTCAAAGGGTTACTTCAAAATAGATTTCAAAAAGTTGAGTTTTCTTACAAGTTTCACTAAATTACGAAATTGAAGTTATGGATTGAGTTGTTAATGAATTATTAGTGTTATATTGAGTATATTATAATGTAATTCAACTTTTTTATTGTAATTGTTGATGGTTTGGTCTAAATTGAAGAATATGATCCTCTATCCCTAACCCTAGGTAGTGATCTTGACCTATATTTTATGGTGATCATTCAATTGAGTTGGTTGTTGATTTGATTACTATCCTATGGTGCTATTATGATTAAATTAAGATGAGTAATAGGCCTATCATGCTAGTTCTTGAGATGTGATTTAGGTTATGAATTATAATGTGAAATTAGCCTATGTACCTTGTCTCAACTTGTGATCTAAAGATGAATTGTGTTATAGACATGCAATTGGCCTTGTTATTCTATTGGTTATCATTTTGCGATGATGTTACTTCCCAAGTTGGGTTGAGTTATGGGTTGATGGTAAGACCTTGATGATAGACTATGAGAAGACTTGGTAAGTCTTAGAATCTCTACTTTACTTCGAATTGTGATTGATTTTTGTTAAGTCATGATATTACATTGAAGTATGCCTTATACAAAGATTATAAGGTGGTATGATGTTGAATTGAAATGTCTTGACTATGTTGTGAGGTTGATTTATGTGTATGTGCTATAAGGATAGTGAAAACTATAATTGTGCCTTAATATGTTATAAAATGCTAAAGTGTTAACCTCACTTATATGAATTGTGATTAAAGTACTTATACTCATACAATTCTTATTGAGCTATTGATGATGATGATTATACAAGGGGTAGACCCTATGGCCTAAATTAAGTTATGATTGATAATTAACGGCTTCAAGACATTTCAATAAAGGGACTTAGCTTAGCACCGAGTGAACTTGACAATGGGAGGTGATGGCTTTCCTTAAAAGAAGTGTTACCCTATAGGCCTATAAGTGATATTGACTCCCCTTTTGAGGGATACTCATCCAATGATTCCCATGAGGTGAGGCCCCAATTACTAAATGGTATGTAGAGGGAATACATTTCTCTTAGTTTCTTAAACTATGTTGCCACCATAGGATACTAGCTAGTGGATCCACATTGAAAGCTATGTTTATATTAGGTTTTACCTTGACCAGTAGACCACCTTCCATTGGTTTAAGGTCTTATGACACCGGATTCCACATTTAGCTCATGTGGTCTATGTCGCTTAAAGGGAGTGTTCCCTAAACAAAAATAAAAGAATGAAGTAAAGACTAACTATAGTGACTTGAGGGGATTGACTTAGCTTAGGTAGGGGTATGGGACTCTATGCCTTGCACTAGTTTGCCTCGATGGGAGCTTTAGGAAGTTAATGCTATGTATATGGTTGGTGCTAAATGTAAATGTTTTTATATGATGATTTTGATGCTTATGAACATGCAAATGTTCTTAATTACTAAAGATATGAATTTATGAATACATGAGGTCAATGGGAATTTTTGATTTGTTTCTTTACTTTACTATTTATGTTATAACCCTTATTTATGCTTGGGATGATATTACTTGGTGATAAAGTTATGAGATTTTGAATTCAAGCACGATGATGCACATTTGACTTCCTTAACTATTGGTTGTGCATAAGTCTTTGAAGTGGTAAAATGGCTTGTTTAACTAAATGTCCCTTTTTGACATGTTTTGGTATATGTGCATATGGTCTCATACTTAGTGCATGTGGAGTACTAACCACATTTTCTTCCCTTGTTTCAAACATTTTAGGTTCCGGTTGTTGAAGAGTTTGGAAGGCGATATTGTTGAAGGCTTGGATTCTTGCTTTCATCTAAGTGGTGTAGGTCCTCAACTTTCGAGGGCAATGCCATCTTCTAGCTTTGAATTTTTTTATGATCTTATTGTCTCTATCATTCCTTTCCTTATTATTTGAATATTGTACTTTTGTACGACCTATATATGGTCTTGTCGCATTGATATATAAGGGCTATATTCACAATCTGAAATTCGTATAAATGGTATGAGATGAGACAGTCATTGAGACTTTATTCCATATTCTTATATATGTATGTGCAATAAAAGTATAAGGCTATGTAACCTTCCTATATGAAGGGTCTATGTTTACTCGATATGAATATATATTATGTGTATGTCTAGGTCTGTGTAAACCTTTAAGTAGAGAAAATAAAAGTTTTAAATTTTTCCGCATTTTTTAACCTATGAATGTATTGACATGAAACTAAGAGGCTAGTCTTAGTACTTTAAAAGGATGACAACGCCGATACTTCTACGGGGTAAGCCCGGACGTGACACTATTCCTGTATGGAATACTAGATTTGTAAAGAGAACACTAAAAGAGTGTTCAATTCTTTTGACTTCTAAGAAACCATGATCCAGTTGAGACTATTAACGTTCCTGATGATCCGTCTAAGTTTGAGAAACCTAAAAGGGTTAAAAAGAAAATGTCATCTCCTCATCATAAGAAACAAGTTTGTCGGGGCACGTCAAAATTGGGTTTTGTTGGATGAAAATACTTAATTTACTAGGGTCGCTAGCAGGGCAATTTCATATAAATCTGTAGGGAAAAAGGACTCTAGGGATGAGGGTAGTTAAGAAAATGTGGGAGAAGGAGATCTTGCTAAGAATATTGAAAATAATCCTTGTAGTCATACCAGAAGAATGTTGAACTTCACTCAAAGGAGTGTGATAAGGAACATGGTAATTACTAGTTTAGTAGGGCTAAAATAGGGGAATTACTGAGTATCTTAAATGCACAAGGGTTGTTTGACTCGTTCTTTAGGGTAACACCAGAAGGAAGATGGGTAAAGAAGAAACCAAACAATTTTATATCAACTATATAGAATCACCTTGCTCATTTTCCAGTGTGGTCAGGGGGAAGCACATCACTATTACACCTACAATTATTGTACAAATTTTAGGGATTTTAAATTCAGGGTGGTGTTACTATGTCAAACGTGATTCGCCTCCTTTGAAAAACTTTTCAAAATTTATAACTCAAAATAGGTTTCATGCTAAATTGTATACATGAACAAATCAACTCAAGGATCTCTATAAAAATATAGATTCTCAATACTTAGGAATAGAATTTAAAAGAATTAGGAATTTAAGAAATCATAATCAACTTATCTCAAGAATACTCAAATAAAGGGGTAGAATCGTGGATTTCTCTTTTAATGATTTGAAAGTAGATGTAAGGCATGAGGATGAACTATTACAACACTATGATAGCCTTACATACCTTTACAAACATGGTTCTTGAAACTATCTTGACGAAAAACTTAAACAGAATTCTTGAACCCTAACTTGAAGGAGAACAATCAAGAAAACCTTTATGAGATTCTTGAATTCGTTTCTTGAAATATCTATGACTAAGAATTATTATTTTCATTAGTGATTTTATGATTGTATGGTGGAATTCCTGGATAAAGACTTACCTTGAAGAAGAATCTTGAATGAAGTTCCTTATGATTTTGACCTAGGGTTTGAGAGAGAAAAGAATGATGGATTATATTAGTCAAGAAATTCATTAGGGGTTTTCTTGGAGGTAAAAAATGACCTTTTTTTAAAAATGTTTTTCCGTTGGGTAATTCGTCACTGCACTGTATCAGTTACTAAAATGTCCATAACATCTTACTCAAAAATTGAAGTGACGCGAAATTGGAGGCATTGGAAAGAATACTCAAATACCTTTAATGTAATAGGTTATGGGCTACGACTTTCTATATTCTAAGAGATATGACTGTTTGAAGTTGACCCAATTAGAAACTTACATCAAAACTTGATTGATAAGAAAACTTTCAAATCTACTTTGTGCTTGGAGTTTTTAATAACCTTAATTGATATCCAAAATTATTCTCACATTAAAATTTAACTTTACACATATTGGAAATTCAAGAATCACCTAATAAAGAATGATTCGAGTCTTAACTTAAAAAATTTTTGGGTGTTAAATATACGAATAAGGAGAACTAAAACGTTGAAGTTTCAAATTCAATTAGAAGAAGAAAAAAATAATCTTGATAATTTCAAATCTATAAATAGAGCTAGATTTTCTTGATGGACATTGCGCACTTACATAGAGAAAATAATCAAAACACTGTCAAGTATTGAGAAAATTTTGTATTTACTTGAGAGAGTTGCGAGGTTGTGAGTTCTGTTTGAGATTTTAGTTAATTACTTTGGATTACAAGTATGTTTTTAGTGTAGGACTGTTCTAACAAGTTGGGGCAACTTGTAGACTTTAAAAGACTTGAACTTGATGGTTTTTATCTAGGGAAGTAATGGATTAGAGTTTATAATTCCTTAGATTACATTAGGTGTAAAATCATGTTTGTTTGAAGTTGTGATCAGCAAAAGTGAAGTTGTGAACTAATTGTTATTAAGATTGCATAATTGTTTACTTCAAACAATTAGCGTTAAGGAACAGATAGTTAATACGTGATCCTTAACAGAATTAAGGAGGTAATCATTCCAATAGACCCTTACTTAAGGTGTTTAACATGAATAAAGCCTACTTGAGAGTTCCAAGTGAAATTGATGTCAATTTTAGGTGGATACGATGGGTTCAGTCTAAAAAAATTACAATGAATCATACACATATATTGTACTTTATGTAAAATGTTTTTTTTTTTGAAAAATTACTTAAATACACAAATTATTTAATTATTTTATATAAAATTTTCTATCGTTTGAAAAAATACAAAAAAGCTCTACTTTCTCCTATTATCGGACACATCACTTTAAGCGATATATCAATCGCATACATCAGATGATACGATGTATCGAAACATTGAATGATGTATCCGAAATTATTACTTGATTTATTGAGACATTGAGGGATGTAACCGAAACTAGGACAAGATGTATCGTGACATTTTGAATGTATCCGGATTCTATCAAATTAAGGAATTTTTCTAATTTCAAAAAAAGTAGGGATATGATGTAATTATCTCTTAACACTACGAGATTTCTATAATTTTTTTTGTGAATTGAATAAGTATGATAATTATTACATTCAATAAATAGGTTTTGAGGAGTTCTTTGGGTGAATTCTCTAACACCCCATATCCAAAACAGACCAAAAACCAGTTTTTCAGAAAATCAACCAGTGCAACAGACGGTGGCCATTGACGGACCGTAGCGTGAACCAAGGTCCTTCCTTAACATCCGTTAATGGAGTCAAAACCCCCAAAGATCTCAGCCCAGGAAAAATTTGACTAAGTGTCGAACGACGGATGGACCGACTGTCCGTAGGTCAGACTACAATCCGTAGTCTGAGTCCGTCGATCAATACCCTATTTACCCACTCTCTAATAAGAAGTACGATTGACCAGCACGGTCCGTAGAAGGACCTACGGTCTGTAGGTGAGAAATAGTAGACAGTTAGGGGGAAAATGCAGTTGGGTCAATTTCAAATAATCATAACTCTTAGCACAAATGAATTAGGTGTCCCATGACCTACTAAAAGATAGATAATTGAATTAGCTTTCCTTAGCCACCAACCTTGCTAAAATTAGACCTCCGAGTAAACAGTAATGCCCGTTTAGTAAAAGGCCTGTCGAAGAGGCCCAACCTACGGACCCAAACGACGGACCGTCGATGGAACGACGGACCGTCTATCCAGGTCATCATTTGGTCTGACAGCAATTAACCCAAGGGTCTTTTGGTCTTTCCCACTTAATTTAAACCCTGAGAAATGTCGTTTTTCCCCTAATTAATCAGATTTTAGTCAATTTAAGCCTAGAAACATAACTAAAACTTACCCTAAGTCAAATCATTAATCAAAACTTAGAAAATTAGAAGCAAGAAAGGATGAAAGGTCAATAACCCTAGTTCAAGAACGCAACAAGGTTCCAACAGTTTAAACCCCGAAATCTAAGTGTTTCTCCATGAATTTCATCACCAGGTATGCGAGATTTCACTAGTGGGTTCCTTTCACCCATTGGGTCCCTATTTTTCAGTCAGTTCTTGATACTCTTATCATGATTAAACCTAGGGTTTCTAGAACTTTGATAGAACTTCATGAATTTAATAAATATATTTTCCAAGTCCGATTGTAAAGTTATTATTCAGTTTATCACATGAATTCCAGAACCCTAGCTTTGTATTTCTTTTATTCTTGAATTACACATGCTAAGTCAGATATTTCATCTATTCAGTTATACATGCCTCAGTCTTTAATGCATCATTATCAGATTAAATGTTGCATTCTCAGTTTTGCATGTTTAGTTTTGAGCTATCCAGTAATTATAGAAAATTCAGACATAATCAATTAACTACATAAATCAATGAGAGTAGCATAATATCGAGTTGGACTTGGGTTCAGCATACCCAGTTACTCCCAGAACTACTAGCCAAGTAGGTTGTAAGTCCCTCTGTGGGCAATCAGTTTAGTGATCATTCCAACATCCCTTTTTACCTTTGGCAGGGTATATTGGGTCCTCTCGATGGGGCTTATCTATCAGACTCCACATTTAGCTCATGTGGTTTTATTATCGATTATTAGTAGCTCCCATAGTTCAGTCAGACTCTCTTGCATTGACCATTAATCATTATACTCTGTATTCAGTTTTAGCATGTTACAAATTGGTCATTCCATTTAGTTAGCTCAGGATTCTCTATATCATGTTCAGATTATTATACTTGCTTTTGTGCTTGTTCAAATATGTTTTATTTCAACTTTATTCTATCCTACATGCTCAGTACCTTTCAAGTACTGCCATATACTTGTGCTACATCTTCTTGTGATGTCGGTTCAGGTTCTCAGCATCTAGATCACGCATTGTTCGATTTTGATCTTCAGTTCAGCAGATTAGTGGCGAGTCCTCATTCTTCGAGGACAATAGTCATGAGTTTCTTTTTAGTATTTAGTCTTTTAGTTTTAGTTTTTGCTAGATTTAGCTGGGGCTTATCCCAGTATTTCTAGTCCAGTTTAGAAGTTATTTTCAAACATTATTAGTTTCAGCTTAGTATTGAGTTATATTTTCTTTGTATTAAACTCATTGTTCTCAAATATCTCAATTATAGAATATGGGTATTCCCCATCTTTTGAGTTTAAATTATGATTTAGCTTCTGCAACAGTTTATATTTTTTAGTATGCTCATGATTATGCCAGCATGGTTAGCTTCGGATCACTTGTGGTCCTAGGTTTCGTATCCGCGTCTAGGGGGTAGCTCGGGGCCTGACAAAACTTTATGTCAGAGCACTACTTTTTAGAGTACTAGGATGTCTGAAAAGCCGCACTAAGTAGAGTTTTTTTTCATGATTGTGAAGTGCACCACCTCTAATGAGAGGGAGAATACAAAGTGTTTTAGGAAAAACTTCACTTTCTTGTTACTCCTATCGTGCTTAAGGTATGATCTTATTGCAGTCTAACTTGACGTTCTACGTTCAGATCATGCGTGAACGCAACTCCTCTAGTCCCAGATCAAGAAGTCTTCAATGTTGAGTTCAGAAATGTCATACAGATGTTGGCTCAGAGTTTGACTAACCAGAACAATCGAGTTCATGCTCATGTGAATGAAAATGGTGGATCACTAGCAGCAAGGGTCTGTGACTTTGTTAGTATGAATCCACCTGACTTCTTAGGATCGCAAGCTAATGAGGATCCTCACAATTTCTTGGATGAGATCAAAAAAATCTTTCATGTAATGCAAGTCACTGGAATGATCGGTTTGAATTGGCATCATACTAGTTGAAAGATGTTGCTCATATTTGGTACACTTAGTGGAAGGAGAATAGGGGTGCAAATGCGGCTCCTATCACTTGGGATTGCTTTAGTAAGACTTTTCCCGACAGATTTTTCCCAATAGAATTGAGGGAGGCAAAGGATCTGGAATTCATGAACTTGAGGCCGGGTAACATGACAGTCCAAGAGTATGGGCTGAAGTTTAACCAACTCTCCAGGTATGCTCCTCACATGGTTGCTGACTCTAATGCTCAGATGAATAAGTTTTTGTATGTAGTGTCAGATTTGGTGAAAACCGAGTGCAGAAGTGCTATGTTAGTTGGAGATATGAACATCTCTAGGCTTATGACTCATGCTCAGCAGGTTAAGGGTGATAAGCTTAGGGAACATGCTAAGGAGAATAATAAGGCTAGGACTGGGAACTATGACTATTCCTAGCAGAAATCGGGTGGTGGAAATCACTCGCAGATTCAACAGAAGTTTTCAGCTCCCGCCCCTTCATCATCTAGTGTTCCATCCTCCAAGTACAGGTATGACCAGAAGTGTAGTGCACTAGGATCTAAATTTCAAGGAAGTGTTTCAGGCACCAAGACTTACCACACTTGCCCTAAGTGTGGTAAGAACCATCGGGAGAGTGTCTTACAGGAAAAGAGTGATATTTTGGGTGCGGTCAGTCTGGTCACAGGTTGAGGGATTGTCCTTCTATACAGGGTCAAGGAGGCGGTAATGGTATAACTCAGTCTACAACTTCAGCAGCACTAGCAAGTCGCCCAACTCAGCAGGGTAACTCATCGTGTACTGGTGGTGGTCATAGCCAAAACAGGTTGTATGCTCTTAAGGCTTGCCAGGATCAGGAAGGTTCTCCTGATGTAGTCACTAGTACGTTACGAGTCTTTGACCTTGATGTTTATGCATTGTCAGATTCAGGGGCTACTCTTTCTTTTGTAACTCCTTACACAGCAGTCCAATTCAATGTTAGTCCAGAAACTCTCTCAGAACCTTTCTCAGTCTCTACTCTAGTCGGTGACCTAGTTATAGCAAAATGGGTATACAAAAATTACCATATCATAGTCTCTTAAAAAGTCACCTCAGCAGATCTTGTAGAGTTAGAAATGGTAGACTTTGATGTCATTCTAGGCATGGATTGGTTACTTTCCTGTTATGCCTCAGTCAATTATAGAATTAGGATTGTTCATTTTCAGTTTCTAGACGAACCAATCCTAGAATGGAAGGGTAGTAGCTTAGCGCCTATGGTTCGATTCATTTCTTACCTTAAGGACAGAAAGATGATCTGTAAGGGTTATCTCTATCATCTAGTTCGGGTTAAGGATTCTAGATCTGAAACCCTAACTCTTGAGTCAGTTTCAGTAGTCTGCGAGTTTCCAGAAGTATTTCCAGATGATCTTCTTGGAGTCCCTCCCGAAAGGGAAATCAACTTTGAAATTTATCTCCTTACAAGTACCCAGCCTATTTCTATCCCTCCTTACAGAATAGCTCCAGCAGAGCTTAAAGAATTGAAAGAGTCATTGAAAGACCTTCTATATAAGGGCTTCATCAAACATAGTATTTCACCATGGGGTGCACCAGTGTTGTTCGTTGGGAAAAAAAGATGGTTCTCTCAAAATGTGCATTGACTATAGACAGTTGAACAATGTTACAACCAAGAATAAGGATCCCATCCCTAGGATTGATGACTTGTTTGAACAACTTCAGGGTGCTAGTCACTTCTCAAAGATAGACCGCCGATCGGGTTATCATTATCTTAGAGTCAAAGATAGTGACATTCCAAAAACAACCTTCAGAACTCGGTATGGTCATTGCGATTTTGTAGTTATGTCATTTGGACTAACCAATGCTCCTGCAGCTTTCATGGATTTGATGAATAAAGTGTTTAAACAGTATTTGGACTTGTTCGTTATCGTCTTCATTGATGATATCCTCATTTACTCTAGGAATGAGGAAGAACATGCGAGTAATTTGAGAATTGTTTACAGACTCTCAAGGATCGCCAGTTATTCGCTATGTTCAGCAAATGTTAGTTCTGGTTGTAATCCGTTGCTTTCCTTGGTCACAGTGTATCTAGCAAAGGAATCCAAGGGGATTCACGGAAGATAGAAGTAGTGAAACAATGGACCAGACCTACCTATGTTGCAGATATCACAAGTTTCTTAAGTCTAGCGGGTTATTATAGAAGGTTCGTGGAAGGATTCTCCTCCATAGCCTTACCATTGACTAGGTTGACTCAGAAGATGGTCAAGTTTCAATGGTTAGACGATTGTGAGAAAAAATTTGCAGAATTTAAAACACGATTGACTACATCTCCTGTCTTGACTCTACCAGAGGGTTCAGATGGTTATGTGATCTATTGTGATGCATCTAGATTTAGCCTAGGTTGTTTGTTGATGCAGCGAGATAAGGTTTAGCGTATTCTTCTAAACAACTTAAGGTTCATAAGAAGAACTATCCAACTCATGACCTCGAGCTTACAATGGTGGTGTTTTCACTCAAGATTTGGAGACTTTACTTGTATGGTGTTCATATAGATGTGTTCACTGACCATAAGAGCTTTCAGTATGTGTTCACCCAGAAATAGTTGAATCTTCGCCAGAGGAGATGGCTTGAGTTCCTTAAGGATTATGATATGAGTGTGCATTATCATCCTGGTAAGGCGAATGTAGTATCAAATGCTCTTAGCAGATTATCTATGGGTAGTATAGCCCATGTTGAGGAAGAAAGGAAGGAGCTAGTGAAGGATGTTCACAGGCTTGCTCTCTTAGGATTTCGCCTTATGATCATATTAAACAATGGTGTAACAGTTGAGAATGGCGCAGAATCTTCTAAGAAAGAGCAAGACAGTGATCCAATGTTGCTTGAATTTAAGAATGCAATCCACAATCAGGGATTGAAGCTTTTCTCTCAAGGGAGAGATGGTGTACTTCGCTACTAGGGTATATTGTGTGTTCCTGATGTGGGTGAGTTGAGAAAGCACATCCTTGTGGAAGCCCATAACTCCAGATATTCTATTCAGCCATGTGTCATTAAGATATACTGTGATCTGTGGGAAGTCTATTGGTGGAATGACATGAAGAGGGACATAGCAGATTTTGTGAGTAAGTTCCCAATTGCCAGCAAGTCAAGGTAAAACATCAGAAACTAGGAGGTATCACTCAAGAGATCAATATTCCTACTTGGAAGTGGGAAGTGATCCATATGAATTTCATCACAGGGTTACCTTGTACTCGCAGACAACATGACTCAATTTGGGTGATAATTGATAGGATGACTAAGTCTTCTCGCTTTTTAGCGTTCAAGACTACGAATTCGGTAGAGGATTATGCCAAGCTTTACATTAATTAAATTGTGAGGTTACATTGAGTTCCTTTGTCTATCATCTAATATAGAGGACCTCGATTACCTCTCATTTCTGAAAGTCATTTTAGAAGGGTCTTGGTACTCAAGTTAACGTTAGCATAACAATTCATCCACAGATGGATGGGCAGGCAGAGTATACCATTCAGATTTTAGAGGCTATGTTAGAGATGATGTGATCAATTTCAAGTGTAGTTGGGATGATCACCTTTCTCTTATTGAGTTTGTCCACAACAATAGCTACCATTCCAGCATTCAGATGGCCCCTTATGAGGCTTTGTATGGGCATAGGTGTAGATCTTATGTTGGTTGGTTTGAAGTAGGTGAAACAGCTTTGATAGGGCCAGATTCAGTCCTTTATGCTAACGAGAAAGTTCAACTCATTAGAGATAGACTTTAGACATCCCAAAGTCGCTAGAAATCTTATGCAGATGTGGGAAGAAGGGAACTAGAGTTCCAAGTGGATGATTGGGTTTTCCTTAAAGCGTCACCTATGAAAGAGGTGATGAGATTTGGCAAGAAAGGGAAGATCAGTCCTAGATATGTAGGGACTTAAAGATCTTGAAAAGGGTTGGCAATGTGGCATATGAGTTAGAGTTGCCAGCAGAATTAGAAACAGTGCATACGGTCTTCCACATCTCACACTTGAAGAAGTGTATGGGCGATCCAGCCTCTATAGTGTCATTAGAGAGTGTTGGCGGTGAAAGATACTCTTTCTTAAGAGGATGTACCGGTTGAGATTCTTGACTTTCAGGTTAGAAGTTTGAGAAATAAAGAAGTCGCTTCAGTCAAGGTTTTATGGAGGAGTCAGTCCGTAGAGGGAGCTACTTGGGAGGCAAAAGCAGCCATGAAAGCCAAGTATCCTCACCTCTTTACTTCCAATTCCACTCCAGCTTGCGGTAATAGATCCTCTTCAGTTTTCCAGTCATTCATGTGTGAATTCAGTCTTAGAATAATGTTCCCTTAGTTTCTTCTTGCATTTTCAGCGTATTTGCATGTTCTTGGAACTTAATTCAGTCAGAAGGTCAATTCTCAGTGTTTAGTAGTAGGGTTGCAACTCTCCCCTTGTATTCCAGCTAGTTTAGTCTTCATTTGAGGACGAATATTCCCAAGGGGGAGATAATGTAACACCCAGTATCCAAAATAGACCAAAAACCAGTTTTTAAGAAAATCTACATGTGTAACAGACGGTGGCCATCGATGGATAGTAGCCTGACCCATGGTCCGTCCTGCACATCCGTTGATGGAGTCAGAAACCCCAAAAATCTCAGCTTAGGAAAAATTTGACTAAGTGTCAAACGCTGGACGGACCGACGGTCCGTAGGTCACACTACAATTTGTAGTCTGAGTCCGTCGATCAACACTTTATTCATCCACTCCTTAATAAGAACCACGATTGACCAGCATGGTCCGTAGATGGACCTACGATCCAAAGTTGAGAAATAGCAGACAGTTAGGGGGAAAATGCAGTTGGGTAAACTTCAAATACTCATAAATCTTTGCACAAAATGAATTACGTGTCTCATGACCTACCAAAAGATAAATAGTTGAATTAGATTCATAGCCACCGACCTTGCTAAAATCAGACCTCCGAATAAAAAGTTATGTCCATTTTAGTAAAGGTCTGTCGAACAGGCTCAACCTATGAATCCAAACGACGGACTGTCGATGGAACGATGAAGAGTCTGTCCAGGCCGTCGTTTGGTGCGACCTCAATTAACCCAGGGGACTTTTGGTCTTTTCCCGCTTTTATTTGAATCCTAAGATACGTTGTTTTGACCCTAAATCGTCATATTTTAGTCAATTTAAGCCTAGAAACATAACTAAAACTTACCCTAAGTCAAATCATTAATCAAAACTTAGAAAAATAGAAGCAATAAAGGAGAAAAAGGTCAAGAAACCTAGTTCAAGAACGCAGCAAGGTTCCAGCTGTTCTAGCCCCGAAATCTAAGTGTTTCTCCGTGAATTTCATCACCAAGTATGTGGGATCTCACTAGTGGGTTTCTTTCACTTATTGGGTCCCTAGTTTTTAGTCAGTTCTTGATACTCTTATCATGATTAAACCTAGGGTTTCTAGAACTTTGATAGAACTTCATGAATTTAATAAATATATGTTCCAAGTCCGATTGTAAAGTTATTATTCAGTTTATCACATGAATTCCAAAATCCTAGCTTTGTATTTCTTTAGTTCTTAAATTACATGCTAGTTCAGATATTTCGGCTATTCAGTTATACATGTCTCAGCCTTTAATGCATCATTATCATATTAAATGTTGCATTCTCAGTTTTGCATGTTCAGTTTTGAGCTATCCAGTAATCACAGAAAATTCAGACATAATCAGTTAACTACATAAATCAATAGGAGTAGCATAATACCGAGTTGGACTAGGGTTCAACATACCCAATTAGTCCTAGAATTACTAGCCAAGCAGGTTGTAAGTCCCCTCTATGGGCAATCAGTTTAGTGATCACGCCAGCATGTCTTTGTACCTTTGGATGGGTATATTGGGTCCTCTCAATGGGGCGTAAACATTGGACTCCATATTTAGCTCATGTGGTTTTATTATCGGTTATTAGTAGCTCCCATAGTTCAGTCAGACTCTCTTGTATTGACCATTTATCAGTATACTCAGTATTCAATTTCAGCATGTTATAAATTGGTCATTACATTCAGTTAGCTAAGGATTCTCTATATCATGTTCAGATTATTATACTTCCTTTTATGCTTGTTCAGATATGTTTTATTTCAGATTTATTCTATCCTACATGCTCAGTACCTTTCAAGTACTGACATATACTTGTGCTACATCTTCTCGTGATGTAGGTTCAGGCTCTCAACATCCAGATCACGTATAGATCGATTTCCGATCTTCAGTTCAGCAGATTCAGTGGTGAGTCCTCATTCTCCGAGGACAATAGTCATGAGTTTCTTTTCAGTATTTAGTCTTTTAGTCAGTTTTTGCTAGATTTAGCTGAGGTTTGTCCAGTATTTCTAGTCTATTTTAGAGGCTATTTTCAGACATAGTTAGTTTCAGCTTAGTATTGATTTAACATTTCCTTTGTATTAAACTCAACGTTCGCAAATATCTCAGTAATAAATTATGAGTATTCCCCATCTTTTGAGTTTAAATTATGGTTTATCTTCCGCAACAGTTTATATTCTTTCGTGTGCTCATGATCATGCCAATAGGGAGTTTGGGATCACTTATTGTCCTAGGTTCCGTGTTCGCATCTTGGAGGTAGCTCGAAGCGTGACAAATTCAATGAGTTTTGAGTTCTTTGGGTGATTGAAATTACTAAACGAGATTATTGATTGTTCCATAGAAAGTTATTGTTCAGTTCTGTCTAAGTTTAGTTTGAGTCTTTTGTTCATTAATTGTTACTGATGTTATCTCTATACATTTTGTAATAGATGATTATTATACAAGTTGTTTTTAGTTTTTAGACTAAATTTTGAAAGAGTTAATTACAATTGAGTTGATTGTAGGGGTGAAAGTTCCTAAGGGGGCGTTTAGTAAAATTAATGCATATATTAACTATGTGTATTACCTTGTTTGGTGCATTTTTCTACATCATGTAAGCATTATTATACATTCTATTTGGAAAATGTGTTACTAATACCATGGATTTAAGGGAGATTAAATGCAAACCACTTTTACATTTTTTCACTATAATTGTGGAGGATATTCTGGTAAATAAATATTTTCAAATGATACATGCTATTTTTATTACATCAAACTAAATAATGCATAAAAAATAGTTTATGTATAACTAATGCAAGATATAAACATAACTAATGCAAGCACTACTAATACACTTTATTTACCATTATTTTTTACACTCTATCAAATGACACCTAAGCTTATAGTTCTTTTATTTATGGTTTATAACCTAAAATAGCCGGACCTAGTAAATTTTTGAAGTAAATCCTATTGGGGTAGGTTGTAATTTTGTAATTTCTAGAGAAAAATATTTTTTGAGGAACTTTGCATATAACCACTCAAAAATAGTATAATTACGCTTCATAGATATAATTTGATAATTACAATCCGTAGCTACAACTCATAGGGAGGAGAGAGACGTGCAATATTGGGAGAGAGAGGCGAGCCAGAGAGGGCAGAGAGTGGGGAGATGTGAATAGTATATGTATATTGTTAGATAATTGTATACTATAAATATGTATTTGTATATATGGTAAACCAGATTGGGACATGGAGGAGATAGGCGAGCGAGATTGGTAAGGAAGGAGAGAGGCGAGCGAACTTGGGAAAGGGAGTAAGAGTCGAGCGAGAGAGGTCATAGAGTGGGAGAGACGTGAATTGTATATGTATATTGGTTAGATAATTGTATATTATACATATGCGTTTGTATATATGACAAGAGAGATTGCGAGAGGGAGGAGAAGGACGAGTGAGATTGGGAGAGGGAGGAGATAGGTGAGCAAGAGAGGGAAGAGAGATGACTTGTATATGTATATCCGTTAGATAATTGTATATTATACATATGTAATTGTATATTCTGGAGAATTATACACATACAAACGAGACTAATTATACAAGCTTGAAGTCAGTCCACGTAATTAATGTATAATGTTAGCCACGAGTGGAAGTTATAGCAAACTATAGCTATGATGAGTAATTAAATAGTATAATTTTGCTTAACCACGTAATTTTTTCATATTTTTAGATGATGTTGTAGGATTCTGAAATTATGGTGGAAAATAATGAAAGTTTCCATAAGAAGCAACCGTGGTATGATGAATGATTTAGAAAATAGATTAGATTCAACGAATATTATTTGTATTGTATTTCAACATTTTATTTAAAAAAAGCAAAAAGTATCCTATCAAAGATAGAAATTCCAATTGTACCAGAAAAACCAATTCAGGTTAAATGATTAGATCGCAAGGGATTATAACAATTAATCACATAAGAATTAATCAAAGTGAGTAATTTCCTTAGATAGTCACTCATGTTTGGGAAATTACCTAGGAATATTACTTATGTTTGTTTTATTATTACAATATCACACAACTTTGCCTATTTCTCAAAATATACTTGACACACAAAAATATATCATTTCTCTCCTACTAGGGTGTCATGTCACATTTTTTAATTTATCATTAGTATTTTTCTAATTCTTGTAAAGAATCGGAGGAACCCACATATTTTCTTGAAGAATCGGAGGAGCTCATATTACATTTCTAAATGTAATTTTTTTACTGGATATAATATGTGGGTTTCTCTATGTTTTTTAAAAAAATCTATCTATATATAAGAAGAGAAGTAAAAATATCACATGTCAGTACCACAAATATTCAACAATTTTAATTTTTTCAAAAAACATTTTAAATATGCTCTAAAAATACAATTAAAAACAGGAATTTTTATATAGCTATATTGAATAGAAAATAAAAGTTATTTTGTTAAAAAAACTGTAACGACAAAAAAATGAATGATTTTAAATGCCTTTAAATTCAATTTTAAAGGAAAAAAATGAAATTGAACTTTTTTTTTTATAAAAGCAATAGTGGCTATTACGGGAAAAAAATGAAAGATCTTTAAATGCTTCAAATTTCAATTTTTAAGGTTAAAAACTCAAAACTGAAAATTGAATTATTTTATAAAAAAAACTGTAATGTCTATTTATATTTATCACACTTTCAATGATTTTAGGGAATGCTCCAACAAAATGGAATGTAGAAATATCTATCTAAATAGGAGAAGAAAAAGTGTACCATAAAAAAACTATAATTATTATTTAAAAAATTAATTTAAAAACTTATAGTAAAAACTAATAATTATCATTAAGAAATAGTTAAACATGTTGGGAAAACGCGGACAAACACAAAAGTATATATGGTAAAAGTAATGGAAATAAAATGAGAAAATAACGACACCAATAATTTTACGTGGAAACCCTTCTGAATAAGGGAAAAAACCACGGGCCAAGAGGAGCAACTGATATTACTATAGTAAGGAATTTTACACTGTGTAGTCACGAATACAACACTCAAAGTGACTACTACACACTCAAAAGGAACAACACTCTTTTGGTTTCCGTCTTACTAAAATATCGCTCACACTCTATTTTTCTTCACAGACTATTTTCTTGTATAGTCTATGGAATACCTCACTTTGCTCTCAAAATGGTTTTTCACTCTAACTTGGTGTATTCTTCAAATGAGCAAGAATGCTCTATTTATAGAAGGATAAAACCATGGTTATGTCACTAATGACATAAGTAAATATAGCAAAGTCAAAAATGGTTGCAAATCTTACCAATTTGCCAACTACCAAATCTTTTCTTTTAGACTCCAATTACTATTCCTTTTTAACAATTGCTTGTACCAATTGAATAGCTAAAGTTGACTAAAACAATGGGATGGATTCAACAAATCTCCCCCTCCAGTCCCATTTACTGGAAGAAGGTATCTTCAACTTCTTTAGAGAGAGCTCATACCCACAAGTTCTTTGCATAACTCGAACTTGTCTCTCGGTATCATCTTGGTCAGCATATCTGCAGGATTTTCACTTGTGTGAATCTTTTTGACATGAAATGATTCATTCTCCACTTTCTCACGAATCCAATGATATCTGACATCAATGTGTTTTGTTCTTGCATGGTACATGGAGTTCTTGCTCAAGTCTATTGCACTCTAGCTGTCACAATAGACAATATACTCCATCTGATTCAAACCAAGCTTTTGAAGAAATCGCTTTAGCCATATCATCTCCTTTCCGGCTTCAGTAGCCGCAATATACTCAGCTTCAGTTGTAGATAGTGCAACACACTTCTGCAACTTTGACTGCCATGATATAGCTCCCCCTGAAAAAGTAAACAAATATCCAGTAGTGGATTTTCTGTTATCAAGGTCACCTGCCATATCAGAATCTGTACAGCCTTTCAAGATTGGATTTGATGCTCCAAAACACAAGCATTCATCTGAGCTTCCTCTAAGATACCTGAGTATCCATTTCACAGCTTCCCAATGATCTTTTCCTGGATTTTTTAAAAATCTACTGACAACACCAACTGCGTGAGCAATATCAGGTCTAGTGCACACCATTGCATACATTAGACTTCCGATGACGGAGGAATATGGAACTTTGGCCATGTTCTCTTTTTCCTCCCTAGCTGTAGGACACATCTTCTTGCTCAACTTCATATGACCAGCAAGAGGTATACTCACAGGCTTCGCATTCTTCATATTGAAGCGCTCCAGTACGCGTTCAATGTACTTCTTCTGGGACAAATAAATCTTCCTTTCATCTCTAAGACGAGTAATTCTCATGCCCAAAATTTGCTTGGCATGACCCAAGTCTTTCATAGAAAAAGACTTACACAACTCTTTCTTGAGCTCGTCAATCTTGGAAGTATTCTTGCCCACAATCAACATATCATCCACATACAACAAAAGGATGATAAAATCTTTGTCAGAAAATTTTTGTACAAATACGCAATGATCTGAAGAAGTCTTCTTATAGCCTTGCTCCCGCATAACAGATTCAAACTTTTTGTACCACTGTCTGGGAGTTTGTTTGAGGCCATAGAGACTCTTTTTGAGTTTGCATACAAAATTTTCTTTACCATTTACTTTGAAGCCCTCCGGTTGTTCCATATAAATATCTTCTTCTAGGTCACCGTGAAGGAAAGCCGTCTTCACATCCACCTGCTCAATCTCTAAATTAAGACTAGCAGCCAAACCTAGAACTGTGCGAATCGAGGACATTTTCACAACAGGAGAAAATATTTCGTCAAAGTCAATACCTTTCCTTTGACCGAATCCCTTAACAACCAATCTAGCTTTGTACCTGGGCTTCAAGTTGTGTTCTTCAACTTTAACTTTGAACACCCACTTGTTCTTCAAAGCTCTCATGCCCTTGGGCAATTTTACCAACTCATAAGTGTGGTTCTCATGCAAAGACTTCATCTCGTCTTGCATGGCTTCAGTCCATTGATTCTTGTGCTCATCTTCCATGGCCTCCTCATAACATTCAGTTTCTCCCCCGTCAGTGAGTAACACATACTCATTGGGTGAATAACGGGAGGAAGGAAACCGCTGTCTTGTGGACCTCCGAAGCGGAATATTTGATTCGTCCACAACTTCATGAGCAACAGGATCATTAATAACAATATCATTGTTATTATCAACATCAACATGTTGATTCGATACATGATTCTGGGCGTCACCATGATTATCAAACCCAATAACATCATGCAGACTTGTGTTAGGAACTTCATCATGATGGACTATACCATCAAAATTTGAAGATTCTACCTTCTCCGCTTTGTCAATATCTTCAATTGTTTGATTCTCCATGAAAATAATATCACGGCTTCTCACAAGTTTCTTTTCAATTGGATCATATAGCCTGTAACCAAATTCATCTAGGCCATATCCAATGAAGATGCATTGCCTTGTCTTGGCATCTAACTTTGACCTCTCATCTTTCGGCACATGTACAAAAGCTTTGCAACCAAATACTCTCAAATGGTCATAGGAAACATCATTTCTATACCAAACACTATTTAGTACATCACTTTGCAAAGCAACAGCAGGAGATAGATTAATAACATGTGCAGCGGTCAATAAAGCCTCACCCCAAAATGAGTTTGGCAACTTTGCTTCAGAAAGCATACATCTAACTCTTTCCATCAAGGTCCTATTCATCCTCTCAGCCAAACAATCAAGCTGAGGAGTCTTGGGAGGAGTCTTCTGGTGTCTAATACCTTGATGCTTGCAGTATTCGTCAAATGGTCCACAATATTCACCACCATTATCAGTACGAATACATTTCAATTTCTTTCCAGTTTCTCTTTCAACTGAAGCCTGAAATTGCTTAAAGACACCTAACACTTGGTCTTTAGTCTTCAAGATATAGGCCCAAAGTTTTCTCGAGCAATCATCAATGAAAGTGACAAAGTAAAGTGCACCACCCAATGTCTTTGTCTTCATTGGACCACATAAATCAGAGTGCACTATCTCAAGCAACTCTGTCTTTCTCGAAGGAGGGTAGGACTTCTATTTTGTTTACCAGCCAATCAGTGCTCACATTTTTCTAATTTAGCACTTTGGAAATTTGACAATAATTTCTTCTTTGCTAGAACATTAAGTCCTTTCTCGCTAATGTGGCTAAGCCTCTTGTGCCATAATGTTGAAGAGCTATCGCTCTCAACCGCATTCACCATATCAACACAAGCAGAGGCTGTAGTCAAGTATAGACCACGACGTTTGTTACCATGAGCCACAACCAAGGACCCTTAATGAGCTTCCATTTTCCATCACCGTTGGTACTAACATATCCTTCATCATCTAAAACACCAACAGAAATTAGGTGCAGACGAACATCAGGAGCATGTTTCACATTGTTCAAAACTAGTTTAGTTCCAACACTAGTTTCCAAACAAATTGTACCAATACCAACCACCCTAGAAACAGTCTCATTACCCATACTCAAGGTTCCAAAATCACCAGGAGTGTATGAAGAGAAAAAATCCTTCCTTGATGTCACATGAGATGCGGCACCAGTGTCCACAACCCAGCTTGACTCATCACAAGCAATATTTATCATGTTTGCATCAAGAACGGTAACAAGATCTTCGGTGGTGACGGTGGCTAAGCAATTTTTATTGCCATCTTCTTTAGTTTCCTCTTTGCTTTTGTTCTCCCTCTTCAACTTCCTGCAGAACTTCTTTATGTGCCCTTTCATGCCACAATGATAGCACTCAATATCCTTAAGTCTGCCTTTAGATTTTCTCCTATTTTGTTCTCTATGCTGAGAACCACGAGTTTTATTTCTCCCCCTGGGGCCAGTTATCAGGACATCCGACGAAGAGGAACCTTGAGTTTTTCTTCTCATCTCTTCGTTCAAGACACTACTCTTGGCGGAATCCATAGAGATCACACCATCCGGAGCAGAATTTGACAATGACGTTATAAATGTTTCCCAAGAATCTGGTAGGGAACCAAGTAGAAGCAAGCCTTGAATTTCTTCATCAAATTTGATGCCCATAGCAGATAATTGGTTCATAATCCCCTGAAATTATTCAGATGGTTTGTCATCGGAGAACCATCATGATACTTCAAACTCAACATCTGCTTTATTAAGAACATTTTTTTGTTGCCAGTCTTTCGAGCATACAAACTTTCAAGATGCTCCCACAGGGTTCGAGCATGTATTTCCCCAGAAATATGGTTCAACACATTATCGTCGACCCATTGCCAAATGAGTCCACAAACCTGTCTATGCAACAGATTCCACTCTTCATCTGTTATATTATCAGGCTTTACAGTGGTAAATACTGGTTTATAAAAATTCTTGACATAAAGCAGATCTTCCATTTTCCTCTTCCAAATGGCATAATTAACACCATTCAAAGTAACCATTCTACTTGTGTTGGCTTCCATTGTTTTCCCCAAAAAATATAGTTATCGCAAATCAAAGTAAATCTTTTCTGATGTGGAAGTTCAGACTGTGCTGCAACCACAGAGCATACTCAGATAAAACCTTGGCTCTGATACCAGTTTGTTGGGAAAACGCGGACAAGCACAAAAGTATATATAGTAAAAGTAATGGAAATAAAATGAGAAAATAACGACACCAATAATTTTACGTGGAAACCCTTCTGAATAAGGGAAAAAACCACGGGCCAAGAGGAGCAACTGATATTACTATAGTAGGGAATTTTACACTGTGTAGTCACGAATACAACACTCAACGTGACTACTACACACTCAAAAGGAACAACACTCTTTTGGTTTCCGTCTTACTAAAATATCGCTCACACTCTATTTTTCTTCACAGACTATTTTCTTGTATAGTCTATGGAACACCTCACTTTGCTCTCAAAATGGTTTTTCACTCTAACTTGGTGTATTCTTCAAATGAGCAAGAATGCTCTATTTATAGAAGGATAAAACCATGCTTATGTCACTAATGACATAAGTAAATATAGCAAAGTCAAAAATGGTTGCAAATCTTACCAATTTGTCAACTACCAAATCTTTTCTTTTCAACTCCAATTACTATTCCTTTTTAACAATTGATTGTACCAATTGAATAGCTAAAGTTGACTAAAACAATGGGATGGATTCAACAAAACAGTCCATTAGTAGTTAGTTGTAGAAAAAGGGGTACTTTTTTTATTCATTTCAAAAATTTATTTTTATATATCTGAAAAAAAAAACATTTTCAAAAAGCATAAATAGAAAACAATATTTAAAAAAAACATATTGCAACCTAACATATAAATAGGTTTAAAGCATATTTTTTTTAACAATAAAAAAAAAAAAGAATGTGACATGACATTCTTATAGGAGAGAGATAATGTATTTTTTTGTGTCAAGTATAGTTTGAGGAAAATAGGTAAAGTTGGGTGATATTTTAGTACTAAAACAAACATAAGCGATATTTCTAGGTAATTTTCCAAACATGGGTGACTATCTAGGAAAATTATATCTGATTATAACAAGATAATATTAATTTCTTGATAGCAGCCAGTAGGACGATTTCTTTAAACCCCTCGACCAACCCTGAAACGTCAGTTTTTCTATTTGGCTTATATTTGTTATTATATATTGGAAAACTTACGTAAATATATTATATTAAAAAAATATTTACATTTTATAACAATAACATTTTTTTCCACTTGAACATCTTTGATATAATTATAATACAGTTTTAATACATTATCAAGAACAATTTATAATTCACATATAATACAAGTTTTATTGATATATAATACATTTATTACACAATTTAATACACTTATAATATAATGTGTCAATTTTACAAAATAAAAATAATATATTTTTAAAATTGTTATAACACATATTTATTACATACATAATTTATTTTAAACATATTGCATATTTAACATAATATTGTTATGTATTGCTATAAATGGTGATAAATAAAAAGTATTACTAGAATCAGTAATCATTTATTAAAAGATATTAATCCAAATTATTTTTCATTTAAGTATACATTGTAAAAATCCGCTAATGTACCTAGACTAATTCAACATGCTTGAACTGTAATATTTTAATTCCTTATATTTTTAGTTCAAATGCTTAATTTTGTGATTACTTGTAAGCTTCATTTAAGACTTATTTGAATAATTTTGGATAATTTTGTATCATAGATGATCGCTTAACTATCAATTTTTTTCTCAGATTGTCATTTAACTATGAGTTTTTATCTCAAAAAGTCAGTCAACTATGAGTTTTTCTCTCCGAAAATCACTCAACTATTGAAATTTTTACTTACAAAGTCATTCAATTTTACTTAATTATTTTTAATTAAAATTTGCCAGTTTGAAATTTCATTAAAATCCAAACTTTAAAAAATAAAAAATAACAATTTTAATAACTTGACCAACTAAAAGTATAACATTGATTTATAGTTACTCAATTATGTTGTTATCTCAATTTATAGTTACTCAATTATGTTGTTATCTCAATTAATAATAATAACTATTATTTATTCTAAATTAGACAGTACCCCTCGTTAACACTATTTGGCCAAAGATCCAAATGTCTAGTCAGAGTTCATTAGTTTCTATATCCCCTATCTAATTGTTTTTGCCTCTAGGGTAAGTGGATAACTTCCATTCATTTGCCTCACTTTTACTCCTCACATCAACTGATATAACAAAAGTAATTACAAATCAATGTAATACTTTTATCCCAAGTCATCATATGATTTAAATAGATATCTTTTTACTTTTTAAAATTTTAAGAAAAAAAATCGAGTAGATTGAGGGACTTTGTAAGTAAAATTTTCATAGTCGAGTGACTTTCTGAGAGAAAATCACATATTTGAGTGATTTTTGGGTTAAAAATTATAGTTGAGTGACTTTTTGAGATAAAAATCATAGTTGAGTGACTTTTAGGGGTGACTCGATAGTGTTAAAAAAAAAATATGTGTCTTACGCCCCAAATTCAAGGGGCCTCATTTTTAATAATAATAGGTTATAAGTTATTATTCTTTAATAAATATTAAATAGCATTTGTAGAAAAAGTAAATATTTCATGAAAAAAGAAGGGATTATTAGAAGAAATTTGACATATCTCATGAAAAATAATTTAAAATAAAAATGATTATACGATCAGATAAAAACTAGAAGAAATCCTTTATATAAAAGTTATCTACAATTTAAGTTTAAGATCCTTTTTAATTTTTTATTTTAGATTATTAATACGATTGAACTTTTCTAACGACTTTCTGAGACAAAAATTTAAAATTGAGTGACGATTGAATGACAAAAATCAGATCTAGTTGTGCAATAAATAAATAAATTAGTACAAGCGCAGTGCATTCAGCACATGTTTCTACCACTATTGAGGTTTATCAGCAAGCCATATAGCTTAATTCTAAGAAGTAAGACCCTATTTGGGTTGGCTAATTTTTTGAAGTTATTTTAGTTTTTGAGACTGTTTAGCAAAATTAAAGATAACTTATAAATAAGTTCATATGACTTCAAAAAGTTAAAAATTAAAAGTAGGACCCTCTACTTTTTATTTTATTTGACTTAAAGTCATTTAATTTTTTTTTATTTTTCAAATTAAATTTTTTTTTTCGGCCTATCAGAGTTTTCATCTATAAAGATCGAATAAGTTAGTTGAATGCTATATTAATTAAGTATAGTAATTATCCATCTGATTTAACAACTAAACTATAGAATTGTGGAGTAGAAACTGAAAGTTTTTGCCTCTAGTACTTTTAAGAGAATGAAAACTTGATGATTTGGTGTAACGACCTGTTTAGTCGTTTGAGCAGCGGATTGAAATTCTGGGAAAAACTGGTTGGGACGACGGAAGCAGTGACGGACCGTCGTAGTCACGACGGCCCGTCATGGATGTTTCGTCCCATGACACTTAGAGTTCTGAAATTGGGTGCTGAAAATCGACTCTCTGTAAATTGTGACGGACCAGCAGGACGTGCCGTCACATCCACGACGAACCGTCGTGAGTCCCGTTGCAAAACACTTCAACTTTTGAGAATTTGGTGCAAGAAAACGAGTTTCTGACCGTCAGGACGGAGGTGCAGGACGGACCGTCACAGGTGTGACGGGCCGTCGCAGACCACCTGAAACCTGGGCAGGCACGACGGCCCGTCACAGGTCACGCAGTCCCAGACAGTTTAGGATTTCTCCACACGTTTTAAGGGTCGTTTTTGACTATTCTTTCCTTAATTATAAAGATTGAGGGTTAACATTTATAAGTCTAATTACTTAGGGGTTAAAAGAAGTAACCTTAAGTTAATTAGGGGGTTTTATTGTCCTTTTCACACTTAATTACATGATTAATTAGGGTAAAGGAAAGAGGGTTTGAATAAAACAAAAGAGAAAGAACAGAAAGGGAGAGAGAGCAGATCGATCGAGAGAGAGGAGAATAGCAAGCTTGGGAAATTTCTTGTTGATTCCAATTCTTCGGTGGAGGTAGGTTATGGTTTTATGTTACGATAATCGTAGTGAACTCTTGATAGTGTATGATATGTATTGATGATGTTGTAAACCTGTCTATGTGCTTAAACTGTATGCTTGCATGATTATGATTATGAAATTGTGATAAATTAACAAGCATGATGAAGCTATTGAATCCCAAATCTTGAAAGAACCCTAATTCTCTTGATATATTATATAATAAGATTGATGATGCCTTAGTATGAAAGAAGGCTTGATAAATTATATAATGATAATGAGGATGCCTTAGTATGAAAGAAGGCTTGATGAATTAGGGGATCGGGTGCCACGTTCCGGTACCAGGATAGAATGAATATGAGGATCGGAGTGTCACGTTCCGACACCAGGATAGAATATGAGGATCGGGTGCCACGTTCCGGTACCAGGATAGAATGAATATGAGGATCGGGTGCCACGTTCCGGTACCAGGATAGAATGAATATGAGGATCGGAGTGTCACGTTCCGACACCAGGATAGAATATGAGGATCGGGTGCCACGTTCCGGTACCAGGATAGAATGAATATGAGGATCGGGTGCCACGTTCCGGTACCAGGATAGAATGAATATGAGGATCGGAGTGTCACGTTCCGACACCAGGATAGAATATGAGGATCGGGTGCCACGTTCCGGTACCAGGATAGAATGAATATGAGGATCGGAGTGTCACGTTCCGACACCAGGATAGAATTAGAGGAGCGGAGTGTCACGTACCGACACAAGAGGAAGAAAGATAATGAATCTTGAAAGATAATGAATATACTCAATCTAATGAACTTAAATTCCCAAATGAGTATGGTATTGAGGCTTGAGACCTCATGTGTGAACTTGACGGAAATTGTTAATGATAAAGTAATTGTTGTGCTACATGTTGAGTATTGTAGTTGATTTACATTATTGTTGATATATATTGTTCCCTATTTTGAGTTGACCGATGATATCTACTCAGTACGTGTGGTTGTACTGACCCCCTACTTTTATGTTTCCCTTTGTTATTTGTGTTATGCAGCAAACGTTCCGTCAACTTCGACTCAGCAGTAGATCAAGCCAGTCTTCACTCCATCGGAAATTCAGGGTGAGCTAATGCGTCTAGCTTGGACTGGGTCTCCTTCTTCAAGTCTTGATGCCTTGAACTTCCGGCATGGACTAGCTTTTACTTGTTTTTAGCTTTTTAGACATTCTTAGTTTAGCAATTTGAGATAGATGTTCTTGTGATGATGACTTCCAGATTTTGGGAATATTAATAATAGTTTTGAGTTGTTTTTATTAATGAGTTTAAGTCTTCCGCATTATTTTCTGTTGAAATATCTTGAAATGTTAAGGTTTAGATGGGTTGGTTCGCTCACATCGGAGGGTAAATGTGGGTGCCAGTCGCGTCCCCGATTTGGGTCGTGACATTTGGGTGTTGATTCAAAGTCAATTTTGATATCTTGTGATAGATTTGGACTCATAGGGTTATAGGTAATTTGAAAATGTGATTTTTAAATTTTGATCTAGAGCTCGAGTTTGATTTTTGTCACCATAACTTTGAATTAGTCTAAGATTGTAATATTATAAGTATTATTCTATTCGTTTAACTTTGTAGAGTAATTTTTTGAAACGATTGAAATGGATTTTGTGGTGAAACAATTTGGATGATATTGAAGTGTTTTTCGGATTGAAATAAGCTATGATTTTGAATGTAAGACAATTTTTTTTTAAAAGTGACTTGAGTGATTTTTTTAAAATTAAATTGATGATTTTAGTAATGCCTAATTTTGATTAAATAGCTCATTCTAATAATGTATTACATGGATTTTCCCAATGAATTCACCTAACCTCAAAGTAAAGATACGTGGTTTGACTTTATTTACATCCTAAACTTATTTTTCTTTACAAAATTTGATCATGTTTTGACTATTAGAACTAAAATTAGCTTATGAAAATATAATGCGTTTATTTTATTTTTTATTTACTAATTCAATTCATTCCGATATATTAACTTTTTTTTGAATTATCATTATATAGCAAATTATCATTATATATAGAAAATTATAGTTTCGTGGTTTTAGTATTATATTATATTATTTTATATGGTATATGATATGCATTTTTTTTAATATTTGCTAGTACGATATCTGATATTTAAAAATAACATATCTAAATTAGTTATGGCCCATGCTAACCACAGGGTCAACATGGTTGATTTTGTTGTTTGCTTTTTTTTTTTTTTATGGTAATAACAACATAAATTACAGTGTTCAACTGCATACAACCGAATGTCTTTGTACTAACTTGGTAGAACATGATATCTTTTGGAAAAACTTTTCATGTACATATCCAAAAAGGTTAAGCTCATATGCTACCTTTAAACAATATTGATTTATTCTTACATCAAGCCAGATAAAATCAACACTAATACATACTAATGTTTAAACAGACAATATCCAATAGCCTATGTACATATAAGCTTAATTAATTACTTCTATTATGATATATTAAATGCACAAGACAATCTGTAATCAAACATTTTAGACATAAATAATACATAGCCTTATACATTTTGAAATTATATCCTCTATTGTCCCTGCAGGACCATGAACATAGAGGTGTCCCAATTTGCTTGCAAAAGGGATATAAAATTTAGTGCATTGGTAATTGTATCTTGGAAAAATGGAACCAAAGTCCTTACCAGAATATCTTTTACAACGGAGCAGGCTCAAGATAATACTTATTATTCACCTTGTCAGGATTGGATGTAAACCTGAAATGAAAAATTAACATAATCAATTCAATATGTTTTTTGTCCAAATGTTACCAACTTTTATACCTTTTCACAAATTTTCTGAAGCATCAAGGCTAAGTGAGGTTGTTGAAAAGTAGAAAGTAGGAGACCAGGTAAAGAACTTACATTATTATTCATTCTAGTTAAAACTGCGCGAGCATAGTCTTCTCCTCTTCTGAAAGAGAGAAGAAAACATAGAAAGAAAGGATACTTCTTCTATTACCACCTAGCTTACTTCCCGTTAACTTTCTTATATAACCTGTATTGTTTCCATTCCCAAAAGATATACAATCAAAATTCAGTAGTTGCTCACTATGTAGAGTTTTAAGGCCTTGTTATCGTACTGACACTCTCCTCTTTTTAAAGATTCAACATCAGAGCTGGGAAGTGCTATGAGGAATAACATAGTTTCAGAAGAATTTACATGCCTCTTTTTGTTTTCGAGCGCCAATGCTCATCACACACAATAAGAAGCAACCCCAATGCACATACTAGTGAACTGATAAAAGCAATTTCGACAATGAATTCAATATCAATATATTACAGCATCAACCACAGTCACAATCTAAATCACTGACAGTGAAATGCACTATTCATAGCTTTTGGCCTTGTAACATAGAATGTAACACAAATGCATATTGAATTGTGATTGGTTTGCCGAAGACACTGCTTAAGCTTAATATTCAAGACAAAACTAACGAAAATTTATCTTAAATAAAACATCAATTCAGAGAAGAAGATAGAAACATTATTCAACAATATTGTTACGACATAAGTAAAATTAGCCGTTTATGAGAAAATTGAAACACACATGAGCATATGGGACAAAATTCATAACATGCATGAAAATATTCCAATAAAAGTTATCGACGAGGGGGGACAAAGCTAACACATACTTGTCAAACTCCTATAATTAAGAAACAATGGAATGTCTTACCCTTTAGAATAGAAGAATAATCACAAGAGTGGAAAAATATAGTACAACCAAGGATATATAGCTTGAAACTTAAATAGCTAAGATCAATGAAAGAAAAGAAGATTTTAGCTTTGGTAAGAAATAATCAATTACTAAATTATTATCCGGACTAGCAGAATCGAGAGTGCACATTAAATACAATACAAGCACAAAATTGTGCCTATGAAAAGAAATATAAGCACTAAAAAATTACCCAAATAAATTGAAGAACTGTACCACCAAAGGAGGAAAAACTGGACATAGGGATACATGATATAATATTGTGGGTATTTGGGAAAACACAAGTGGTTTGCCAAATTAAAAAGAGTGTAGTACACGTGGTTTACCATGGATGTTCTACAGTTCAATAACAGTAATGCATTAAGAGAGGGGTGAGCATCAGAAGAATGTTTTCAATTTTTTTGCATCATTTCCTTGCATTATATTTCGGAAGTCAATCTTATGTCTACTGATCTGTGTCTACCAGTAGAATTGTTGAAAAATTGTCAAAGTGTATTAATGTCCCTTAAATAAACTTAGTAAGTGTGGTTATGGTTAGTTAGATTTTTAGTTAATTAGTTGATGAGATGTCAGAGTTAGTTACAACAGTCATTATAAATATACATTAACTAGATATTTTAGATTGTAATTCATTCATTACTTTCTTTGTAGAAAACTTCCTTCTTCTCTCTCTCTCTCAGTGAACTTTCTTCTTAAATTTTCATTTTCTGTTAATCAACTGGTATTGCTGAAATGGAGATTGACCAAACTAACAGTGTTTAGATAAAATTTTCATGGTATCAGAGCAAGAAACTTTGAGTAATTGACTGGATTTAGGGATTTTCTCACATATTGAAGGAGATCGAGAAATATAGCTTTACGTTTATCAATGGTGAACACAGCAGCTGAAGTTGTGGTTTCAAATTCATCATTCTCAGGGATGAAGATTACAGATCATAATCATCCACTTCATTTGTCATTTGGAGATGTACCAGGAGCAGTACAGATTGGAATTTAACTTGTAGGCATAGAGAATTACTCATTGTGGAGCAGAGCTATGCGATTAGCTTTATTAACTCGTAACAAACTAGGCTTTATCAATGGCAGTTTCGTGAAAGAAGATTTAAAAAGCAAATCTGGACATGCAGTGTGAGAGATGCAATGCCTTGGTTGTATCATGGATAACTGGTAATGTTAGTAAATCCTTACTGAATGGAATTTTATTCAAATATGATGCATGTTTGATTTGGAAGGATTTGAAAGAGAAACTTCATGAAATTAGTATGTCAAGAATTTTTCAATTGCATAAGGAGATAGTTACTTTGACACAGGGAGTAATGTTTGTTTCTGCCTATTTCTCTAAATTGAAAGATTTGTGGGATGAATATGATTCCATTGTTGGTCCTCCCTTTCTGACTGTGATAAATCGAAGACATATGTGAGCCAGCAGGAGAAACAAAGGTTATTACAATGTTTAATGGGATTAAATGATGGATATAGTCAGCCTAGAAGTCAGATTTCGATGATGATTCCCACACCAAAACTCAATCAAGTATGCTTTGATTATACAAGATGAAAGTTAGAAACACATTGCAAGTGGTAGTCATGGTGGAGGTGATGTTCTAGAACCCACAACGTTATTCACTCAAGGAGGAGGTGGAGGTGGACATAGGCCACCTCAAGGATACAGAATACAACCCAATATACTGTGATGCAATATGAAGGGCCATTCTAGAGAAAAATTCTTCAAGCTGTTGACATGTGATTACTGCAATATGAAAGGACACATCAAGGAGAAATGCTACAAATTGATAGGATAGCCTGCAGATTTCAAAGGAAAGAAGAAATCTATGTTAGTATCATGGGGAATGGATAGACAAAATATTCCACCTGCTCCTTCTGGTAAACATTCACATTAACATTATCAGGCTTCTTTGAATCAGAATAACAGTGGAATTCAACCACCTCAACAGTCATTTTTTACTCCTAAACAATACAATCATCTCATTGGAATGATTAACAAGACCACTGTAAGTGAATCAAGTGCTAATCTGGCAGGTAATTCTCATGTTTTACACACAACATTAGATAAACCTATATATGGATTGTAGATACAGGGGCTACTAATCATATAATTGGTAATCACAATTTATTGAAACATTGTTCATTAGTAGGAAATATTGGGAATGTTCAGCTTCCTGATGGTGATTCAGCTACAGTGTCACAAGTAGGGGATTGTCAGCTATCAGGAGGTGCTTTAATTAAGAATGTGTTGTGTGTTACAATGTTTAAGTTCAATCTATTGTCAGTTTCCAAAATGACTAGAGAACTAAACTGTTGTGCACTATTCTTTCCTAAATTTTGTTTGTTTCATGATCTCCTCACTGGGAAGGTGAAGGAGATTGGTAGAGAGGAAGGAAGATGGATTGTATGTACTTGATTCACATAGAAGAGGTGGTACAGGAGGGGTCACACAGTCTATCACAATAAGAGAAAGTCCTAACATTGAGCTTTGGCATCAAAGGATGGGGCATGTGCCTTTGAATGTTTTGAAGAAAATAACTAGTATTAGTATTAGTTGTGATTCAACTTTAAATCATTGTAATATTTGTCCTATGGCTAGACAAATAAGACTACCATTTCCAGTTAGTACTAGTAGAGCAACATGTTCATTTGACTTGTTACATATGGATGTATGGGGGCCTTATAAGGTACCTACATATGATGGTATGAAATTTTTTCTTACTTTGGTTGATGATCATACAAGGTGGACTTGGATTTACTTCATGCATTTGAAATCTGATGTCATTACTATATTGGAAGATTTTATTGTGATGGTATCAACTAAGTTTGGAAAGAAGATTAAGAGTGTAAGATCAGACAATGGATCTGAGTTTTTTAATCATAGTTGTAGTACATTGCTTAAGAATTTTGGGATTGTACATCAAAGTTCTTGTTCTTATACACCACAGCAAAATGGCGTTGTGGAAACGAGACATAGACACATTTTAGAGACAGCCAGAACAATTAGATTCCAAGGTCATTTACCAATCAGATTTTGGAAGCATTATGTTGAGACTGTTGTACATATCATTAATAGAGTTCCTTCTGTTGTGCTAAATCAGAAATCTCCCTATGAAATGTTGTATGGGAAGACACCTCTATTGAGTTATTTGAGAGTAATAGGGTGCCTATGCTATGCTACAATGCTACATAAAGGAGATAAGTTTTCACCTAGAGCATTGAAAACAATACTTCTTGAATATGCAGTAACACAAAAAGGATACAAGTTATATGATCCTCAAGAGAGAAAGATCATAGTTAGCAGAGATGTGGTCTTCCATGAAAGGATTTTTCCTTTTCAATCACTTGTTTCTACCAAGGAGTCCATTCCTCCCTCTGTTGATATGTTTGTGTTGCAGGATGAAATAACATCTGATCAAGAGGATAGACCTGAGATTGTTGCAGTAGAAGTACCTGTCATAGTAGAAGCATCTGTCTCCGCTTATTGTAATTTTGAGCCAGTTGAATGTTCTCACACATCACCAACTAATACTCCAACACGGTCTGAACCCGAGAATACTAATTTGTCTCTCCGTGTCCTATAGAACCATCAAGAAAATCTAGAAGATTAGCAAAACCACCTTTGTTGCTCAAAGATTTTATTCAGCCTCTAAAATCTAAAAATGTTGCTAATTCTTGTTTGTATCCCCTATCAGATGTCATCAGTTATGAACAACTTTCTAAGAGGTATAAAAGCTATCTTAGTCAGTTCGCAGCTGAGATTGAGCCTCAAACATATCATGAAGTTGCTAAACATCCTAAGTGGGTGGAAGCAATGGAGTTAGAAATTAAAGCTTTGGAGGATAATATGACATGGACTGTGGTGACTTTGCTTCTTGGGAAAAGAGCCATAGGTTGCAGGTGTTTATAAGATCAAGTATCAAGCTTCTGGAGAAGTAGAAAGATTTAAGGCTAGCCTTGTTGCTAAAGGATATAACCAAAAAGAATGGTTAGATTATCAACCAAAGTGTGTAAGTTGCTTAAGTCACTCTATGGACTTAAGAAGGCTTCTAGACAATGGAATATTAAGTTGTCATATGCTCTTGTGGAGTTTGGTTTTACTCAAAGTCACTTAGACTATTCTTTATTTACTAATAAGGCTGAGAACAATATGGTGATTGTATTGGTGTATGTAGATGATTTACTTATCACAGGGACTAATATTCAATTGATTCAAGACACAAAGTTTATGCTTCATTCCAGATTCAAAATAAAGTATGTAAGGGAGCTTAGATTTTCCTTGGAATTGAGTTCGCTAGAAACAAATACGGTATTGATGCATCAGAGAAAATACTCCTCAGAACTCATTTCAGACTTAGGTCTGCCTGGTTCACAACCTTGTAAATCTCCTGTTGAATTGAATCACAAGCTTACCTCAGTAGAATTTGATGAGCATGTTTGATCAAGTATTGATGTGCTTCTTATTGATCCAGGCATATACTAGAGGTTAGTTGGAAGACTATTGTATTTGATAGTCACACGACCAGATATTTCATTTGCAGTATAAAATTTAAGTCAGTTTATGCATCAGCCAAAACAATCTCATATGCAAGCAACAATAAGAGTGGTTAAATATATTAAACACTCCCATGGTCTTGGGATTTTTCTTTCAGCAAAAGCATCTTCAAATTTGCAAGCATTCTGTGATGCTGATTGGGCATCATGCCCTACTACTAGGAGATCATTTACTAGTTATTTGGTGAAGTTTGGTGATTCTTTGATTTCTTGGAAAGTAAAGAAACAACCTACCATTTCCAGAAGTTCTGCAGAAGCAGAGTATAGAAGCATAACTTCCACAGTGGCTGAGATTGTTTGGATTGTTGGTCTGTTTACAGAACTGGGGATAACTCTAACACTTCCTATTGTTGTACACTGTGATAGCAAGTCAGCTATACAGATTGCAGCAAACCCTGTGTTTCATGAACGTACAAAACACATTGACATTGATTGTCATTTTATTCGCGAAAAAATCTTACAAGGTCTCATTGAAACTGTTAATTTGTCTACAACTAAGCAGCATGCAGATATTTTGACTAAAGGGCTTACTAATTTTCAGCACTCATATTTGGTGTCCAAGCTAGGGATGCTTAACTTGTTTGTAGCCCCTAGCTTGCGGGGGGGGGGGGGTGTTGAGAAATTGTCAAAGTGTATTAAGTTTGATTTTTTAGTTATTTAGTTGGTGAGCTATCAGAGTTAGTTACAACAGTCATTATAAATACACATTAGCTAGATGTTTTAGATTGTAATTCATTCATTACTTACTTTGTAGAAAACTTCCTTCTTCTATCTCTCAATAAACTTTCTTCTTCAATTTTCATTTTCTATTAATCAATTGGTATTGCTGAAATGGAAATTGAGCAAACTAACAATGTTTAGATAAAATTTTCAGGAATCAACACATCATCTAACACTACTGTAAATTATATCTCCAGAACCAAATTTTTCCATAAATATAAAATCAACAATATTGAGCATTCAAGTGATAGAGGGTCTTATCGTTTTTATATGAAGTTTCACATTTTGTATTTCATATTGAGTTGATTGGTACCTCTAGTAGAATTATTCCTAATTGATAAATGTATACTTTCTCTGATTCTTTCGTACCTAATTTGCAGTATACGACAGATGGATCAAGTGAGAATAAGAAGTCAAAAATTAAGCAAATTGTTCAATATATATATTACCATAGGTAAATGATACTTTGATTCTATTACCACTTATGTAGGAAGTTTCTCTTACATTAAATCCAGTGAAAAATAAATCAATGAAGCATATCGCAATCCCAAATTAGTTGGTTTCAGCATCAAAATGATCTTTATCCATTCCATTATTCGAGCCAGTCTTTAAATGAAAATTTATTTCTTCTTGTTCGCTTCATATAAATCAAAAGTATTAATAAGCACGGTAAAGGCATACTCAAATTTGAAATCTATAACAAGTGTTCCTATTAATTAAATTTAGAGAGACCTGACTAATATAATTAGATAAAAATTATCAAACATGTCAAACACCAATAGTGCGTTGAAAATCCTGTAGCCATTGATCGGCTTGTATGTGAAAGCCTTTTTGACTATGTTATGTTCAGCTCCAAGAATTTTCCCCCAAAATCCTGGTTCTAATTCTGCAGACACATAAATAAATTTTCAGGTACTCATAAATCGTAATTTGAGTTAGAATTTTTCAAGTGTCATAAGGTAAAATTTTAGTGTTTATTTCTAAAGAGAGAAGGAAAGAGAAAAAAAAGATGGAGATGGAGAGGAAGGATCAGGAAGACATATAGTAAGATAGCAAAGTAACTGTTAAATTATAGGTTAAATGACATGCTTACCACTGGTTGTCCTTCACGTGCTTTTCTAGATATGTTTTCTAGCTATTCTTCGATATTTTCACCTTTACTGCTAGAAATTCACCATACTCTAATGTCATTCATCTCGATTACCTTCATATCCTTGCATGATCAAAAAACGATCAGTTAGAGCAGCTAATTCCCTATCTTTTAAATTACTTTTCATATTTAGTTGGCATCCATCTTCGGGGGAGTAACTAGGCAATTTAAAACCACAATCAAGAGTAAAATCCATATGCCTTAAGATGAAAAGAAAGGCTAAATGACCTCTAAAGAAGTCAAACATATACTCACATATTTTTGAACATCAAGAAGTAATTGGTAAAAACGAAAATAAATCCCTGCAGAATTCTCTTGGATAATTTAACTATAGTAGACATAGTTCAGTATCATCTGTTATAATGTCTGATAAGCTACAAGTATAAAGAAATTTTTAAGTAAATAGAGAACTTTAATCTTGATAATACATTGTCTCTATCTAGTTACACGAAGAAAATGATATTGATTAGCCTCATGCTTATCTCTCGCCCTCATACTCAACAAACAGACAAAGATGCTCAAATATTTACTATTGACACGATAACACTCATCGTATAAAGTTAACCAAGGCATGCGTTTTGTCTTAACCAATATGAATCAACTACTTTTCAGTGTTAGGTTTTAAGAAGTTCACTTCAAATATTATTATAGATAACATCTAATAATATGTCTTCTTAATAGATACAAAAGTGCATTAACAAATAGACTCAATATCTATCTAATTGGGTTTTTATTTGATCATCATATGGGTAATACACATTGCTTCAGGTTTTCTTTATAGCAATTGAAGCAACCCTCATGATAGGAAGAAATTAGACATCTCTAGGCATTACAATCTCAACGTATCCTTAATATAATCAAATTAAAATCTTTATCTAATATAATGAGGACAGAAATAATAATCTAACTTAAAAGCTAAAAGTCTTGTACAATTAAAGAAATTTTCATAAATTACATTCACAATGTCTAGCTACATGTACATTGGATGAATCCCAAAATCTTTCTCAAACAATCAAAGAAAATCAAAATAGATTACTGAATTTTAAATGAACATTTCGTCAATTGATACAAGAAATAGGTACAGAAAATTTCGAGGAGTGTTGCTTTTTTATTGGTTAAATGGTTTTCGAATAAGACTAATAATTATTTATTATGTCTCAACAATGCAGATGAATAGATTATTGAAACTTACTGTTGAGAGAGTCGAACGCATAATCTAGTTTATGCTTACTTTCACATTACACTTCCAATCAAGAATGGTGCACCTAATATTTCAGATCAAACATAAATTAGTCTTTATCGTATCAAAACAATCTGAATTTAGTAAAGTTTGCATCATAAATAGAAACTCTTTTAGTTACGTCTCAAAATACACAACAATATTAATATTGATTTACCCTGCACTAATAAAAGAGGAGCACCAAATGCTATATTATAACAGACGTCGCATAGTCCCAATGATTTTGTTATCAGTTCTTTCAGTGATAATAATATGGTAAGTACTCTCTCAATAAACTATGAATTTACTTTACGAAAATATTAATGTATACCTTTAATAGTAATGTGTCCTTAAACAAATTTCAATGCTTTTTGTATTGCATATAAATGGTCTGAATTGGATCATCAAATTAGCAATACAGACTAAGTGCAAACGAAATAAAACACAAAGGCCGTCTACAATAGATGATCAACATAGTACATGAAGTTGTGGCAAAAAACAAAAAAATAAACCACCATTAATATATTGTGAAAAGTTTGAGAAGTCCACGATATTAGATTAAATACCCAAAGAGAAAAACCATAACAATCTATAGGCAAGGCATGTCAAGTCTGATAATTTTTTTAAGTGTCAAAAAGGCACAACAATAACTATCTAGTAAAATCCCACAAATGTTGTCAAAAGGCTACAGTGTATTCAAACCTTACAATTACCTCATGGGGTAGAGGGATTGTGTCCGAAAAACCCTCAAACTAATGTAACAAATGTATTAAAAAGAAAAAGAAGACAAACCATACCATTTTCTCATGTGGTAGAGAGGTTATTTCCGGAAAACCCTCAATCTAAATGTACCAAATGTACTTAAAAAGAAGAAGAAGATAATTTAAAAGAAAAATGCAAGGTCTTACCATCTTATTGTTTATCTATAATTTTTATTTGCTTATAATATTTAAAACTAGAATTCGAAAAATGTTCTATCAAATCCTAGTAAAACACCACATTTTTCTATTTTAAGAGATTCAAGTGTTACCGAAAGAATCAATCGCAAAAATAAAATAAAATAGGGCTAAGCCAAATGAAATTAGTACCATTCCAAGTTTTATCCCATTTGGAGGGAACATGAAAGATAAATATTACTTAAAAGTGTATAAATGCTTATTCATTATTCACAAATACTATAAAGTGTATAAATGTTTCTTCATTATTTACAAATAATTTACAATTTGAAAAGCTATTATATAGTAACTAAAAATACTACTATATAGAATGTTTTGACGAAAAGATGAAACCAAAAATCTAACAATAAAGAACACCAAGTTTAACGTGGAAAAATCCTTCAAACCGAAGGTAACCATCACGGGATCGACAAGATCCGAATTGCTTCACTATACCAATAAGAGGGTTACAACTATTCTTCTAATGGCTACACAACAAGTGCCAAAAGAGAACAAACAATAGCTACACCAATAAAAGATAAATAAAAAGAAACACCACCCAAACTTAGCTTCTTTCAGGACCTAAAACAGGATCTTTATGATCTCTGAATCCGATCTCTACCATTCAAATTAACCACCAAGATGTCAAGAACACTCAGTCCAAATTTCAGTACGATCCAACGATTAGTTAATCGAGAAACACGATCTGAACGTTGCTGGTCGAAGAAAAAGACTGCAGCAAGAGAACCCTTTTCTTTCTCTCTTTTCTCTTGTTGAAAGCTCTCTCAAAAAAACTCTCTTATGTTCTAATGTCTTTCAAAGACACTATAAATGAGTAATTAATTATTCTCTCAATACCATCCTCTATTTATAAAGTTGTGCTTTTCCTTACAAAGCCAAAACCAACTACAAATAGGATTATAATTCCAATCTTTTTCCTAATATAATTGGAAACCAAATAAAGAGAATAATTCCAATCCTTTTTCAAGTAGGATTAGGCCATGGTCCTTTGGATGGAACATGGGAAATAGCCCAACAAATTGTATTTTTTGAATATTACTTTAATGTCTATAAATTCTTATTCATTATTCACAAATACTATAAAGTGTATAAATGTTTCTTCATTATTCAAAAATAATTCACAATTTGAAAAGAAAATTATATTGTAACTAAAATTAGTACTATATAGAAGCATGAAGAGGACGACGACCAAGGATACATCAGTCATTTTACTCAAAGTAAAGATAAAATAGATGGAAAATCCGTCATTTTACTTAAAACAAAAATAGATAATTATTATAAAGAAAACTCAGCATATAATAATAATAATAATAAGAAGACAAGAAATATAAGATAGAGGAGAGAAATTTTTCTTAGTCAAGTGTGTCTTCTATATGATGAGTGATTCTCTATTTATAGTGTTGAGATATCACTCCAAAAGTCATCTAATTAATAGATACATAGTTATCTTGAAAGTTCGTATCACCTTGGAAGCACCTATACATGAATCCATTTAATAATGGATAAATCTAATGGATAATCCACATATACTATACAATGGATTTACAACACTCCCCCTTGGATATCCATAGAATATGTTCCTCGTTAAACCTTACTAGAAAAAACCCAGTGCGAATAAGCCTAGTGAAGGAAAAATAGTACACATATCTCATAATACGCTTTGAATGTTGATCGTCAAAAACCTTACCATGAAAACCCAAATTGGGACAAAACCATAATTAAGGAAAAGGGTCCAACGCGTATTCAACTCCCCCTGATGAAAAATTTACTTGATATCTCGGAGACGGCACATTCCAATCTTGTATCTCAACTTCTCAAACGTTGATGTTGGCAATGCCTTAGTGAATAAATCAGCAAGATTATCACTTGAATGAATTTGTTGAACTTCTATCTCACCATTTTGTTGAAGATTATGCATGAAAAAGAACTTTGGTGAAATACGCTTTGTCCGGTCTCCTTTCATGTATCCTCCTTTCAATTGAGCTATACATGCAGCATTATCTTCGTACATTGTGGTTGATATATTCTTTTTCAAAGAAAAATCACAAATTTCCTGAATATGATGGGTCATTGATCTCAATCAGGCTCACTCTCGATTTGCTTCATGGATGACTATTGTTTCTGCATAATTTGATGAAGTGTCTACCAACGTTTGCTTCACTTATCGCCAAGATATTACCGTGCCTCCACATGTAAAAAAATAGCCTGTTTGTGATTGAGATTTATGCGGATCAAATAAGTATCCTGCATCTACATAATCAATCAGTTCTGACTTGAATTCATTGAAATAGAATAAACCCATGTCCATGGTCCCCCGAAGATATTGAAGTACGTGTTTAACATCATTCTAATGTCTTCTTGTTGGGGAGGAACTAAATCTTGCCAGTAGACTTACTGCAAAACAGATATCTGGTCGAGTATTGTTAACAAGGTACATTAGTTCCCCGACTGCACTAGGGTGAGGATTTTCATCACCAAGAAGCTCTTCATCCTTCTCTTGAGGTCGAAATGGATGTGTATTGATGTCAAGAGATCTTACCACCATTAGAGTACTCAATGAATGTGAGTTATCTATGTAAAAATTCTTTAATATATTTTCTGTGTACGTTGATTGATGAACAAGTATTCCATTTGACAAATTCTCAATCCGTAGGTTAAGACAAAATTTTGTCTTGCCGAGATCTTTCATTTCAAGTTCTCTTTTCAGACACTCAACATCTTCTAAAAGCTCTTTAAGAGTGCCAATGATGTTCAAATCATCAACATACACAATTATTATAACGAATTCAGATCCAAGCGTTTAATAAAAATACAGGGACAAATTGGGTCATTTTTGTACCCTTTCGTTAACAAATATTCACTCAGATGATTGTACCACATCCTCACTGACTGTTTCAATCCATACAATGATTTTTGAAGCTTTATTAAACAAGTTTCTCTTGAATCTTTGTGTGCTTTAGGTACTTTGAATGCTTCAGGATTTTTCATGAAAAAATCGTGGTCCAATAAGCCATATAGATAGGCTGTGACAACGTCCATTAGACGTATTTCAAGTTTCTCATGAACTGCCAGATTTATGAGATCTCTGATGGTGATTGGATCTACTACAGGAGAATATGTCTCCATATAATCAATGTCAGGTCTTTGAGAAAAACCTTGAGCAACAAGTCGGGTTTTATATCTCACGATTTCACCTTTCTCATTTCTTTTTCGTACAAAAACCCATTTGTACCCCGCTGACTTGATACCTTCAGGTGTTCAGATTATTGGTCTTAAAACTTCACATTTTTCTAGTGAATTCAATTCTACTTGAATAACATCCTTCCATTTTGGCCAATCATTTCTCTGTCTACATGAGTGAACAGATTTTGGCTCAAAATCTTCATCTTGTTGCATTATGTCAGTAGCAACATTATAGGCAAATATGTTGTCAATCACAACATTATTTCGGTTCCACAACTTTCTCTTCGAGACATAATTCATTGAAATTTCATTGTTTTCAAAAGTTTGAACCTCCTCAGATATTTCATCATGTGTTATGACTTGGGTCTCATCTTGAGAAATTTCTTTCAACTCATGATCATCTTGATCATTTATTCCTTTACTCTTTCGAGGATTTTTATCCTTGGAGTCAATTGTTCTACCACATTTCATATGTGGTCTATACTCATTTTCCTTAACTATATGTCCCGCTGGGACATCAACTCGAACTGGAGCATTAGCAACTGGAATATGCAATTTAGGAATCCTTGGAAGATTAGTAAAAGCATCTGACAGCTGATTCGCAATAATCTGTAAATAAATTATTCTTTGAACTTCTTGCTCACATTGATTTATTTGTGGATAAAGATGAGATAAAGATGATAAATTCCAATCTATCTCTTTTCCCAATGTCACGACCCAAAACCGAGCCGCGAGTGGCACCCACACTTATCCTACTATGTGAGCGAACCAACCAATCTAAACCCCAACATTTCAATGTAATATCAACAGAAAGTAATGCGGAAGACTTAAACTCATTAATAAAAATCAATTCAATAATTTCTAAAAACTCAACAACTATTATTATCCCCAAAATCTGGAAGTCATCACCACAAGAACATCTATGACCAAATTACTAAACTAAGAGTATTCTAAGAGGCTAAATAAATAAAAAGCTAGTCCATGCCGGGAGATCAAGGCATCAAGACTTGAAGAAGAAGATCCAGTCCAAGCTAGAAGCATTAGCTCATCCTGAAATCCGGTGTAGTGAAGACTGGCTAGAGTTGCAGTTGAGTTGAAGACGACGGTCTGATTGCTGCACTCCACATATAACAAAGAAAGAAACATACAAGTAGGGGTCAGTACAAAACACAAGTACTGAGTAGGTATCATCGGCCAACTATAAATAGAAAACAGTATATATCAGATAATATCATAAATCAACTACAATACTCAACATGTAGCAACAACAAGTACTATAATCATTAATAAGTACCGTCAAGTTCACCCATGAGGACTCAAGCCTCAATACCATACTCATTTGGGAATTAGGTTCATTAGTTTGAGTATATTAACATCTTTAAAGATTCATTATCTTTATTTCTCTCGTGTCGGTACGTGACACTCCGCTCCCCTACTACTATGTGTCAGAACGTGAAACTCTGATCCCCTAATTCTATGTGTCGGTTCGTGACACCCGATCCCCTAAATCTACATGTCGGTTCGTGACACCCGATCCCCTAATTCTACGTGTCGGTTCGTGACACCCGATCCCCTAAATCTATGTGTCGGTTCGTGACACCCGATCCCCTAATTCTACGTGTCGGTTCGTGACACCCGCCCCACTAATTCTACGTGTCGGTTCGTGACACCCGCTACACTAATCTCATTCTATCAACTCATCAATCCTTCTTTTATACCAAGGCATCATCAATCTCATTACTTTAGTTCATCAAGCCTTCTCTTATACCAAAGCATTATCAATCTCATTACTTTAGTTCATCAATCCTTCTCTTATACCAAGGCATCCTCATTAACAAGAGATTAGGTTTTTTCAAGATTTAGGATTCAATAGCTTCATCATGATTATTTTATCACAATTATATAATCACATTTATGCAAGCATACAATTAAGCATATAGAAGGGTTTACAATACTACCAATACATATCATTCGCTATTAAGAGTTTACTACGAATAGCATAAAAACCATAACCTACCTCCACCGAAGATTCGTGATCAAGCAAGCAATTTCCCAAAGCTTTGTTCTTCTTCTCGTTTCTCCTCTTTCTCGTTCGATCCTCTCTCTCTCTTTGTTCTTTCTATTTTTCTTATTCAAACCCTCTTTCTTTTACCCTAATTAGCATATAATTAAGTATAAAAGATGAGGAATTAACCCACTAATTAACTCAAGGTTATCTCTTTTAACCCCCAAGTAATTAAACTATTAACATTAACCCACTTACTTTATAATTAAAGCAGGAATAGTCCAAAACGCCCCTTAAAATATTTACAGAAATCTGACCCAGCCAGGGATTACGCAGCCTGTGACGGCCCGTCGTGCCTGCGACGGTCTGTCCTGCTGCTCCGTCACAGAGTTCAGAGACTCAATTCCATTAAAGGGTCTGTGACGGTCCGTCGTGCCCACGACGGTCCGTCCTGCCATTCCGTTATGAAGTTCAGAGAGTCGATTTCAGTACCCAAATTTCAGAATTCTAAGTGTTTTGGAACGAGACCCCCTCGACGGTCCGTCGTGCCCATGACGGTCCGTCGTGAGATCCGTCGTCTCTGCCAGTTTTCCAGAAATAAAATCTGCTGCTCAAAACGAATAAACAGGTCGTTACACCCAACTGCTTATGTTCTCCCCCTAATGTTGGGTATACTGATTCATCAAAATAACAATCAACAAATCTTGCCTTAAATAAATTTCTAGTCATAGGCTCCAAATATTTTATGATTGAAGGAGATTCATACCCAACATATATCCCCAACTTTCTTTGTGTCCCATCTTAGTGCGTTGTGGTGGAGCAATTGGGCCATACATCGCACATCCAAAAATTCTAAGATGGGAAATATTTGTCTGTTGACCAAAAGCCAATTGTAATGGGGAGAATTCATGATAATTGGTCGGCCTTATGCGCACGAGTGTTGCTGCATGCAAAATAGCGTGCCCCCTCATAGACACAGATAACTTTGTTCTCATTAGTAATGGTCTAGCTATCAATTGCAGATGTTTAATCAATGATTCTGCTAGACCATTTTGAGTGTGAACATGCACAACTTGATTTTCAACTGTTATACCAGTAGGCATACAATAATCATTAAATGCCTGAGATGTAAACTCAACAGCATTATCTAGATGGATTGTCTTTATTATATAGTCTGGAAATCTTAATATTTGAGCCAACAATCTCGCAAAAGCCATGTTGCAAGTTGATAATAAACACACATGTGATCATCTTGTAGGAGCATCTATCAAGACCATATAATATTTAAAGGGTCCACATGCAGGTTGAATTGTTCCACATATATCCATCCTATATACGTTCCAGAAACATAGGGGATTAAATTCCAACCTTAACTGTTGATGGTTTAATGAACAACTTTCATTGAGAACAAGTAGCACAAGAGAATTTCCTTGATTGAAGGATATTTGGCTCTTTAAGGTGTGACCATGTGAATTCTCAATGATTTTGCGCATTATATTAAATTTGGGATGGCCCAACCGGTCATGTCAAATGATCTTAAAATTAGTGAACTTTTTGTTTACTGCGGCGTGTGATTCAACTGTACTTATACTTGTATAGTACAACCCAGAAGAAAATGCAGGTAATTTTTCATGCACGATTTTCTACTCTACATTGATTGCAGTAATGTAAAGTTATTCAACCTTTCCTTCATTAGCCGTCTGAACGTGATAGCTATTTTGGCGAATAATTTTGAAACTTAATAAGTTTCTTTAAGACTTAATACAATATAATTCATTATCAATGTCCAATATTGTCCCTCCAGGTAGTAATAAGGTCGCTCTTCCAAAGCCCTCAATTAATTTTATACTGCTTGATATTGTGTTGACATATGCCATTTTCATAACCAAATTAGAAAAATAATTCTTTTATTTTTATATTGTATGTGTTGTAGCACTATCAAGAAGGCATATATCTCCATTACTCATCTTGAATCCAATTGACAACTGGGGATTTCTATTAATTTCACTAAAATAAAAAAATACATTAAAAGAAGTACGAAACAAAACTAACAACAGAAATGTAAACACTTCAACATGAAGAACATGATACAAAAAAGAAAATAAGTAAAATATTAACAGACTTCATTCCCCAGCTAAAAGATCAAACATCAGTTTCAATATCCAAAGAAGTCATCAACTTCCACATGAGTAATGTCACCAAGGCCATAAAAAAACATCATCCTTTAAAGCCAAATTTGCTTCAATATCCTTATCATATTTCTGAGATTTTCCCGGCTTGTCATCATTTTTAAGAGTCATATGTGACTCAGCTCGAGATTGGAAGAGGAAGCATCACTTTTATTTCCTTTCCTTTTAAAGGAATTTTGGTAGAGCTTAACAAAATGCTCATGTGTGCGACATTCATTCTTCCAATGACCTTTCATGCCACAACGATGACAATTACTTTTTGAGGGTTATTTTGAGAACTCATGTTGTTCTCCCTTTTATTACGACCACCACCTCGATATTGGTGTATCGCCTCTTAACATTGCCACGTCCCCGTGCATTATTATAGCCACGATGATCATCTCTCTTTACTTCAGATTGATCACGTACTTTCACCATATTTGCCTCAGGTAATGGAGCAGCTCCAGTAAGACGAACTTCATGATTTTTCATTAAAAGAGCATTATGTTGCTCAGTCACCAAAAGACATGAGATTAATTCAGAATATGTTTGAAAACCCTTTCACGATATTGATGCTGCAATATCACATTTGAGGCATGAAAAGTAGTAAGTGTCTTTTCCAACATGTACTCATCTTTTATAGTCTCCCCACAAAATTTTAATTGGAAGGTTATCCTGAATATAACAAAATTGTATTCATTTACGGTCTTAAAATCTTGAAACCGTAAATGCATCCACTCCTTGGTAACACTGTTGCCTTTAGGTGGTCATATCTCCCTTTCAAATCAGTCCACAATTCAAGTGGATCTTTTATCATCGGATATTCAATCTTCAGGCCCTTATCAAGATGATGACGAAGGAAAATCATAGCCTTTGCCTTATCTTAGCTCTATGCTTCATTTCCCTGAGTAATGGTGGTATCAAGATAGTTAGTAGCTAAGTGAATCTCAACATCGAGTACCCATGAAAGATAACTCTTTTAAGAAATGTCTAATGCCACAAGCTCAAGTTTGGATAAATTCGACATAATGAGATTATGAGAGAATATGTGAATTAAATTAAAATATTTATATAATATCTTTGCAAGTAGCAACTTCGTGTTGATAACGTATTATAACGAAAACTCAGAATATTATAATAATAAGAAGAAGACAAGAAGTATAAGATAGAGGAGAGAAATTTTCTTAGTCAAGTGTGTCTCCCAATGGTGAGTGATTCTCTATTTATAGTGTTGAAATATCACTCCGAAAGTCATCTAATTAATAGATACATAGTTATCTTGTAAGTTCTTATCACCTTGGAAACACCTATACATGAATCCATTTAATAGTGGATAAATCTAATGGATAATCCACATATACTATATAATGAATTTATAATAATAATTAACTTTTTTTCAACATTTTCAGAAGAATCCATTCTTTCATATTTTTTTTTCCAACAATGGAGAGACATTCGATCCTTTAATGAAGCCGTTGGACGAATAAGTAATTTCACACTCTATGTCGGTGCTTCTAGAATCGTCGGTCTTCAGTTTTTCTGATTCCAAAGTCCAAACGTAGTATTTCAATTTTCAACACATACTATGCACAAACACTCAAACATAATTGTAGAAGGTGTGTATTTCTTTATTCTCCTTTGTTCTCAAATCTTTGTTATATGCACCAACAAGCCATCGTTGAAGCATTCAAGATGATGAAGCCCAATCGTTGAAGATGGATTCCACACCTAGGTGTTTAACAGAAAATCAAAAAAGAAAAGGCAGCCGACAGATTCCATCATCATCAATCTACTTGCTCCGTATGCTTAAAATCTTCTTTCATTATATTTTATTTATCAGTTCCGTTTTATTATCATTTTCATCCCTTTGATGAACTGAATTTCATTATCTAAAAATAAGTGTATTTATTTCTTCTATACTCTATTTTGATTATTGTTTTACTTTTGGTATATGTATGTGTTTGTTAAAAAATATTACTTTCTTCCAGTTATTCTTTTGAAAAAACTTAAGTAGTCATTTTCTTCTGTTACAACAAAATGAACACATATTACTTTTGGATGGTTCAGCGGAGTTAAAAAACACCATTAATAATTTCTTTCTATTTGCTTAAGGTTGGTGGGTAGAGTTAACAAATACTTGTGTGAGTCTGCATTGTCGAGGTTAATGTTAGGTTCTTAGATACTAGCATGAACTCCACTTTTGATAGTAATGTGTCTCATCCTATCTAGGATGGTGTCCCGTAGATAAGATGTTTATGCCAAGGTAGCAATGATGGCTGAAAAAACAATTGGCTCTCGGCATATGTTTAAATTAGTAGAATGCCCATGCTCGGATGAAATTTATATTGGGAGTAAAACAATCTTTGTTTCACTTTGTTTTCAGAAAATAATCACCAGTAGACAATATGTATCTTGATTCATCCTCATGCTGCATCTTTTTCTGGGGGAGAAGCAAGTTGTGAAAAATTCTTCTAAGCATTTTAAAAGGCTAAGCTATTTTCATTTTGCTATTACGTACTCTAGCTATGCGTTGGCTATCTGTATGGTGCAAGGTTAATCTTGGGAAAAGATATGGTGGTCAAGTTCTAAAATGTTTTCGACGTCTAGCAAGCGATTTACTTTTTCAGGTACACCAATTTAACTACTCAGGAGTTTAAGAGTGATTACACTACATGCACCTAGTGTTCTTATAATAAACTAATTAATAGTATAAGTGAACTAATTTGACGGGGCTTCGTAAAGCTTGTAATTTTGTACTTAACACGTGCAATGGGATAATATACTTAAAAGGGGAAGTGCTGAACCAGCGTAATACTTACAATTTATTCTATTTCTCCTTTTGCTTCGATCATTCCTGCCCTCTAAGGATATGAAAATAGGGAGAGCTGCAAAGTTAGTGAGAGCATAAAATTAATCATTTTAGTTTTTTTTTTGGATAAAAAATGATTATTTTGGTTAATTCCTGTCCCTCTTTTTAGTTCATCTTTTCAATGTTGTGTTTTATAGAATCTTCCATTTAGTAGTTTATTTCTTGAAATGTATTTAGATTTAAACCATTGCTTAAAATTTTATGATAAGTAAATTGTTGTAGGGAGAGTTTCCTACAATGTATGTGATGATGGTGACGAATTGACGATGCACGGGAGGAATGTAAATTCCAAATTCTACTTTTATGAACTATAATATTGATTTCTAAAACAACCCCGTAACTATATCAAGTGCATGTGTTCTTTAATTTTTAACTTGCCTCCATTCAATTGTTATTAGAGTAAGTTCGCTGAATATTTGTCTCTTCAGTTCCATAATGTAGTTGTTAGTTTTTCAGCTTTTCTCTTTGGAAACAATTTTGATTTTCCAAATTTTTGCCAGACTGCTTGGTTGGATGAATAAGAAAGTTCTTGATCTATCAAGTCGAAACCAAATGAACTTTCTGTTTAGAAAACTTTTACCGCAGGATGTAGAACTCTCAAATATTGAAAAAATGTAAGAGCAATCGGGTAGTTAGGCTTGTTCCCAATTTCAAGCTGAAGTGCCAGAAAGCAATACTGCAAACATGATCTATGCCTATTCCTATTTTTGATGTAAGTATTTAAAAGTTGAAACTGAAGAAGGTTAGAGAACTGTAAAACCAATGGTTAGTAATCCAGAAGATTCTCATTGGAATATTTAATAGTGACTTATATATTTAAACATTTGGAGAAGAAAGCTTGAAAGTGACATGCAATAAGGAAGAAATAAAATTAAACTGGAAATAAACTTGTGTTGTCTCTTTCGGTTTGATGGCGGGATTTCATTACTTTGTACCGTAGTACTATGTTTGTTGTTTTTTTAGATGAGAACACACAAAGGTATATAAAACTTTCCCTAAATCAACACCATTTTTTAAGGGACACCAATTAGTTTTCTCTATGATTTTTGTTTTTCTCTATAAACATATGTTGACTTCAAGGAAGTTCTATGTTGTGGTTGATTGGTGGGATATCACAATTCATAACTTCTTCTTAGTTGGAAAAAGCTTGGTTCATATAGTTGTGTTTCTTATGCAATCAATGTTCTAAGCGAAACTTACAAGATGTCATATTATTTTAATTTACTCTTTTAAAAACGTTATTCTCCAAGTTTGTGTATACTGAAGGACCTGAGAGGGTTAGAAAACTGATTGTTTTGGGTGCTTTGTTTGATCATGGGGAGGATGGCAATCTGCATCTAGCCTGGGAAGCTGCCACTCCCATTGCCAAATTGTCCATGTTGCTGATATGAGAGGCATAGAGATAGAAAAGGACCTTATTAGAAGCAATTATTAAGGAACCTAGAACATATCCGTTTCGACACCATTTTTCTGTAGATTTGTTGACCACTCAAGTAAGGGTAGTTGTTTTAATCTAATTAAACTTGGCATTATTATTTTGCTTGTCATAGTTGATTCAAATGACATGCATTCAAACAACTTTTGTGTTAGTAATCTTTGATTCTTTCATCATTAACTTTATTGTTCTATGGGTTTAAAGATATTAATGTATTATGATGTATGAGTTTGTGTAGGTGCACTGATCATTATTCTGAAGATGTATAAATGGCATTTAACAAAGTTGTAACCTACCTACATATGCTACTGGTGTATGATACTTGACTTCATATACATATCTGAAAATATTAGATCTCAAACCTGTAGAAGTGTTCCCAAAGTCTCTACTTATTGACACTATTACTTATTATTTTGTGTCTCATAAATAAATTCTCAACAACATGGGGATTCAATGAGTTGTTAAACTTCATAAAATTTTTGAACCGACAACTTATGTTTATTTTGGTCTTTCCTTCTCTCAATAACAAAAAAATGTTGAACAAACTTGAAAACAATCACGAAATGGGTAGTCGATGAAGAGAACTGAGAATAATAATGAATCTTTTTGTATTTAGAATATAGATGAAATATATCATTGAAGAAAAATAAAAACATGTGAAATGAAAAAATAAATAATAAAAAGAATAACAATCAAGAAATTGGAAAATTCGAAGAGAACTGAAACTATATTAGGAAAAATTGAAAGGAAACACTAACCTGGAATGGCAACGAAATGGCGAAAACTCAAAGAAAACTTGAAAGAATGAAGAACAGTGAAGGATTCCATGTTCTTTTTATACTTATGGATCCCGTGGAAATAAGAAGATGTTTCAAGAAATATCTTGAGGGTTTAGATAGGGGACATAATATTGAAGTGATAGGTTGCAGATACTTTTTATCAATATTTACTATTTACCTTTGCATGTCACAATAATTGCAAATATGTCATTGGTCATCCTAATTTACACTCTTTTATGTAGTAGTAGTAGTAGTAGTAGTAGTATATATATACAATAAAATATTAAAATCGAACATTAATATACCAAATCATAGCAAATTAAATTAATATAATAATAATAATTGTTGACACCCAATTTAGACCGACCTTTGACCCTTTTTAGGATTACTATTCGATTAAATACGTATTTTAAAATCTATTTAAAGTTTAGAATTTTAATCAATTTTTGCTTGAAAACTATATATTCTAGTATATTCACTTAATAAAATTATTGTAAATATTATTAAATATTTTAAAATTATTAATGAATTTCAAATGTTTTAAAATTTTAAATTATTTTCAATTACATAAAAATATTTTAATGTAGTATTTTAATTAAATAGTAATTCCTGCACTTTCCTTAAAACTATTTAAATTCTAGCCTATTCTATTATAATTTCTTTCAATTGTAGCTACGCCAATTAAATTTTGTTTCAATCATAGCCCCTTTTTCATTTCAATTCTAGCCAATTTAATTGCATTTTTAGCCATTCCATATCTTGTCCCATCTAAAATTAAGACTTCATCTCATCCATCCATCTTAAAAATAAATCCTAGATCGAATCCTAACCCTCCATCTCTATCTAATCTAACGGTTGCGATTAAATCTCCTATTCTCTCAACACCAAAAGGCCCCGAAACCTAATATCTATTCCCTTTCCTCTCCCTCTCTTCTCCAAAAAGAGAGTTGCCGCCCCTCTCTCTCTCTCCCATTCTTTCCGGCGGGAGCCTCCGTCACCGGCGAAGCCAGCAGCCGCTGGCAGCCATCCTCCTCCCCTCCTCTTCCTCTCCAGCCTCCATCTCCCTATCCTCTTCTCTCCTCCTTGGTCGCCCAGCCTGCTCCTCTCTCTCTCCAGCGAGAGGCAGCGGCGACCTCTCTCCTTTCCCGTCTTTCCTGCCTTCTCCCCCGCTCCTCTCCTCCCTTCTTCTTTACCTCCTTTCCTCCTCGACTGACAGCCAGCAGCAGCAGCCACGATGACCAGCGATGGACTCCAGTAACCATCTAGCAGCCGCACCCCTCTCCCTCTTCTCCCTCTCATCGTTCTTCCCTCCCCCTTTCCCTCTCCCCCGCTCTCTGTGTCCTTATTTATCTCTTCTCCTCTCTCCACCTCCCGTCTCTTCCCTCCCCCCTTCTTCTTCTCTTTACTCTTCTTTTCTTTTTTTTGCAGGGAAGCAGTTGCAACACCAGCAGCCATGACGAACAGCATCTCCGGCTATCATGAACAAGCAACCCGACATTCACATGTGAAACCATCAGTAGCTCCATATAGGCAGCAATCGGCGAGCTCCAACAACTACGACAATAAACTCCGGCGTAGTTCAATGTTTTGGGGGTCATTTGTAGATGAATCTCGATAGATCCATCGCGGTATATCCTTCATTCTATTACTATTCCGTTTGTTCATCTTATGATTTATATATTCTTGTCAATAATTTAACTTTGTTCATTATACTTGTTATAATTTTGTTGATAAAGTGTTACAAATTACAACTGAATTGCTGGTTTGTTCTGCTGATCTAGTGAATTATTCCTTGATGTTTTTTTTTGTGTTAAGAAAGCATGTGCTATGATATTCTGATATGATTCTAGTTTGTCGTAATAATACTGAATAATTATGACTCGTTTGCATACACTATATCGAAACTGGTTTGGCAAGAAAAGGCATAAATGGGTTGTTTGCTGGCTATTGATTATTCCTTTGTTAAGTACGAGCAATCCACTAGCTTGTACTCCTATCTGTTTAGTGATCCTGCTACTTTTTAAATTCTCTTTATCTATGGTAGCAAAATAAAAGTTTCTTGCTTGTCTGATTTGCATAATATTGGTTAATCAATACTAAGGTGATTTTATGGTATTGTGCTAATTTGGAACGATTTTGTGTCTCTTTGTAAGGCTAGTTTTCCTCATTATTTGTTGGCTATTGTTAATTGATCATAATTGGCTTAATTCAAATTGAATTGATTCTTACTTGTTATATTTTAGGAAAAGCTATATTTGATTGAACTGAAAATAAATTAAAATATTTTTTGATTTTAAATTCTTCTTTATTTAAGGAAAAAATATTACTCTCTTAATTTATTCTTACTTGTTTATATTTGGTAATGAAATATTTTAAAACTTTTTGATTTGGTCCTCTTTTATAATAAGGAAAATACAATATTAATTGATTCCTTAAAAAATATTTGTTTACCTTATTTGTTCCCCCCTCTTCTACTATATAAGACACCCCTTTGCATTCTTTTAACACACTCATTCACTCTCAAACATAAGTTCCCTCATCAACTCATTCATTCTCTCTCAACACAAGAACTAGACTTCTTAACTCTCTCATTGCTCTCTTGCTGCTCTTAAACGAAATAAGTTTTCGATAACTTTCAAGTGCTACTTTGCTTTTGTTCGAGTAAAGGTTTTATCACCTTGTTTTCATTGCTACCATTTCTACTGTGCTTAACCGGTTATTATTCTTAATTAGCATTTACATTTTTTTTTGTATTCGTACATTTGTGTAAGCTCATTGTTCTATTCATTTTGTTATGTATAAGTTGTTAAATTATTGCATATGTGTCTCATCTTGTCTAAAATAAATTTGATTATTTGTGTAGTTATTTGATTGTTTTGACAGGTTTCAAACTTAAAGTTAAAGTTGAAGAAGAGAGATCATTTGTATAATTCATATTTGAATATATTTCTTATTTATTTATTTAATTTTTTTTTGTAATATTCGTATAACACTGAAACTCTCATATATGATATAAGATTTGGGGGATTGGCTATAAGGGGAGGGGGATATATATACAAGCTAATTGTTTTCTTTACTTATTACGTTTTTTTATCTGTGATTGACATAAATTTTCCGTTTATTACTAATGTCATTAGAATAGGCAACATATTGGAATCACCCAAATAGTCTATTTAAAATCAATTATTTGTTTGCCTTGTTTACTTAGTTTGAACCAATGGGAGCTTGTAACATTAATAAAGTTAGTAACCTAGATCTTAGCTTTTGTATGTTAATAATTTTTAGCATGCTAATGAACTTAACAAGAGAAAGCGAACCTTGTAAAAGTATCGATGTCATGATTGTTAATGTAAACCCTACTAATTTCTACATGTTCACCTAGAAATCATGTTTGTAGATCTGTAAATAAATTTATAGCATACCCACTCCAATAAAATTTGTTGTGCATATCCCCCCTTTTTAAATTAGCTAATACTATTAATTAGTAATCTTATTTGTCCTGTTGAAAACTTCCGCATTTATGATGCAATGTGTTGTTTTTTTAAATAATAAATTAAAATCATTTCTTGCATTTAACAAATTACTTGACTTTTGAATATATTTCATAGTAAAATCTTTGTATTTAATAAATTTACTACATCAATGTTCTACTAGTTTTTTGTTTTTTTACAAAGTTTTGCAACATGTTTTTTTAAAAGTGATTGTTCAATCCTCCTTTAAAGCTTTGGATTGATTATGACATTCGTTTTAAAAAAAATAAATTATAAGCATTATCTCCTAACCTATCGTTAGTGGGAATGTCAAAGAAATTACGAGGTCTAGTTCCAATTTTCAAATTAAACCGACACGTCCCCGGAAGTACCACCTACCCATGATTTTCAAAAAGAATTGTGTATTTATATGTAAATATTTATGTGCCTATATGCAAACTGAATCTCTTAAATCATTTTCAAAAATATAAACTATTGTTATTTTTCTAAGACCGACCTCAAATAAAAATTGTTTCTATGATGGAGGAGCGCGATTAACAATATCGTGACATCACTCCTATAAAGAAACAAACTCTTTTTTAATAAAATTTTCTATGCAAAACTTGCTCAATTTTTCAAAACATTACTTTTGCACATATTATTCTTGTTTGATGTAGCATAATAAAATCGAGCTATCTTCTATATCTTTTGTGCATATTATGTCTTTTGTTTATCTCTTTATTAATTGCTTAATATTTGCTCAATATTTTATCACTTAGACTCGCATATTAATATTAATTAAAATAATAACACGAGTTATTTGTTCGATTTGTTTATAACATAGTCGCGTATGTCAAAATAAATAAAAAATGAGTTTGTTTGTTTGTTTATTGCTATCACCTAACCTTGCATGTTTAAATTAACTAAAAAAATGAAATAAAAAATTAATTGCTTAATTTTATGTCTATCACTTAGCAAGCATATTATTAAATAATAATGAAGTGACCTTGATTGCTACTTGTAACCCCCACATAGATTGTATGAGCCACGGCCGGGACCCAAATTTGTGGACCTGGAGGGATGCCTAACACCTTCCCCTCGAGGTAATTTGAACCCTCACTCTGATCTCTGGCTCGTTAACCTTAGCTAGACTTAGTTAGGTTAGATAGGTGCCCTAACGCGCTTTAATTCGTTAGGTGGCGACTCCAAATTCAAAGTCCCAAAAGAGTTGTTAGGCCGTGCACAAAACCCGTTTTTGCGAAAAATGGGGCGCGATAGAATGACGACTCTGCTGGGGATATTAGGTTTTTACCATTACGTGTTTCGTGCTTACTTATGTGGGGTTTACTTCATTTTTGGTCATTTCATTATTTGGTGCTTACTATGCTTAGTATATTTTGTTGCTTTATTTACCGTCTTCTCTACATGTTCCACCCCTTTCCCTTTTCCTTAATTGTTTATTACCATGTTTCACCTCTTCCCTTTTTCCTTATTTACTTAATTATATATGTTCAATCCCATACCCTCTTTCCTTATTTGCGTGATTTTTAATATCTTGATATGTTTAAATTCCTTTATTTATTCATGCTTATTTATCTATCTCTTCCTTTTTTTATTTTGTTCTCAAGATGTTGTGCCTTTGCACCTCTCACAACTACTCCAATTCTATTCAAATACCCATTATATAGAGTCGGCATATGTGTGGACGTAACAGATAGTTTTACTACCACGAACCCACGAGCCTCTCGCATAGAATCCCTTTCAAGTCCGTGTCAAGCCAACTCTTAGAAGTCTTGGTTAGGTCATACATGCTGCATAAGCCTTAGTTGGTTTGACCCTTGGTGTCAATCCACATAATTAGTAGTCACCCTCTCGTCTAAAGGGACCCAACACCCTTAGACAAATTGCATATTTATGGGTCAACATGATCATAATAATTAAATCAAGCCAACGTTGTCAAAATGGAGTTTATAAGTCATTTGTTACTTTGTTTGCAGAGTCATGGCTCACCCTCATTTTCCCAACACGCAAATGGTGGTCAAAGTTAATCCCATTTTGAAGACTTGGTGGGAAGATATTCAAATAAATAGAGAGTTAGAAGTAAATGAACTGTTAGGCGGCCTCACTGCTTTGATCTCTGTATAGTTAGTTCGTCACTTAATCAAGGCATTGTTGAAATTCTGGGACAATGAGAGGTTAGTCTTCAAATTCAAGGATTTTGAGCTAACCCCAACAATTGAAGAGGTTGGAGGATTCCTGGGTCTCGCATACAAAGAGCGGGAAATGATTGTTCCACTCAAGCCAAGTCCAAGATCTTTTCTGAAACAAATGGGCATATGTCATAATCCAAGTCTACTTTGTCTGAGAGAAGGTTGGATTTCTTTAGAGTTCTTATATTCAAGCTTTGGGGATGATAAAGGTCATCAAAAATTTCACAGAAAATTTGCTTGCTCTTCTGCAAAATGGGAAAGATATCGTCTTAATGCATTCGTTGTCGCCCTATTAGACTCATTAGTTTTTCTTAGAGAAAGAGGAAAGATCCACACCAGCTTGTGTTACGTGATTCGTATGTTGGATCGAGGTGGGAGACCTTAGTCCCCATGATACTTGCAGAAATTCTAAGAGCCTTGACTGCATGCACCAAAGGCAAAAGATACTTTGAGGGGTGCAACTTTCTGCTGCAACTTTGGGCCGTCGAACATTTCTACCAAAGAGCTAATAAAGTAGACATTGTTAGAGGGACTATGGGGAACAAAATTATTAACCATCGCCTAAGGATGAAATATTTTATCTCCTCTGTGGGAACGGAGGACTGGTTCACATACCTAAAGGAGCGCTCAGCCGTTGAAATCCAATGGAGGTATTATTGGTTGAAGCCACGACGTGCCATCATAAAAGGAAATGAACTTTACTTCATCGAGCTTATCGGTTTGAATGGTGTGCAACCATACGCACCACTTTGAGTCCTTTGACAATTCGGACAGATCCAAATGATACCTCTGCGATTCCATATGAGCCACTATGGATATGACTTTGGGTCAGAATTACCGCAAGTGAACACTATACTGCGAAGATGGGAGAATGTGATAACTATCGATGTTCAAGAGCACCGAACCCTCTACACACCTAAATATTATGTATGGCTTTTAGAAGACGCAGAGCATAGAGATTTGAGCGAATGAGGTTTTCTTGGTTTTGGCGATGAAAAAGAGAGAAGATGGCGCAACCTTCTTAACACCAATTATGAAATTACCCCAGAAATGAGGAAGAAGATTGTGCCTAACATTGGAAAGAAACATAATTGAAGTTTTTTTTCTCTTTATTCCCCATATGTTATCCCTAGCCCTTTAGTTATCTCTAGATTGATGTAATAAATAGAATTTATTTCAATAATTGAAAGTCGTTTTATCGTCTAACTCTTAACTCCAAATTGGCAATTAAGGCTTGAATTAATTAATATGCATCACTTATGTGTCTCTTTGGCCTACCTCTGGCTCAACGAAGTCCCGTGCATTTAGGGAGTTTATCTCAAAACAACATGTTGTTATGATATTATCCTAACCCCCTAACTCTTTTCTATTGATTTTACTATTTTCCCATTTTCCAAGGTTGATCTATCCTTCATCTTGGCACATACACGATCAAAAGGGACCCCCATTCTCCTTCTCAAAGAGCAAGCTCCAAAGATAAAGGTAAAATGGTTGACGATAACAACATCAATGAAAGGGTAGAAGCTTCTGAGGGAGGACAACTTCAAAATGATCCTGTCCTAAGACTTGAGTGCAAGATTCTAGAATTGGAAGAAGAGGTAGCCCACATGCGCGACATGTTGAAGGAAACAAGAGGTTAGGAGGATTGAGCTATGAGGATCTGTGCATGCACCCTGATGTAGAACTTCCCGAAGGATACAAGCTTCCAAAATTTGAGATGTTCAATGGAAATGGGGATCCCAAATCCCACCTACGAATGTACTGTGACAAACTTGTAGGGGTGGGAAGACACGAGAGGATACTCATTAAGTTGTTTATGAGGAGTCATACTAAGGAGGCCCTAGCATGGTATATTGAGCAAGACTTGCGGAAATGGGTAGAGTGGGTTGATGTGGCAACTGATTTCATGAATAGGTTTGGTTTTAATAAAGAAAATGGACCTGATTGGTTTTACATTCAAAATTTGAAGAAGAAACCGAGTGAATCCTTCAGAGAATATGCCATAAGATGGAGGGCTGAAGCGGCTAGGGACAGACCCCCTATGGAGGAATCTCAGATTAAAGACTACTTCATCCGTGCCCAAGAACCACAATACTATGACCGAATGATGCTGCTGGCTGAAAAGAGTTTCGCTGAAATCATCAAACTAGGCAAAAGAATTGAAGAAGGCATAAAGAACGGGACTATCATCAACTTGGAGGCTTTACAAGCAACCAACAAGGCTCTGCAATCTGGTGGAATGAGAAAAAATCAAAAGAAAACAGGTTCTGTAATGATGGCTCATGGAACCAAGACCCCTTTGAGGCACAAGACAACAAGCCCACCACCATCCCCATACCCTCACACCCCATACCCTCAACATCCCTCAGCTCCACCCCCTGTGTCTCCCCAACCCATGCGAATATATTACCAAAACACTCCCAATCAATATTTGCATGCCTCATATACTGTCTATAATGTTCAACCAACACACTTCCAAACTACACCACCCAGTCAGACACCAAATTACCGAAACAGACCTCCCTATGAAAGAAGACCTACAAAAAATTATACCCCTTTGGCTGAACCCATAACACAACTTTATGAAAGACTGAAATAGGCTGGGTACGTTTCCCCAATACCTGCATTACCTATGGATGTTCGTGCAAAATGGTACAACCCTAACAAGGTCTGCGCCTACCATTCTGGGATGAAGGGTCACACCACCGAAGTTTGCAGAGTCCTCAAGGATAAGGTTCAAATGTTGATTGATACAAAAACCATCCAACTCAAGGATCCTACACCGAATGTTGCGAATAATCCTCTTCCTAACCATCAAGTCAACATGGTGGAAGATGGTGATGTTTGGGATTGGGAAGAATCTATTTGGACCCTCAAAACAGAAGAAGCCATGTCTACCACAGCCCAAGCACTAATAATAGTGCAAGGACTTGCCCCATTTGAGTAGAAGTTGCAGAACCTAGACCACCATTCACTGTCTATAGGGCATCTTCCCAAATACAATGTGATACACATGTTGTACCTTGGGATTACAACAAAAGAGAAACAAAAGTGGAAGATACAGATGTTGCAACAGGGGTCACCAGATCTGGAAGAATTTACACTTCTGAAAATTTGGTTCAGGGAAGCTCTAGAAAATCCAAAGCACCAGTCGTAGAGCTTGAAGATCAGGGTATTTGGAAAAAGGTTCAATCTAAAGAATTCTCTGTCATTGAGCAGCTGAGTAAAACCCCATCCCAAATATCAATTCTGGCGTTACTGCAATCTTCCGAAACTCATCATCCTTGGTGAAGCATATGTCCCATCTAACATCACCCATGGAGAGGTAACCCATATGGTGGGGCAGGTCTTTGAGGCTTACAAAATATTTTTTCACAAAGATGAGTTGCCACTCAGAGGAACAACCCACAATAAAGATCTATACATTTCGGTTCAGTATCAGGATAAGGTGATAAACAAAGCATTAGTTGATGTAGGCTCAAGTTTAAACATTTTCCCTCTGAGCACACTGACGAGGCTGGGCGTGGATAGTACAAAAATTCAGACATGGAAGATGAATGTGAGGGCGTTTGACGTGTCTCAAAGAGGAACTATTGGGGAGATAACCTTGGACATGCTCATTGGTCCTGTCACTTTCACCATAGCTTTCCAAATCTTTGACATCCCTTCATCATATAACTTATTGTTGGGTCATCCATGGATTCATATGGCTGGAGCGTCCCATCTACCCTTCACCAATGCTTGAAGTTTGAATGGGATTACGAAGAGGTTGTAGTCCATGGAGAAAAAGGGCATCATGTATACACGATTGAAGGAAGAGAGCATATGGATGGTGAAATGTACCATACAATGGAGCTTGTTTGTAACGACCTGTTTAGTCGTTTTGAGCAGCAGAACAAATTCTGGAAAAACTGGCTGAAACCACGGACCCAACGACGGACCGTCACAGGCTCGACGGACCGTCGTGGGTGTTCCGTTCCATGACACTTAGAGTTTGAAAATCGGGTACTGAAAATCGACTCTCTGTAAATTGTGACGGACCTGCAGGACGTGCCGTCACATTTACGACGAACCGTCGTGAGTCCCGTTGCAAAACACTTCAACTTTTGAGAAATTGGTGCAAGAAAACGAGTTTCTGACCGTCATGACGGAGGGGCCAGGACGGACCGTCACAGGGGTGACGGGCCGTCGCAGCCATCTGGAGTCTGTGGAGGACACGACGGCCGGTGTGACGGACCGTCGCAGGCATGACGGCCCGTCACAGGTTGCACAATCCCAGGCAGTTTGGGATTTCTCCACACGTTTTAAGGGTCGTTTTTGATTATTCTTTCCTTAATTACAAAGATTGAGGGGTAACATTAATAAGTCTAATTACTTAGGGGTTAAAAGGGGTAACCTTAAGTGAATTAGAGGGGTTTATTGTCCTTTTTCACACTTAATTATACGATTAATTAGGGTAAAGGAAAGAGGGTTTGAGTAAAACAAAAGAGAAAGAACAGAAAGGGAGAGAGAGCAGATCGATCGAGAGAGAGGAGAATAGCAAGCTTGGGAAATTTCTTGTTGATTCCAATTCTTCGGTGGAGGTAGGTTATGGTTTTGTATTACGATATTCGTAGTGAACTCTTGATAGTGAATAATATGTGTTGATGATATTGTAAACCTGTCTATATGCTTATTGTATGCTTGTATGAATATGATTATGTGATGTTGATAATACAAGCATGATGAAAACCATTGAATCCCAAATCTTGAAAGAAACTTTAATCTATGATATTAATGATAATGCCTTGGTATAAAGGAAGGCTTGATGAATTAAAGTGATTGGGATTGATGATGCCTTGGTTAGAGAAGGCTTGATGAACGGATATAATGAGATTAGTGGATCGGAGTGTCACGTTCCGACACATAGAATTAGTGGATCGGAGTGTCACGTTCCGACACATAGTATTAGTGGGACGGGTGTCACGAACCGACACGTAGATATAGGGGATCGGAGTGTCACGTACCGACACATGTAGGGGATCGGAGTGTCACGTTCCGACACATATAGGGGATCGGAGTGTCACGTTCCGACACATATAGGGGATCGGAGTGTCACGTTCCGACACATAGTGGTAGGGGATCGGAGTGTCACGTACCGACACAAGAGGAAGAAAGATAATGAATCTCGAAAGATGATAATATATTCAACATAATGAACTTAATTCCCAAATGAGTATGGTAATGAGGCTTGAGCCCTCATGAATGAACTTGATGGTGTTATTGACGATTATGATACTTGTTGTTGCTACATGTTGAGTTTATAGTTGATTTATAATATTACTTGATATATATTATCTTCTATTTTGAGTTAACCGATGATATCTACTCAGTACGTGTGGTTGTACTGACCCCCTACTTTTATGTTTTCCTTTGTTATTTGTGTTATGCAGCAAACGTTCCGTCAACTTCGACTCAGCAGTAGATCAAGCCGTCTTCACTCCATCGGAAATTCAGGGTGAGCTAATGCGTCTAGCTTGGACTGGGTCTCCTTCTTCAAGTCTTGATGCCTTGAACTTCCGGCATGGACTAGTTTTTAATTGTTTTAGCTTTTTAGACATTCTTAGATTAGTAGTTTGAGATAGATGTTCTTGTGGTGATGACTTCCAGATTTTGGGAATATTAATAATAGTTTTGAGTTGTTTTTATTAACGAGTTTAAGTCTTCCGCATTATTTTCTGTTGAAATATCTTGAAATGTTAAGGTTTAGATGGGTTGGTTCGCTCACATCGGAGGGTAAATGTGGGTGCCAGTCGCGTCCCCGGTTTGGGTCGTGACAGACTTGGTATCAGAGCATTAGGTTCATTGGTCTCATCACACAAGAACAGGTCTAGTAGAGTCTTAAGGAACGGTAGGGGGACGCCTTTACTTTTCCTTGAGAGGCTATAAGACTTTAGGAAAATTCCATTCTTTCATTCTTTCTTTCGTGCTATTACTTGAGTCCAATTGGTATCTAGGTGATACAAATTGGTATCTGACCATCTTCATTCTATCTCGCAGATGGTTAGAACTAGAGCAACGACCGCACCAGCAGCGACAACGGAAAGACATGAAACGACAGAGCCAGCCACTGGGGCTGTGGCTCGAGGAAGAACAACGGCAAGAGGCCGTGGGAGAGGTCGTGGGAGGACGTCCTCTAGAGGAAGAGGACGAGCCCCTAGCCCATCTGATACTAGGGCGGTGACTCCTCCACCGACTGAGGACGTAGTAAGAGAGGGTGAGGAAGGGGAAACTGAACAAGGGCAGAATGAGGAAATGCCACCCCAACCTACCCCAGCGATGATCAACCAAGTACTTGCTTATCTTAGCGGGTTGTCTGATCAGGGTCAAGCACCTCCAATGGTTTCTGCACCAACACCTCCGGTTTCAGAGATACGACATGCGGCTACTATGGCTCCCCGCATGGATGCACCATTGGGAATAGGCACATTTCCACGTCTGACTACTGGGCCTATTATGACAAACGATCAACATGAACTTTTTAGTAAGTTCTTGAAACTGAAACCTCCAGTCTTCAAGGGTGCAGAATCTGAAGATGCTTATGATTTTCTGGTTGATTGTCATGAGCTACTACACAAAATGGGGATAGTAGAGAGGTTTGGTGTCGAGTTCGTGAGCTATCAGTTCCAAGGGAACGCCAAAATGTGGTGGCGTTCACATGTTGAGTGTCAACCAACAGAGGCACCACCTATGACGTGGGAATCATTCTCTAGTTTGTTCATGGAAAAGTATATCCCCCGCACTTTGAGGGATAGGAAGAGGGATGAGTTTTTGAGTCTTGAACAGGGTAGAATGACGGTTAATGCATACGAGGCTAAATTTCGCGCACTATCCAGATATGCCACGCAACTTTGTTTCAGTCCACAAGAACGGATCCGCCGTTTTGTGAAGGGGTTGAGGTCAGAATTGCGGATTTCAGCCTTACAAATAGCGGCAACAGCAACATCCTTCCAAGAGGTGGTAGACTTTGTGGTAGAGGTGGAAGGAGTGAAACCGGATGACTTCATCTCAACGTCTACATCAAAGAGGTTTCGTAGGGGAGGTGAGTATAATGGTTCTTATTCTAGAGGACAGAACTCCGGAGGTCACTCAAATCGACCAATACAGTCTTCGCTACAGACTGTAGTTGGGGGTCCACCCCAGAACAGTCAACACTACTCCGAGAGACCCATGTCTGACTCCAGAGAATGCTATGGATGTGGGGAGATTGGACATATTAGGAGGAATTGTCCAAAACAGAGTTACAGAGCCCCAATGGCTAGAGGAAGAGGTGGAAATGGTAGAGGTCGTTATTCTGGAGGGCGTGGTGGCCGAGGTAATGGTGGTCACCAAAACGGCAGAGGAGAGGGTCAAAACGGAGCCACTACTACACAACATGGTAGGGGCAACGGACAAACAAATAATGGGGCTCATTGCTACGCTTTCCCTGGGAGATCTGAAGTGGAGGCGTCTGATGCTATTATCACAGGTAATCTCTTGGTTTGTGATTGCATGGCATCTGTATTATTTGACCCTGGCTCCACGTTTTCATATGTATCTTCCTCATTTGCTAATGGTCTAAATTTACATTGTGAATTACTTGACATGCCTATTCGTGTTTCTACTCCGGTGGGTGAGTCTGTGATAGTCGAAAAAGTGTATAGGTCATGTTTGGTAAATTTTGTGGGGAGCAACACTTATGTGGATTTGGTTATTTTAGAAATGGGTGACTTTGATGTAATTCTGGGTATGACTTGGCTTTCTCCAAACTTTGCGATTTTGGATTGTAATGCTAAAACAGTGACGTTAGCCAAGCCTGGGGCAGATCAGTTAGTATGGGAGGGTGACTACACTCCCAATCCGGTGCGTATCATCTCCTTTATTCGTGCTCAGAAGATGGTTAGTAAGGGTTGTCTAGCTTTCTTGGCACATCTTAAGGATGACACTACTCAAGTACCATCGATTGAGTCAGTTTCGGTAGTCTGTGAGTTCTTGGATGTGTTCCCTGCAGATCTTCCCGGTATGCCACCAGATAGGGATATAGACTTCTGCATTGATTTGGAACCCGGTACTCGCCCCATTTCTATACCCCCTTATAGAATGGCTCCCGCAGAGTTAAGAGAATTAAAGGCTCAACTTCAAGAGTTGTTGAGCAAAGGCTTCATTAGACCAAGTGCATCTCCTTGGGGTGCTCCGGTGCTATTTGTGAAGAAGAAGGATGGGAGTTTCCGAATGTGCATAGATTACCGACAGTTGAACAAGGTAACTATTAAGAACAAGTACCCCATTCCTCGCATTGATGACTTGTTCGATCAGTTACAAGGTGCTTGTGTCTTCTCTAAAATTGACTTGAGGTCCGGTTATCACCAATTGAAAATACGCGCAACGGATGTGCCAAAGACTGCTTTTCGAACTAGGTATGGGCATTATGAGTTTGTGGTAATGTCGTTTGGTCTTACTAATGCCCCTACTGCCTTCATGAGCTTGACGAACGGGATTTTCAAGCCATATTTGGATCTCTTTGTGATTGTGTTTATTGATGATATACTGATATACTCCAAAAGTAAGAAAGAACATGAGGAGCATTTGAAATTGGTGTTAGAGTTGTTGAGAAAGAAAAAGCTTTATGCGAAATTCTCCAAGTGTGAGTTTTGGCTAGATTCAGTGTCCTTCTTGGGGCACGTGGTTTCTAAGGATGGAGTGATGGTAGATCCATCTAAGATTGAGACGGTAAATAATTGGGTAAGACCTACAAACGTGTCAGAAATAAGGAGTTTTGTGGGGTTAGCTAGCTATTACCGCCGATTCGTCAAGGGATTCTCTTCCATTGCTTCCCAATTGACGAACTTGACTAAGCAGAATGTTCCATTTGTATGGTCAGATGAATGTGAGGAAAGCTTTCAGAAGCTTAAGACTTTGTTGACTACCGCACCTATCCTCACCTTGCCGGTAGAGGGCAAAAACTTCATTGTTTATTGTGATGCATCCTATTCTGGGTTGGGTGCAGTGCTAATGCAAGAGAAAAATGTGATTGCTTATGCTTCAAGACAATTAAAGGTGCATGAACGCAACTATCCGACCCATGACTTGGAGTTGGCCGCGGTAGTATTTGCACTAAAGCAATGGAGACACTATTTGTATGGGGTTAAGTGTGAGGTCTATACGGACCATCGTAGCCTACAGTATGTCTTCACTCAGAAAGACTTGAATTTGAGACAGAGGAGATGGATGGAACTACTAAAGGACTACGACATCACTATCTTGTATCATCCAGGGAAGGCTAATGTTGTAGCGGATGCTTTGAGTAGGAAGGCCGGAAGCATGGGAAGTCTAGCTCATTTGCAAGCTTCTAGACGCCCATTGGCTAGAGAAGTGCAGATTTTGGCTAATGACCTTATGAGGTTAGAAATAAATGAGAAGGGAGGATTGTTAGCTTGTGTAGAGGCAAAATCCTCTTTCCTTGATCAGATTAAGGGGAAACAGTTTGACGATGAGAAACTAAGGCGAATTCGAGGTAAAGTGTTGCAAGGAGAGGCTAAGGAAGCAATAATCGATGGGGAAGGTGTTTTGAGGATTAAGGGAAGAGTATGTGTACCCCACATCGATGATTTGATCACCACTATTCTGACAGAGGCCCATAGTTCCGGATATTCTATACATCCTGGTGCAACCAAGATGTATCGCGACCTAAAGCAACACTTCTGGTGGAGTAGAATGAAGCGAGATATTGTCGAGTTTGTTGCCAAGTGTCCAAATTGTCAACAAGTAAAGTATGAACACCAGAGGCCCGGAGGAACACTTCAGAGAATGCCCATTCCTGAATGGAAGTGGGAGAGAATCGCAATGGACTTTGTGGTTGGTCTTCCAAAGACATTGGGTAAGTATGACTCTATTTGGGTGATTGTTGATAGGTTAACTAAGTCTGCTCACTTCATTCCTGTCAAGGTGACCTACAATGCAGAGAAGTTAGCCAAGATCTACATCTCAGAAATCGTTCGGTTGCATGGAGTTCCACTCTCCATCATATCTGATAGAGGTACGCAGTTTACTTCTAAGTTTTGGAGAACATTGCATGCTGAATTAGGTACTAGATTGGACCTTAGTACTGCATTTCATCCTCAGACCGATGGTCAGTCTGAGCGAACGATTCAAGTTTTGGAGGATATGCTTCGCGCATGTGTGATAGAGTTTGGTGGCCATTGGGATAGTTTCTTACCTTTGGCAGAGTTTTCATACAATAATAGTTATCACTCTAGTATCGACATGGCTCCATTTGAAGCATTGTATGGGAGGAGGTGTAGATCTCCCATTGGTTGGTTTGATGCCTTCGAGGTTAGACCTTGGGGGACTGATCTGTTGAGAGATTCTATGGAGAAGGTGAAAGCTATTCAAGAGAAGCTTTTGGCGGCTCAAAGTAGACAAAAGGAGTATGCAGACCGAAAGGTTAGAGACTTGGAGTTCATGGAAGGTGAACAAGTCTTGTTGAAGGTTTCACCCATGAAAGGGGTGATGCGGTTTGGCAAAAGAGGTAAGTTAAGTCCAAGGTACATTGGACCATTTGAAGTGCTTAAGAGAATAGGGGAGGTGGCTTATGAATTAGCCTTACCCCCAGGGCTGTCCGGAGTGCATCCGGTGTTTCATGTATCCATGTTGAAGAGATACCACGGAGATGGAAACTACATCATCCGTTGGGATTCAGTTTTGTTGGATGAGAACTTGACTTATGAAGAGGAACCGGTTGCTATATTAGATAGAGAAGTTCGCAAGTTGAGGTCGAGAGAGATTGCATCCATCAAAGTTCAATGGAAGAATCGACCGGTTGAAGAAGCTACTTGGGAGAAGGAGGCAGATATGCAAGAAAAATACCCACATCTGTTCACAGATTCAGGTACTCCTTTTCGCCATGGTCTTTCTTCTTTTGATCGTTCGGGGACGAACGATGGGTAAATTGGTATCTATTGTAACGACCTGTTTAGTCGTTTTGAGCAGCAGAACAAATTCTGGAAAAACTGGCTGAAACCACGGACCCAACGACGGACCGTCACAGGCTCGACGGACCGTCGTGGGTGTTCCGTTCCATGACACTTAGAGTTTGAAAATCGGGTACTGAAAATCGACTCTCTGTAAATTGTGACGGACCTGCAGGACGTGCCGTCACATTTACGACGAACCGTCGTGAGTCCCGTTGCAAAACACTTCAACTTTTGAGAAATTGGTGCAAGAAAACGAGTTTCTGACCGTCATGACGGAGGGGCCAGGACGGACCGTCACAGGGGTGACGGGCCGTCGCAGCCATCTGGAGTCTGTGGAGGACACGACGGCCGGTGTGACGGACCGTCGCAGGCATGACGGCCCGTCACAGGTTGCACAATCCCAGGCAGTTTGGGATTTCTCCACACGTTTTAAGGGTCGTTTTTGATTATTCTTTCCTTAATTACAAAGATTGAGGGGTAACATTAATAAGTCTAATTACTTAGGGGTTAAAAGGGGTAACCTTAAGTGAATTAGAGGGGTTTATTGTCCTTTTTCACACTTAATTATACGATTAATTAGGGTAAAGGAAAGAGGGTTTGAGTAAAACAAAAGAGAAAGAACAGAAAGGGAGAGAGAGCAGATCGATCGAGAGAGAGGAGAATAGCAAGCTTGGGAAATTTCTTGTTGATTCCAATTCTTCGGTGGAGGTAGGTTATGGTTTTGTATTACGATATTCGTAGTGAACTCTTGATAGTGAATAATATGTGTTGATGATATTGTAAACCTGTCTATATGCTTATTGTATGCTTGTATGAATATGATTATGTGATGTTGATAATACAAGCATGATGAAAACCATTGAATCCCAAATCTTGAAAGAAACTTTAATCTATGATATTAATGATAATGCCTTGGTATAAAGGAAGGCTTGATGAATTAAAGTGATTGGGATTGATGATGCCTTGGTTAGAGAAGGCTTGATGAACGGATATAATGAGATTAGTGGATCGGAGTGTCACGTTCCGACACATAGAATTAGTGGATCGGAGTGTCACGTTCCGACACATAGTATTAGTGGGACGGGTGTCACGAACCAACACGTAGATATAGGGGATCGGAGTGTCACGTACCGACACATGTAGGGGATCGGAGTGTCACGTTCCGACACATATAGGGGATCGGAGTGTCACGTTCCGACACATATAGGGGATCGGAGTGTCACGTTCCGACACATAGTGGTAGGGGATCGGAGTGTCACGTACCGACACAAGAGGAAGAAAGATAATGAATCTCGAAAGATGATAATATATTCAACATAATGAACTTAATTCCCAAATGAGTATGGTAATGAGGCTTGAGCCCTCATGAATGAACTTGATGGTGTTATTGACGATTATGATACTTGTTGTTGCTACATGTTGAGTTTATAGTTGATTTATAATATTACTTGATATATATTATCTTCTATTTTGAGTTAACCGATGATATCTACTCAGTACGTGTGGTTGTACTGACCCCCTACTTTTATGTTTTCCTTTGTTATTTGTGTTATGCAGCAAACGTTCCGTCAACTTCGACTCAGCAGTAGATCAAGCCGTCTTCACTCCATCGGAAATTCAGGGTGAGCTAATGCGTCTAGCTTGGACTGGGTCTCCTTCTTCAAGTCTTGATGCCTTGAACTTCCGGCATGGACTAGTTTTTAATTGTTTTAGCTTTTTAGACATTCTTAGATTAGTAGTTTGAGATAGATGTTCTTGTGGTGATGACTTCCAGATTTTGGGAATATTAATAATAGTTTTGAGTTGTTTTTATTAACGAGTTTAAGTCTTCCGCATTATTTTCTGTTGAAATATCTTGAAATGTTAAGGTTTAGATGGGTTGGTTCGCTCACATCGGAGGGTAAATGTGGGTGCCAGTCGCGTCCCCGGTTTGGGTCGTGACATTGTTGGTAATATTGAGTTGCAACCTTGGTTGCCGAAAAATCATAGATATGATGGCCTTGTTCGGTTTCGAGCTTGGGAAAGGTTTGGGGGCTGAATTTCAAGGGATAGTAGAACCTATACAACTTGTTCGACATTCCACCACTTTTGGCTTGGGATATAAGTACACTACCGAAGAATGGCTCGATTGGCAACCACCTAGAGATGGGTACTACTATCCATTTAAGAAACCCATACCGCCATTGCATCAATCATTTCAATCAGCAGGTTTCATGGGAGGCACTATTGATGAGATCTCAGACGACTTGAAGGGGTTGTCGCTAACCAAAGAAGAGGGGAAAGTTTGCAACGTCGTGATCAACGAGGAGGAGAAAGGGGGCCCTAGTTGAAGCAAGGAAGCAAAGATCAGCGTCACCAACTGGACCTCGACTCCATCAAGACCTCATCGAGCATCTGGCAAAATCCACTATAAAAATGTTGAATCGGAGACTACGGCATACAATGAGACTGTTCAACTTAACATTAATGACTTAGAAGAAGTCGAAGCCAATGAGGTTCCCGAGGAGTTAATCAAAAGGGTTGAGGAATTCGAGGAAAAACCCATCCAAACTTGGTAGAGACAGAAGTGGTGAATTTGGGAAATGCAGAAGTGATACAAGAAACCCGAGTGAGCATCCATATGACAAAAGAAGACAAGAAAGAGTATACCGAGTTTCTCATAAATAATAAGGATATTTTTGCATGGTCTTATGCAGACATGACAGGGCTAAGTACTTCAATCGTAGCCCATCGACAGCCCACTGATCCAGCATGTCCTCCGGTAAAACAGAAGCTGAGAAAATACAAGCCCGAGATGAGTCTGAAAATCAAAGAAGAAGTATCAAAGCAATTAGATTCTGGGATTCTCCAAGTTACAGAATACCCAACTTGGCCTGCAAATGTCATTCCAGTGCCCAAGAAAGACGGCAAGGTCAGAGTTTGTGTGGATTACCGGGATATCAATAAAGCTAGCCCTAAAGATAACTTTCCATTACCAAACATAAACATACTGATTGACAATTGTTCTAAGCATGAAACTCAGTCATTTGTGGATTTCTTTGCTGGCTATCATCAAATTGAGATGCACAAAGACGACGTTGAGAAAATTGCCTTCATCACGCCGTTGGGCATCTATAACTATAAGGTGATGCCTTTTGGAATAAAGAACGCTGGGGCTACGTACATGAGGGCAAGGACTACTTTGTTTCATGACATGATCCATAAGGAAATTGAAGTTTATGTGGATGAAGTCATCATCAAATCAAAGGAAAGTTCAAATCATCTTGAGTACTTACGGAAATTCTTTGTCAGGCTGCGCAAGTACAATCCGAAACTGAATCCAGCGAAATGTGTCTATGGTGTACCTGCTGGAAATCTTTTAGGTTTCATTGTCAGTCGTCGAGGTATAGAATTGGACCCATCAAAGATCAAAGCCATTCGTGACCTTCCCCGCCAAAGAGCAAGAAGGAGGTAATGAGTTTCTTAGGGCGACTTAACTACATTAGTCGTTTCATAGCTCAGTCTACTGTCATCTGTGAACCTATCTTCAAGTTGTTAAAAAAGTATGCTGTGGTGAAATGGACAAGCGAATGTCAACAGGCATTTGTGAACCTACCCATGATTTTCAAAAGGAATTGTGTATTTATATGTAAATATTTATGTGCCTATATGCAAACTGAATCTCTTAAAATCATTTTCAAAAATATAGACTATTGTTATTTTTCTAAGACCGACCTCAAATCAAAATTGTTTCTATGGTGGAGGAGCGCGATTAACAATATCGTGGCATCACCCCTATAAAGAAACAAACAATTTTTTTAATAAAATTTTCTATGCAAAACTTGCTCAATTTTTCAAAACTTTACTTTTGCACATATTATTCTTTTTTGGTGTAGCATAATAAAATCGAGCTATCTTCTATATGTTTTGTGCATATTATGTCTTTTGTTTATCTCTTTATTAATTGCTTAATATTTGCTCAATATTTTATCACTTAGACTTGCATGTTAATATTAATTAAAATAATAACATGAGTTATTTGTTCGATTTGTTTATAACATAGTCGCGTATGTCAAAATAAAAAAAAATGAGTTTGTTTGTTTATTTATTGCTATCACCTAGCCTGCATGTTTAAATTAACTAAAAAAATGAAATAAAAATTAATTGCTTAATTTTATGTCATCACTTAGCAAGCCTATTATTAAATAATAATGAAGTGACGTTGATTGCTACTTGTAACTCCCACATAGATTGCATGAGCCACGGCCGGGACCCACATTTGTGGACCTCGAGGGATGCCTAACACCTTTCCCTCGAGGTAATTGAACCCTCACCCTGATCTCTTGCCCGTTGACCTTAGCTAGAGTTAGTTAGGTTAGATAGGGGCCCTAACGCGCCTTAATTCGTTAAGTGGCGACTCCAAATTCAAAATCCTAAAAGAGTTGTTAAGTCGTGCACAAAACCCATTTTACGAAAAATGGGGCGCCACAATAATAACATAATATTTTAAAAATCAAATATCAAAATTGCTGATATATTAACACTTTCTAATGTCGTACCCTATGACACCATATTCTCCACTAATTTTTGGTCAGTTAGCATTATGTGTATACTGGCACTGTCTTAACTATAGTTGAAAGGTATGTTTTTTATATGTAGTTTAATTATACAACTGGTTGTAGATGGAATGCCTTTACAACTTTATGATTTTTTAAGAAAAACTACATGTAATTTCTGGTCTTGGTAGTCAACACGAAACAATCATTTAGATGACAAATTCATTAATATATTTGGGTGCAGCCAGACAATACTGTTTACTTATTTTTAAGCTCATATTCAAAATTTTAGACCAGAAGTGCGATAAATAGAGTCAATCTTATACAACGAAATCTGTTTGACAAATTGTAGTCTCTCGATGCATGCATTATTTGAAGTAGGAAGTAATACTTGTTTAATTTATCATGCCTTTATATGCTTAAAAAAATCGATATTAGATTGAAACAATTATATATATATATATATATATATATATATATATATATATATATATATATATATATATATATATATATATATATATATATATATCAACTGAAGCATATAAAGGTATGGATCATTATATGAAACAATCACGTATATATTGAACCACATGGAATAAGACGTAAGACTTGTTCAATTTATTATGCCTATCGATGGCGTTTCTTTCGATCAATTTTCGTAAAAAGAATACCACATCATGTTTTTCATTATAACTTGTGCTAAATTTAGAAAATAGATGATATTTAGAGCATTAAATATTAGTTTAGATACTCAAATAGAAGAAAAATATCAAAATAAAGACACCACACAAGTGATTTGACTACTATCAATAAAACACTAGCCAAAATATTAATAGCTTAAATGTTTTTTTACTTCCCATGATACAACCCATAATGCCAAACAACATCCTCTTAATATTTCTAGTAATATAACAAAAAATCAAAAGGGTAAAACACAAGTTTATATACCCTACAATTTACATAATTGATAAAATGAATATTGTATATGATTAATTGATGTAGTTAGTTTGTTAATAAGTTTGTTAGTGAGTTAGTTATCAAAGTCATCTCTTCTTTAATAGTTAATGTATAAATAGAATCTTGGAGATAATGAGAAGAAGTTTTGGCCATTCTCTTTCACTGTTACATTCCTTTTCTCCTTACTCTGCTTCTGTAACTCTAACTCAGTTAGAAGATTAACATTCAACATGGTATCAGAGCTTGTGTTCTAATGGAGATCTAGCTGATGAAGAGAGTTTTTTGAAGCTGTTTCTTTTCCGCACAATTGAGAATTGGAAGAACAGTTAAGCATCGGCCTTTAATCTATCACCAGAAACCAGAAAACTTCAGAAAAAATGGTGAATGCAGCTGGGTTATCTGAATCCTCAAATCGAGAGAGGAGTACATCAAATCCAGAGCAGATCGAGAAGTTTACAGACATTCATCCAAGGAATCCCTTGTATCTACATCCATCCGACACTCTAGGTAGCATCTTAATCCCTCAACAATTGATTGGTATTGAGAATTATACTGGGTGGAGCAATTCCATGAGAGTTGCACTGTTAGCAAAGAATAAAATAGGTTTCATTGATGGAAATTGTCGAAAGGAACACTATAAAGGAGATCTAGAACATGAATGGGAGAGATGTAATGCGTTTGTGTTATCCTGGATCACAAACTCAGTTTCGAAAGAATTGGAAAATGGCCTAATGCTTTCATATAATGCACATAATGTTTGGAAGGATTTGAAAGAGAGGTTCGACAAACGAAATCTAACTAGGATTTATCAGATTCATAGAGAAATTAGCACCATGAGTCAAGGAACATTCACTGTTTCTGAGTATTATTCTAAGTTGAGAAACCTTTGGGATGAATATGAATCCTTGGTACCATTACCAGCATGTGATTGCGATAAATATAGAGTTTATGCAGAACACATGGAGAGGCAAAAATTATGCAATTTTTGATGGGGTTAAATGATAGTTTTGCACAATCGAGAAGTCAGATACTCCTCACAGTTCCTAGTCCTAGCCTCAATCAAGCATACAACATGATTATGCAGGATGAAAGTCAGAGAATGCAGTCTAGTTTGATATCAAACTGTGTGTTACCTCTACAAAAGTTAGAAATTCATGATCCTACTGCACTAGCTTCAGTTCACAGCAACAAATCTAACAAGAGCACAAGATTATATTGTGATCATTGTCACCTGAGAAATCACACAAGAGCAAATTGTTATAGATTAATTGGGTATCCTGAGCACTACAAGTTCACTAAAAAGAAAGGGGTTGATAACAGAAACTTTAGGGATCAAGACTCTGGCAATAACAGACCACAGATTTCTGGAGGAAATAGAAGACCTCATGTAAATAATGTGGCTTATACTGAGGATCAGGTCACTACTAAGGATCATACTCCTGATAATAGTTTTTTTGGTCAAAATGTGCCAACATTTACTGCTGATCAATATAATCATTTGCTGAAAATGATTGACAAGGATACTACTTCTCATGATGTTTTTTCCAACATGGCAGGTATTCCCCATAATGCTCCTTTGACATTCAGTACATCCAATACTTGTTTTGCTGCAGGTAATAATACACTTCTCTGGATTATGGACTCTGGGCTACACATCACATGATTTCTAGCAAGGATACATTACTCAATCCTATTCCTGCAAATGCCTCTAACAGTGTACATTTACCTAATGGTCATAAAACTGAAGTTACTCACACTGGATCTGTCCATTTCTTTGATAACCATGATATTCATAATGTTCTTTACATTCCTCAATTCTCATACAACCTTTTGTCCATTTCCAAACTAACTAAAGAACTAAATTGGTGTGTGTATTTTTATCCCCACTTTTGCCTTTTTGAGGACCTTTACACTGGCAAGGTGAAGGGGATTGGTAAGGAGAAAGGAGGTCTTTACATGCTTCCATCATTTACCAAGCCATCATCTCTGTCTTCTGCACTTCATTCCAGTTCTACATTCAATTCAAACCTCCCAGCATCTTGTGATCTTTGTGTTTGGCACTTGAGACTTGGACATGCTCCTATTGCTGTTATCCAACAGATTGCTTCCCTGAAGCCTAGTTTACAACATCAAGTTTTTTATTCTTGTCCTATTTGCCCTCTTGCAAAGCAAACTCGATTACCATTTCATTCTAGTACTAAGAAAACTATAGATTCTTTTGAACTTCTTCATATGGATGTTTGGGGTCCTTATAAGCAATGTACTTACAATGGTCATCGATACTTTCTTACTATTGTTGATGACCATACACGAATGACTTGGATTTTTTGTTGAGGCATAAAAGTGAGGTTGTGACTTTCATTTCAGCCTTTATTTCTCTTATCAAAACTAAATTTTCGGCAACCATTAAAACTGTTAGGTCAGACAATGGCTTGGAATTCTTGAACAGCCAATGTCATACACTTTTTTCTTCCTTAGGCATTATACATCAAACTATATGTGTGCATACTCCTCAACAAAATGGCATTGCTGAGAGGAAGCACAGACATCTTCTTGAAATGGCAAGGGCACTTAGATTTCAAGCTCATGTTCCTTTAAAATTCTGGGGGGAATGTGTTCTTACTGCTGTTTTTTTAATCAATAGACTTCCATCTTCTGTTTTAGCAGGAAAATCTCCATATGAAGTCTTTCATAACACTGTTCTTCACCTGCATTTTCTTAGAGTTTTTGGATGTTTATGTTATGCCACTAAACCAAATGTCACTGACAAATTCTCCTCTAAAGCTATTCCTTCATTTTTCATGGGTTATTCAGATACTCAAAAAGGTTACAAACTCTATGACATTGCTTCTGGTTCTTTTTTTGTCAGCAGAGATGTTGCATTTCGAGAAAATATTTTTGCTTTCAAACATCCTAAACACACTTTCCTTGATTCTCTTCCTCCATCTCATCCTTCTTGTTTTCCTGTCCCTCTTCCTTCATTTCCTCATCCTACAGATGATTGTTTTCCCTCACCTTCAATTGATCCTCCTCCTATCACTTCATCATCTACACCTTAAACTGTTGAACCTCCTAGAAGATCTACTAGATCTATCAAGCCTCCTATTTGGCACACTGATTATATTACATCCTCCAAGACTCCACATCCTATTTCTACTTCCCTATCATACTATCATCTTACTCCTTCTTACAGATCCTATCTTTCCACCTTATATTCTTCCATGACTGAACCTTCTTCTTTTACACAAGCTGCAAAGGACAATGAGTGGCTCCTTGCTATGAACCAAGAGATACAAGCTCTCAGTGATAACAACACTTGGGAAATTGTTAATTTACCTTTGGGCAAAGTACCTATTGGATGTAAATGGGTATATAAAATCAAATACAAGGCTGATGGTAGTATTGAAAGATATGAAGCCAGGTTGGTTGCAAAAGGTTTCACTCAACAGGAAGGCTTGGATTATCATGACACTTTCTCTCCTGTTGTTAAAATGGTCACTGTTCGATGTGTTGTAGCTCTTGCTGCTTAGTTCAGTTGGTATCTTTTTCAAATGGATGTCTACAATGCCTTTCTCCAAGGGGATCTTTTTGAAGAGGTATATATGACCCTGCCTCCCGGATTTGACAGCCAGGGGGAGAATAAAGTTTGTAGGCTGCTCAAATCTTTATATGGTTTGAAACAGGCTAGCAGGCAGTGGAATTTGAAACTTACAAATGCTCTCACACACTCAGGTTTCACTCAAAGCAAACTGGATTATTCATTGTTTACCAAAACAGATGATATTGGTGGTATAGTAATCATTTTGGTGTATGTAGATGATCTCTTGATTACTGGAAATAATGTGAAGTTAATTCAAGAAGAAAAAGAAATTTTGCATCATAACTTCAAAATGAAAGATCTCGGGGAGTTGAGGTATTTCCTTGGCATTGAATTTGCAAGGTCAAAAGGTGGAATTATGATTAATCAACGAAGGTATGCTTTAGAGATAGTGTCAGAGTGTGGATTAGTTGGAGCAAAACCAACTACAACTCCTCTTGAACAGAATCAGAAGTTGTCTAGCCTTGAGTATGATACTCAATTTAATATCACTGGTGATGCTGAATTAGAGGATAGAAGAATATATCAAAGACTGATTGGTAGACTCCTATATTTAGCAATGACAAGGCCTGATATTTCATTTGCTGTGCAACATTTGAGTCAGTTTATGCATGCCCCAAAGAAGTCGTATTTCGATGCAGCATTACATGTAGTAAGATACATCAAAGGGCAACCAGGCTTGGGGCTTCTTATGAGAAGTACAAGGTCACACAAAATTAATGCCTTTTGTGATGCAGACTGGGCATCGTGTGTACTGTCCAGGAAATCTATCACAGGTTTTGGTATTAAAATTGGTGAATCTTTGGTATCATGGAAGTCCAAGAAACAAAGCACAGTCTCAAGGAGTTCAGCTGAAGCTGAGTACAGAAGTATGGCATCAACAGTGGCAGAATTAGTATGGCTGCAGGGGTTATTAAAGGAACTTGGTGCTAAGATTGACTTGCCTATGGAGCTCCATTGTGACAACAAAGAAGCTATGCAGATTGCTTCAAATCCCATGTATCATGAAAGAACAAAACATATAGAAATAGATTGCCATTTCATTAGAGAAAAGCTGCAGGAGGGAATTATCAAAACTGCTTACATAACAAGCAGAGAACAAATGGCAGATGTCTTTACCAAAGCTTTGGGAAAACAGTTACACAGTGATATGTTGTTCATGTTGGGACTGTTGGATATCTTCCACCACCCAACTTGAGGGGGAGTGATAAAATGAATATTGTATATGATTAATTGATGTAGTTAGTTTGTTAATAAGTTTGTTAGTGAGTTAGTTATCAAAGTCATCTCTTCTTTAATAGTTAATGTATAAATAGAATCTTGGATATAATGAGAAGAAGTTTTGGCCATTCTCTTTCACTGTTACATTCCTTTTCTCCTTACTCTGCTTCTGTAACTCTAACTCAGTTAGAAGATTAACATTCAACAATAATCAACAATTTTTTTGTTAAAGATACATAGTGACACTTGTAATTTTTGAGTTATTGGTGTTGACACCCAGCTTTGACCCACTACAATAGAATAATCATCTATCGCTTTGATTACAAATGATTTCAAATAATTGATTTTATAAAATTTGCAATAATTTCAAGTAAGTGAAGTAGCTATGCATCTTTATTGATAAATTTGGTTTAGTTACTCTTACAGTGTGTAGATTAAAATATTATTTCCTTATCGTGTATTTAAGTAAATTGATTTTGATGATATATGTTTGATTGACATGAAACTTGTACATGTTAAATTAGCATAGTTCTGTTTTGTGCATGCTAGAACCCCTCATGATTCATATTTTTTGTGTATCATTCATGACCTTAAGGTTTAATCTTATTGAATATAGCTTGTCCATGCTTAAATACTTATTAAGTCATGTATAATATGCCTTCTTCATTCCAAAAAGTGGTTATAATTCATTTGTGTCCAGGGTGAGTTTTGTGAATCCAATGTTGTTTTCTTTAGCCTACCTTATATAATGTTATAACTTTAGGTAAGGTGCAATCTATGGTAGTTTTTGTTAGTGTAAAATTTTAAGATCATTTGAAATATATCATATGTTACATTATGTGTCATGTAATGTTCATATATTGGTGGGCATTACATTTGTATCTCATTACTCTTGGTCATTAGTTCTTGTAACTCTTGTGATTATCAACTCTTTATTTCCACTCATTATTCTAGCACTTTATTCTTGTAATCTATATAACTTATATGACATTCACTTATCCAATTTACTATTCATTGCCTTCTCATTTATTGCAAGGAAGAATTCATCACCTATAAATAGTGGTCTTCCTTGGAGTTGCAACAATGAAATATACAAGAAAATATATGTGAAAGTATCTCAAGAAAGATGAGAAGTGCAAAATAATATTATAGTATGTAGTAGTGAAAAAGAGAGTTGAAACAAAGAAAGTGTTTTAAGTCTTTAACGATATTCACTACACAAAAAGAGTGAAGTTATTTGTTGAAGAAAGACGTTCTTTTGTGGAGCTTTCGGCTCCTCAACTAGTCCGGAGTTGTATGACATTATATTTTTGGGCATGTTGTATCCTGGAAGGGGCAAATCAATAGTATTACTACTGGATCGGTAAAGATTATGACGCATTGAGTTTGAGTCTCCTTAAAGAGAGCGAGACAACGCCCTCAACCTGAATATATATATATTTATTCATTTTATATATATATATATATATATATATATATATATATATATATATATATATATATATATATATTCATTTTTGTTATTTTGTTTTCAACTGTAATTTATTGTTTTGTAGTACAATATACTACACCAACAATTTTCTTATTTGGCAAAGTCATGTTCCTAATTTCTTTGCTTAAATTGAAAGTTAGCAAAGTCATGTTCCTAATTTCTTAGCTTAAATTGAAAGTTGTCTTAATTTCTTTAGTTGTTTGGTTATTTGAAAGAAGTTTTATTGGGATATAATGTTGTTATCTCAAAGAGGGTTATTTGAAATAAGTTCTCAAAGAGGATGATTAAAGTTTTTTTGGGATTTTGAAATAAGCTAAGACTTTGAATGTAATACTTTTTTCCAAAGTGACTTGAGTATTTCTTTTGAATAATAAAAATTGATGATTTTAGTAATGTGTAATTTTGAATAAATAGCTCATTCTAATGATGTATTTATTAATATGAATTTTCCCATGAGTTCACATAACCTCAAAGTAAACCTACGTGGTTTGACTTTATTTTCATCCTGAACTTATTTTTCTTTTCAAAATTTGGTCATGCTTTTGACTCTAAATATTAGCTTATAGAAATATAATTAGTTTATTTATTTAACTCATTTTGACATACTCAACTTTATTTTTTTAAAAGTTAGCCTGACATTGCCATAATTGACCATTGAAAAGCTTGAGAAAACTTGTTGAAATCTATTCATATAGATTTTTGTACTTTATATTTTATATATATAAAATAAAATAAAAATCTTATTCGATACTTAAATAAATTACAAATAAAATAAATAATGAAATTCAGATTTTCTTAATAGTTGAACGGATTTAAATTATGACCTTGTTTAGCTTATCATAGGACAAGTAACATTTAACTCACTCATTATTAATTACTCAGCTCATTTGAATATTTTCCAAATTAATAACCTATTTATTAATTTAACCTCATTTAATTCGTGCATATTCAATCGTAGAATATTGAAATCGAAATATCAAATTTATTTGGTATAATAATAATATAATATTTTAAAAATCAAATATTAAAATTAATCTTAAAACTATAGCTGTCTCAACCATAAGGCCACTAAATCAACCGCTATATGCCCCCCCCCCCCCCCGCCGACCCCAATTTTTTTTAAAGATATATACTTATGTCATGTTTTTGAAAATTTGAGAAGAATTTTTTTGGATTGAAAAAAAATTAACAGTAATTGTTTACTTTATTTAATATGGGTGTTTAAGGGGGGCAACGGAACCGGTACCTACCGGTTCCCGGTCCGGTCCGTCCCGGTCCGGTTCGGTACCGGTTAGTGCCTGTTACGCTTTGATTTTTCCGGTTCCGGTACAGGAACCGGGACGGAAACTGTAGAAATCCGTTTTTTACCGGTTCCGGTAAGTACCGGTCCGGTCCGGTTTAAATTTTTTTTTTTAAAATAAAGCCGTTACTAGCCGTTGGGTAACGGCTAGTGGGCCCCCCAACGGCTAGTTGAAGAAAAATTCATCCAATAAAGCCCTTACCCCACCCCTAACTTTTGAAATACCCTAAAGTTTTAAAAATTACACTTTAACCCATCTTTTACTTATAAATACCCCTAAATTTCATTCTTTTAAATCACAATATCATCTATTCATCTTCTACTCTCTCAACTCTCTACTCTCTATCTCTAATCTCTAATTCGATAATATATAATATCTTAAATTTCGGTGTTGCCTTACTTGGTCTTTGGAAATTAGATTTGGAGCTTCAAAATCAATTTTCAACTTTCCACGTTCGGCTATCGGCGGGCATAAACGTCTACTTTTTTTAAGTAGACGTTCGGTACATTTGTTCTAACTTTTATTTTACGTTTCAATTATATTTAAATAATTATTTATTTATTTGTGATTTATTGTTTGCACAATTGCATAACATTTTTCTTATTATATTTATTCTCACGTTTAATTTTCTAATATGGATTTTGGAAAAAATATTGTTCAAAAAGGAAAGGGGAAAAAAAGTGCATTAGAGCGTGTAAGAAATGTTTGTAACTTTACATCCTCCGATAATGCAAAAACCGGTAGTTCTTCTAAATCTAAAACTAAAAAATCTACTATATTAAGAATAAATACGGATGATTATACACATGTTGATGATACGGTATTTAATATTGATAGTAATTCAGGATTAGATCCTTATCATGAACATTTACAACGTCGCTTTGGTAATTTTGATGAGGATTTGCCTAGTGATAATGATAATGATAATGATAATGATATTGATAATTATACTGATACGCCTATTTTTGATGATGATGATGATGATGAAACTCAGCCACCTACGGCTACTACTCCTAGTCCCGCTCCCTTTCGTTGTCCTGCCCCAGTTCCCCCAGTACATCCTAGGCCTAAGGTAGAACGTGTTAAAAAATCGGTTGTTTGGCAATTTATGACACAAAATGAAGATAAAACACAAGCTATTTGTAATAAATGTAAACATATATTAAATCATAAAACTGTGGGAAAATCTGGCGGGACGGGACATTTGAGTAGTCATTTAATGTCTTGTTGTAAAAATGAATTTTTGCATGCTAAAGCGGTAGCGGAAGCTAAAAAAAACGGTACCCCCTTCCTGAAAATGTAGGAGTAGGCGGCTCTAAAATGGTACAAACACAATTAAATCCGTCTAATGTTTCTGGCACTAGTTTACTACCTTCATATAGTAGAGAAAAAGATCTTGAAGAACTAGCTAAAATGATATGTGTTATGGGTTTGCCATTTAGTTTTGCTGAAAATCCCGGTTTTATACATTATATTCAAATTGTATATAATCCAAATTTTAAAGGTTTTGGTAGAAATACAATAAAAAAGGCTGTATTTGATTATCATGCACAACATTTTCAATATCTTCGTTGTTTATTTTATTATAATACTTGTAAAATAGCTATTACTTCTGATATGGGTCGTAGTGTAAATGGTAACGATTATTTAACTGTCACTGCACATTGGATTGATGAAAATTTGTATATGCAAAAAAGAATTTTAGGTTACAAATGTTGTCAAATGCAAAAAACCGGTAGTTATATTGCTCAAACTATTTAGATATTTTACAAAGTTATGGAATATGTGATAAAATAAGTAGTATAACATTAGATAATGCTTCAAGTAATAATTCTGCTGTTCAATATTTAAAAACTACACTTTGTCCTTTTTATGGTGATAATTATCATATTAGATGTACTGCACATATATATAATTTGATGGTTAGAGATGGTGTAAATATGTATGATAACGGATGTACGAAAGTTGAAAATGCATGTCATTTTATATTTAAATGTCAAGTTAAGTCTCGGCGTAAAGATTTTCAAAATCGCTATTTTGAAAATAATCTTCCACCTAGAAAAATTCCAAAAACAGTGTCTACTAGATGGAATACTTTATATGAAATGCTTGTAGTCGCTTATGAATATCGAATACCCTTACAAATGGTTTGGAATGCTCATAATTCTGATATGACATATAGACTAGATGATAATGATTGGCGTGATATAAATGAACTTATAGATTTCCTTAGAGTTTTTTACTTAACTACAAAAAGAATTTCTGTACTTTATAGTCCATCAATTTGTACTGTTTTGCCTGATATTTGTATGATTTCTTCTAAGTTATATAAATTTAAAAATAAACCAAGATTTCAACAAACCGTTGAAAAAATGATTATAAAATTTAAAAAATATTATATTCCTCTTCCTCAGATTTATTTAACTGCATCTTTGTTACACCCAAAGTATAAAGATTTCGGTTCATCAAGAATGGTTGAAAAAATATATTTTAACTTAGATCTTAATGATGAATTAGAAGAAATTCCTAGCTGTCAACAAGTTAAAGATAGCATAAAAATTGAAGCAAGAAAATTGTATGATTCATATAATGCTAAGAAAAATTTATCAAGTGAAAATGAACGTGAAAGCTCTAGGGTTAGATTTGATGAAAATAATATTGATAATTATTTAGAGGATTATCTTGAACTTTCTCACGATAATAGAAATGATTTTGATGCATATATTAATCAAATGACAGAAAGTACTGAAGATGTTCTCAAATGGTGGAGAGACCGCACAAAAGGATTTCCAAAACTAATACCGATGGTTCGAGATATATTAGCAATGCAAGCGTCGTCGGTAGCTTCGGAAGGCGTCTTTAGTGCAGCAAGGTTTCAACTCGGAGAACATAGGCATTCACTAGCAGCCGACAGCTTGTAGATATCGGTATTATTTCGAGATTGGATTAATGCCGAGAGAAGAAATTTGGGTCGTGAACCACTACCGACCAAATTTCAAGATGACGTTGATGAAGTAATGCAGGATTATAGTGACGACGGGATTGAAGCAATGGAAGATCTTTCTATTCAACCTATTCCCGAACATGTTACTAAAGAAATGTTGAATGATTTACGAAGAGATTTATATGGTGGCACCAACTATTAATTCAAACTAATATTTTGTAAATGTAATTGTAATATCAAGTATATATTAATAAAAATATAGGCTATTCGCCTTAATTTGTTTTTTAATATTGTTGTATTAAATTTAATTTTTGATATAGTCAATTTTAAATTTTATAACTTTAAAGTTTAAATTCAAAAAATTCAAAATTTAAGAGTTTGAAATTTAAATTTTATAACTTTAAAATTTGAATTTTAAATTTTCAAACTTTAAAAGTTTGAATTTAAAGTTTGAAAATTTAAATTTGAAACTTTAAATTTTGAAAATTTTAAATTAAAACTTTAAAGTTATAACTTATAACTTTAAAGTTATACAAAGTTTGAAATTTAAATTTAACTTTAAAATTTAAATTTAAAATTTTCAAACTTGTTTGAATTTAAAGTTTGAAAATTTAAATTTATAACTTTAAAGTTTGAAATTTAAATTATAATAAAAATTAGATTCAATTAATTTTTTTTTTTTTTTAAATTCGGTTCGTCCCGGATACCGGTCCGGTCCGGTCCGGTCTAGTACCGGTTTAATTCCGGTCCGGGACGGAACAATAGGTAATTTACCGGTTTCCCGGACCGGTCCGGTTCCGGTTCCGGAACTAAACCGGTACACGTAGTACCGGTTCCGTACCGGTTCCGGTAATTACCGGTCCGGTTTTGCCGGTTCCGGTACCACTTCCACCCTTATGGGTGTTGTTGACATAATTGAGAAATATAATAATGTGCAGTTAATTATTGATATCTTTACTTACATGACTACTTACTTTGTTGACTTATTTATATCTTGAAATGTTGGAAAAAAATTATCCGTGCCAGTGTTTACATCAAATTAATTTAATTTCCAATATTATGTGATTTAACGAAGTAAAACACATGTTAATTAATTAAAGTTAAATAAAATAAATTATGAATTTAAACACATAACATGCACGTCTTAAATTAATATAAATACCGATACAGATAAATTTTACCCCTTGAGGATTATCATAAACCAACATTATTGTCCTTTTATTTACCTTTTTAAATTCATTTTTCCATTTTTATTGTCTCATTATTGTTCATTAAAAAGTCTACCAAACACAAATATTTTGCAGTATGCAAAATATATTGTTGTGTTTATAAAAAAACCAACTTTTTTTAGTGTTTTCTTTGAATTTTAAACAGTACAACAAGTTCATACTATTTTAATATTATTATATTAACTTATTAAATTTAACGCAATTATTTCAATATAATTATATAAACTTTATAATGTTTTGAGTCAATTTTTATTATTCTAACTTTATATATATTGTTTTCATTGAAAATTTATAAATTTGAATTCTTACTTCATAAGGTCTATGTATATTCTATCTAATCGAACTTAAACGGTAGGTTACATTAAGTATGTTATAGCCATACAATTTATATATGATAACTTTAAAAAATGTAAAACCTCTCAATAAAATTTTACTTTAGACCCCTAAACTTGTTGAAACGGCCTTGATCGTATCATATTATACCATGTCAACCCCTACTTCAGTTAGCATTATATGTATACTGGCACTGTCATAGGCTCATAGCTATAGTTGAATGATATGTTTTTTTATATTTATTTACAATTAAATATACCACTGGTCGTAGATGGAATGCCTTTTCAACTTAATGATTTTCTTTAAAAAAAGCTACAACGTATTTAACCTGAAATAATCATTTAGATGACAAATTATTTAAAATAATATTGGGTGTTGTCAAAACTATTTACTTGGTTTTTAAGCTCAAATTCAAAACTGTGGACCGTAAATGCGACAAATTATAGAGTCAATCTAATACAACGAATCTGTGTTCAATGCAATAAATATCTGTTGACCAATATATATATATATATATATATATATATATATATATATATATATATATATATATATATATATATATATATATATATATATATATATATATATATATATATATATATAAAGTGTAATATAAAAATAATAATAACACAAAAGTAAAGACGAATAATAAAATATAAAATTATGAAACGAATTTACCAAACATCTGCGTTAATAGATGACGTTAAACCATTTGTTGAAGCTTGTGACTTGTTGTAACTTGTAATTTGTAACTCCAAGTCTCCAACCAATACTTGATAACAAATATGAGATAATATAATTATATTTATTGATATAATATGAAAATTTTGAATTGAAAATTGAAATATATGAATTCTAATAATATGAGAATTAAAATTGAATAGAAATTAAGACTGACATTTGAGAGTTGAGAGTTGATAGGATATAGAAATTAGAGAAATGAGAATAGATGATTTTGTAAGAAATAGTAGAGGATAGGTGTATTTATAGTATTTAAAATGGGTTAAAGTGTGATTATAATAACTTAAGGGTTTAAAATAAAGTTTTAAAAAGTAGGGGGGTGGTAGGGGGTGTTTGGGAACACAAAAAGGGGCATAAATCCATTTGGGGGGGGGGGGGGGCACTAGCCGTTTCCCCAAAGGATCTAAACGGATAGTTTTTTAATTTTTTTTTAAAAAAAATGGGGGGGGGGGGGGGATCCCGCGAAGCGGCCGGTTCAACCAGGCCGGGTCGACCGGGACGCAGGGGTGAACCGGCCCCTGACCGGTCCCCTCATCCCCCACCCCTTAAACCCCTTAAACCCTGGGGGATGGGCCGGGTTCGGGACGGGTCGGGTCGGGTCGCGGGGCGGGGCGGGCCATCCCGGTCCCCCTGCCAGCCCTATGGTGCACTACAGGTGCGCCCGCCCTAGGCTTTTTGGCGCAGATGGGGCGCGCCTTGCCTGGTGCTATCTAGATGCTCTTGAACGTCTTTCTTATCTGGTTTTCTGATCCTAAATATCCTAACCCTCCATAGTTCTATTCCCAAACCCTTAGGATCATCAATACCTTCAATACCAGTAGATCTAACTCGAAAAACAACTTGAAATTACAAATCAACATCAATGGGAATTCAAACAACTTAACCAAAAGGGATTCAACAAGATTCATCAAGAATTCACTTTTAATCATGTAAACAATTCTAAAACCACTGAATTGAAACTAGTTTGGTGCGTAGATGATTTAATCCTACACGAAGGATCTCACTTACCTTGGTAAGGATCACATCTGACAAATTTATCTCGAAATACCTTGGCGTTCTTGGTGAATCCTTGATGTTGCTCCCTTTTCCTTCTTTTCTTCTCTCTATTCATAGCCTAAGCGTAAAGTTAAACTTTCTAAGCTTGCTAAAATTGGGTTTTACGCCAAATAAATCCCTAAAACTAAATCAAAATTTAATTGGTGAAAAGAATTAATTGCCCTTCCTTAAATTCGAATTGGGAGCTTCCTGTCATATCCTGAATACACCCTAGACGTAACCGAGATCGTCTTCCTCTTTGAGGACTAAGACTAGCCGCTTAGCTTACGTCATTACATTCATTGGTCAAAATTAGCGGAAATTTAAAACATTTTACTACTTCTACATTGAGATTTACATAGACCTCTACGTACAAGTAATAGATATATATCGAGTATACATAGACCTTTCATATAGGAAGATTACTTAATCTTCTACTTTTATTGCACATAATTATATAGAACATAACATAGTCTCAAATAGTCGTCTCATCTCATAACTATCTAATAAGAGTATATCAAATTGGGACTAGCCCATACATCAATACAATAAGACCACATATAGGTCATACAACATTTAGTGTCCAAATAAAAAGGAAAGAACATAAGAGTCCTAAAACTAAAGCTACATCATAGGCTTGATAGTAATATTTCCCTTGGAAAGTGAGGACCTATCCAACTTGGATGATTAAGAACTCCAAGTCTTCTTCAAAGTCGTCTCCAAAAATTCCTTCAATGACCAAAACCTAAAATGTTGGGGAAAAGGAATAAATGGGGTTAGTACACCACCTCTACTAAGTATGAGACCATATGCAACCATATAATATCAAATCATGCTAAAAAAGGACATCTCATTAAGTATGCAATTTACTTTGAAAACCTTCATGCACATTCAACAACACCATACCAATGAATAAAACATTTTCATTAAGTCATACGCACGTACATCACAAAACCAACATCAAGTCTAATAAAGTCAACATGCATATCATATAATTGAATACATAGTCAAGTAACTCTATCATGAAGTCATCATAGCAACAAGTATGAATAAGAGTTAATTATAACATAACCAAAGCAAGACAATTACCCATGAACCCCTATTAAGTAAACAAGTGCAATGACCAAGCAAAGCCCCATAACCTTACTCAATGAAGTAACTCAACAAGAATCATGACCAACCTCCTACTTCACATATCATAGCATTTAAGAGTATATATACTCATACTTTAGCAATGTAAACCAACATATATTCATAAGTGACTCCAATCCACATATAGTATCAACAATGTGCGAGTTCATCATATACCTATCATGTACCAGTATAAGCATATTCATACGTAAGGACATCCTCCTAAGGTTTCCCTCAAGGCAAACTAGTGCAAAACATAGGTAGAGTCCGATACCCCTGTCTAAGCTAAATCAACCTCTCAAGTCATCCTAGTTGGTTTGTACTTCATTTTAGTTTAGGGAACACTTGACTTAACCGACATAGACCACAAGAGCTAAGTGTGGAATCCGGTGTTGTAAAACCTTAAACCGAAGAAAGGTGGTCTACCAGCCAAACTAAAACGAAACATAAACATAACTTTCTAGGTGGATTCACTAGCTAGTCTTCCTGTGGGGGCAACATAAATCAAGAACTAAGAGATAGGTATAATCCCTCTACATACCACTTGACAATTGGGGCTTCCTATAATGGGTATCCAATGGATGAGTATCCATAATATGGGAGTCAACACCTCATGTGGAACTATAGGGTGAATCTTCCTCTATCGATAGTCAATATCTACCATTGTCAAGTTCACTTGGTGCTAAGCTAAGTCCCTTTTGAATTTTTTTTTAATATCCTTATTAATCATCATAACTTAATGTAGGTCATAGGTTCTAAACCTTGTATAGTCATCATCATCATATCTCAATAAGAATTGCATGATTACTGTCCTTTTATTACAATTCATATAGGTGAGGTTAGCACAATAACATTTTCATATCATGATAAGGCACATTGGTAAATCATTCACCATCCTTATAACATTTATATCTTAGCCAACACCTCACAAACCATAGTCAAGACATTTCAATTCAATATCACACCAACCCTATCAATCCTTATACGAAGCATACTCCAATACAACATCATGACTTAATCACAATCAACCATAATTAAAGTAAAGAGTAGGGATCACAAGACTTACCAAGTCTTCTTCGTACTTCATCATCAAGGTCTTACCATCAACCCTTAAATTCAATCCAATTAGGGTATAGTATAATCATATAACCATAACCAACATGATAACAAGGCTAATTGAATCACTACATCACAATCCAATACTAGTTCATAACTTAAGGTAAGATACTTAGGTCAATTCACAACATACTTCATAACATAGATCAACTTCTCAAGAACTAGAATGATAAGACTATAATTCATCCTAATTTTGTAATGATTGATATAAAAGCATCATAGGATAATAATTCAACCAATAACCAATTCAATTGAACCAACCTTACTCAATTCACATGAAGATCACAACCTAGGGTTAAGGGGTAAAGATCATCTTCTACAAACTAGAACAATTCATCAAGAAATATAATAATTGTGTTAAATTACATGTTAATATATTCATAATATCCAAATAAAACATAAACAAAGTAATCCATAACATCAATTCCGAGATTGGAAAAGACCCACTTGAAAACCCAACTTTTGAAATCAATTTGATGGAACCCTTTGAGGAAAGAGGTATCAAAGGTGAAAAATATCCCATACATTAATAATTAATGAAGATTTATGGAGGAAATTGACCCTTTACAGTCCTTGAACCCACCTCTAGCTTGGTCTTTAATGGGGTTTCTTTGGGAGAGAGAAAGAAGAGAGAAGGAAGAGAGTTTTGCGTTTGGAAATTATGAGAGCTCAGATTAGTCTAACTAGGTTAGGGCTTTATATAGGGGGTTAACTAACTTAATTAGACCTCTCCTAAATACTAATTAACTAAGTTTTTACCTCATTATTTTCATCATTCAATTCGTTTGATAATCAAACAAAATATTACATCAAATTAACTCTCATGAGTTATATAAAAACCTCATTCCTTTTGTATTTTCACTTAATTAATTACATGTCCCTTTCATTTTCTTATATCAAATTCTTGTATCAATCTATAAATAGAAACCATGTATGGAGTTGTTGCATTTTTTTTTCATTTTCATTGTGCTTTTATCCTTCTTTTTAATTAGTATATTTTTTACTTATTATTTTCACCACTAATGTATTCATTAATCGAAAGAGAGGACATAAAAAAGGTGATGTGAAAATATGATCATAACTTTGATGAATAGTGAATTTGAAATGAGCATGATAGGCGAACCCAATTCCTCCTTGGTCTACTAATTTCCAAGGTTCAGTGTAGACTTTATACATGGAAAGAAAGGTGAAATTATTGGAATAAGTAAGGTGAAAATTTTCTCAGGATTTGGAGGCAACAAAATTTGAATTCCATTCTTTGACATATAAAATGTATATGCTGATGAATCAAGGTCCTTGTTATAGAATAATATGTGGTCACATTTTTCATCCTCTTGTGGCAGTGTCTTATATTTTTTGTTGTTCATCCTTATTAAGGCTTTTGTGCTGCTCATCCACGATCATAGTTTTTACAATGCTTTCGGCCTTCTTAGATGATTCCATCTTGAAGGAAATAGGGAGATATTAGTATGTTTTGAAAGACTTTTTTCTCTCTTCTGGTCCCTCAATCCTGGCTTAATTCTAATCGTCCTTTATCTGGTGGGGCTAGTGGATTTAGGTCTCGAGAAACAAAACATGATAACTATTTTAAGACGAAGGTGATATTTAAGTAAGTGATAAGGTAATTTTTTTTCTTTTCTTCCATCGTAACTTATAATTATTCAGAAAGCTGCAAAATAGTAATTCATTTTCTATAAATAATTGACGACTAAAAAATGATTTTAACATATATAAGCCCAAACCAACCAAGAGTAACCTTTGATAACGTTTGCAAATAAAATGCTTAATAGAGAACTTGATGAATGCATATACTTATAATAATATGAAGACAATTTATGCAGGAACAAATTAAATGCAAGTTTATATGTCTTTTTAAAGCAAACAAATATAAAATTTGCCTAGCATCTTCCTAAGACAAACTTAAATAGCCAGAATGCAATCCAAAGAAATTGTAGCTAACTTATTGCAAGTAATATGGTGTTGGTTCTTCTGAACCTGCATAACATTTGCAATATGGCCCCGAATCAACTTGAAGTGACAAGTTTCACCATTATCTATCTTGTTATCTTTCCGAAATGCAGTCCATACTTATTTTATGATCACCATACTCCTTCTATACTCTATTTCCAATCTCCATTCTACTCCTTCTTCATGAACCAACATGATATTCTTCGTGTAGATTATACTTTGGGCGAATCTCAACGATATAGTCTAATAAACATATTCATCAATCATTAGATTTTTGAGATACATATTTAGTATGTAATGGAATGAAAAATTTAGAAAATTTGAAAACACAATGTATAAACTATCAAACCTTACTGTAGAATTTTTAGAACGGAGTCGACAACTGTGTACCTTATTTTGTTGCGGAAAATCGACGGAATCTGTTTCTTTGAAGAATTGCTCCAAGCAAAACTTGAGTTCAAGGAAACGAGAAATGATCCACAAACTAAGTATCTTTTTGGTTAGTGTCCTTTTCTAAGAAAAATGTTGTGTTAAGAGTTTTCCCTTTTTCTCTGTTTCTACCCTTCTGTATTCTGAGCGTAAGATTTCTACATTATAAAAAAGGTTTCTTTTTATTGGATCAATTATCTAGTAACTATTTCCACCCTTATTTTAAAATTAAATCTTATCTTTCATTTACAGATAATATTTTTGGATCGGGTCGGGTCGATCCACATGGGAGATTCATGACCCAAAACTTACATGTCCCACTTTGCACATGGTGAACGAGACCTAAGCCAACACAACATCAATTAGACACACAATTCATACGCTAAATAGTTAGTGCAACCTGTGAGCATTAAGAGTGTAACGACCTGTTTAGTCGTTTTGAGCAGCGGAACGAAATTTTGGAAAAACTGGCTGGGACGACGGAAGTAGTGACGGACCGTCGTAGTCACGACGGCCCGTCATGGATGTTTCGTCCCATGACACTTAGAGTTCTGAAATTGGGTACTGAAAATCGACTCTCTGTAAATTGTGACGGACCTGCAGGACGTGCCGTCACATCCACGACGAACCGTCGTGAGTCCCGTTGCAAAACACTTCAACTTTTGAGAAATTGGTGCAAGAAAACGAGTTTCTGACCGTCATGACGGAGGTGCAGGACGGACCGTCACAGGTGTGACGGGCCGTCACAGCCACCTGGAATTTGGGGAGGACACGACGGCCTGGGTGACGGACCGTCGCACCCACGACGGCCCGTCACAGGTTGTGCAGTCCCAGACAGTTTAGGATTTCTCCACTCGTTTTAAGGGTCGTTTTTGATTATTCTTTCCTTAATTATAAGGATTGAGGGGTAACATTAACAAGTCTAATTTCTTAGGGGTTAAAAGGGGTAACCTTAAGTAAATTAGTGGGGTTTTATTGTCCTTTTTCACACTTAATTACATGATTAATTAGGGTAAAGGAAAGAGGGTTTGAATAAAACAAAAGAGAAAGAACAGAAAGGGAGAGAGAGCAGATCGATCGAGAGAGAGGAGAATAGCAAGCTTGGGAAATTTCTTGTTGATTCCAATTCTTCGGTGGAGGTAGGTTATGGTTTTATGTTACGATAATCGTAGTGAACTCTTGATAGTGTATGATATGTATTGATGATGTTGTAAACCTGTCTATATGCTTAATTGTATGCTTGCATGATTATGATTATGAAATTGTTATGAATTGACAAAGCATGATGAAGCTATTGAATCCCAAATCTTGAAAGAACCCTAATTCTCTTGATATATTATATAATAAGATTGATGATGCCTTAGTTATGAAAGAAGGCTTGATAAATTATATAATGATAATGAGGATGCCTTAGTATAAAAGAAGGCTTGATGAATTAGGGGATCGGGTGCCACGTTCCGGTACCAGGATAGAATGAATATGAGGATCGGAGTGTCACGTTCCGACACCAGGATAGAATATGAGGATCGGGTGCCACGTTCCGGTACCAGGATAGAATGAATATGAGGATCGGAGTGTCACGTTCCGACACCAGGATAGAATATGAGGATCGGTGCCACGTTCCGGTACCAGGATAGAATGAATATGAGGATCGGAGTGTCACGTTCCGACACCAGGATAGAATATGAGGATCGGGTGCCACGTTCCGGTACCAGGATAGAATGAATATGAGGATCGGAGTGTCACGTTCCGACACCAGGATAGAATTAGAGGAGCGGAGTGTCACGTACCGACACAAGAGGAAGAAAGATAATGAATCTTGAAAGATAATGAATATACTCAATCTAATGAACTTAATTTCCCAAATGAGTATGGTAATGAGGCTTGAGACCTCATGTGTGAACTTGACGGAAATGGTTAATGATAAAGTAATTGCTGTGCTACATGTTGAGTATTGTAGTTGATTTACATTATTATTGATATATATTGTTCCCTATTTTGAGTTGACCGATGATATCTACTCAGTACGTGTGGTTGTACTGACCCCCTACTTTTATGTTTCCCTTTGTTATTTGTGTTATGCAGCAAACGTTCCGTCAACTTCGACTCAGCAGTAGATCAAGCCAGTCTTCACTCTATCGGAAATTCAGGGTGAGCTAATGCGTCTAGCTTGGACTGGGTCTCCTTCTTCAAGTCTTGATGCCTTGAACTTCCGGCAATGGACTAGCTTTTTAGTATTTTGTTCTTAGACAGTTTTAGTTTAGAAATTTGAGAGAGATGTTCTTGTGGTGATGACTTCCAGATTTTGGGAATATTAATAATAGATGTTGAATTTTAGAAGTTATTGAATTGGTTTTTATTAATGAGTTTAAGTCTTCCGCATTATTTTCTGTTGAAATATCTTGAAATGTTAAGGTTTAGATGGGTTGGTTCGCTCACATCGGAGGGTAAATGTGGGTGCCAGTCGCGTCCCCGATTTGGGTCGTGACAGACTTGGTATCAGAGCATTAGGTTCATTGGTCTCATCACACAAGAACAGGTCTAGTAGAGTCTTAAGGAACGGTAGGGGGACGCCTTTACTTTTCCTTGAGAGGCTATAAGACTTTAGGGAAATTCCATTCTTTCATTCTTTCTTTCGTGCTATTACTTGAGTCCAATTGGTATCTAGGTGATACAAATTGGTATCTGACCATCTTCATTCTATCTCGCAGATGGTTAGAACTAGAGCAACGACCGCACCAGCAGCAACAACGGAAAGACAGGAAACTACTGAGCCAGCCACTGGGGCTGTGGCTCGAGGAGGAACAGCGGCAAGAGGCCGTGGAAGAGGTCGTGGGAGGACGTCCTCTAGAGGAAGAGGACGAGCCCCTAGCCCATCTGATACTAGGGCGGTGACTCCTCCACCGACCGAAGAGGTGATAAGAGAGGGTGAGGAAGGGGAAACTGAACAAGGGCAGAATGAGGAAATGCCACCCCAACCTACCCCAGAGATGATCAACCAAGTACTTGCTTATCTTAGCGGGTTGTCTGATCAGGGTCAAGCACCTCCAGTGGTTTCTGCACCAACACCTCCGGTTTCAGAGATACGACATGCGGCTACTATGGCTCCCCGCATGGATGCACCATTGGGAATAGGCACATTTCCACGTCTGACTACTGGGCCTATTATGACAAACGATCAACACGAACTTTTTAGTAAGTTCTTGAAATTGAAACCTCCAATCTTCAAGGGTGCAGAATCTGAGGATGCTTATGATTTTCTGGTTGATTGTCATGAGCTACTACACAAAATGGGGATAGTAGAGAGGTTTGGTGTCGAGTCGTGAGCTATCAGTTCCAAGGGAACGCCAAAATGTGGTGGCGTTCACATGTGAGTGTCAACCAACAGAGGCACCACCAATGACTTGGGAATCATTCTCTACCCTGTTTATGGAAAAGTATATCCCCCGCACTTTGAGAGATAGGAAGAGGGATGAGTTCTTGAGTCTTGAACAGGGAAGGATGACAGTAAACGCGTATGAGGCTAAATTTCGCGCACTATCCAGATATGCCACCCAACTTTGTTTCAGTCCACAAGAACGGATCCGCCGTTTTGTGAAGGGGTTGAGGTCAGAGTTGCGGATTTCAGCCTTACAGATAGCGGCAACAGCAACATCCTTCCAAGAGGTGGTAGACTTTGTGATAGAGGTGGAAGGAGTGAAACCGGATGACTTCACCTCAACGTCTACATCAAAGAGGTTTCGAAGGGGAGGTGAGTATAATGGTTCTTATTCTAGAGGACAGAACTCCGGAGGTCACTCAAACAGACCGATACAGTCTTCACTACAGACTGTAGTTGGGGGTCCACCTCAGAACGGTCAACATTTCTCTGAAAGGCCGACGCGGGAACCCAGAGAATGTTATGGGTGTGGAGAGATTGGGCACATTAAGAGGTACTGTCCAAACCAGAGTTACAGACCCCAATGGCTAGAGGAAGAGGTGGTAATGGTAGAGGTCGATATTCTGGAGGGCGTGGTGGCCGAGGTAATGGTGGTCACCAAAACGGCAGAGGTGAAGGGCAAAACGGAGCCACTACTACACAACATGGTAGGGCAACGGACAGACAATTAATGGGGCTCATTGCTACGCTTTCCCTGGGAGATCTGAAGCGGAGGCGTCTGATGCTGTTATCACAGGTAATCTCTGGTTTGTGATTGCATGGCATCTGTATTATTTGACCCTGGCTCCACGTTTTCATATGTATATTCCTCATTTGCTAACGGTCTAAATTTACATTGTGAATTACTTGACATGCCTATTCGTGTTTCTACTCCGGTGGGTGAGTCTGTGATAGTCGAAAAAGTGTATAGGTCTTGTTTGGTGAATTTTGTGGGGAGCAACACTTATGTGGATTTGGTTATCTTAGAAATGGGTGACTTTGATGTAATTCTGGGTATGACTTGGCTTTCTCCAAACTTTGCGATTTGGATTGTAATGCTAAAATGGTGACGTTAGCCAAGCCTGGGGCAGATCAGTTAGTATGGGAGGGTGACTACACTCCCAATCCGGTGCGTATCATCTCCTTTATTCGTGCTCAGAAGATGGTTAGTAAGGGTTGTCTAGCTTTCTTGGCACATCTTAAGGATGACACTACTCAAGTACCATCGATTGAGTCAGTTTCGGTAGTCTGTGAGTTTTTGGATGTGTTCCTGCAGATCTTCCGGTATGCCACCAGATAGGGATATAGACTTCTGCATTGATTTGGAACCCGGTACTCGCCCCATTTCTATACCCCCGTATAGAATGGCTCCCGCGGAGTTAAGAGAATTAAAGGCTCAACTTCAAGAGTTGTTGAGCAAAGGCTTCATTAGACCAAGTGCATCTCCTTGGGGTGCTCCGGTTTTGTTTGTGAAGAAGAAAGATGGGAGTTTCCGAATGTGCATAGATTACCGACAGTTGAACAAGGTAACTATTAAGAACAAGTACCCCATTCCTCGCATTGATGACTTGTTCGATCAGTTACAAGGTGCTTGTGTCTTCTCGAAGATCGACTTTGAGATCGGTTATCACCAACTGAAAATACGAGCAACGGATGTGCCAAAGACTGCTTTTTGAACTAGGTATGGGCATTATGAGTTTGTGGTAATGTGTTTGGTCTTACTAATGCCCCTGCTGCCTTCATGAGCTTGATGAACGGGATTTTCAAGCCATATTTGGATCTCTTTGTGATTGTGTTTATTGATGATATACTGATATACTCCAAAAGTAAGAAAGAACATGAGGAGCATTTGAAATTGGTGTTAGAGTTGTTGAGAAAGAAGAAGCTCTATGCGAAATTCTCCAAGTGTGAGTTTTGGCTAGATTCAGTGTCCTTCTTGGGGCACGTGGTTCTAAGGATGGTGATGGTAGATCCATCTAAGATTGAGACGGTAAAGAATTGGGTAAGACCTACAAACATGTCAGAAATAAGGAGTTTTGTGGGGGTTAGCTAGCTACTACCGCCGATTCGTCAAGGGATTCTCTTCCATTGCGTCCAATTGACGAACTGACCAAGCAAAACGTCCCATTTGTATGGTCGGATGAGTGTGAGGAGGCTTCCAGAAGCTTAAGACTTTGTTGACTACCGCACCTATCCTTACCTTGCCAGTAGTAGAGGGCAAAAAACTTCATTGTTTATTGGATGCATCCTATTCTGGTTGGGTGCAGTGCTAATGCAAGAGAAAAAATGTGATTGCTTATGCTTCAAGACAATTAAAGGTGCATGAACGCAAACTATCCGACCCATGACTTGGAGTTGGCCGCGGTAGTGTAGTATTTGCACTAAAGCAATGGAGACACTATTTGTATGGGGTTAAGTGTGAAGTCTACGGACCATCGTAGCCTACAGTATGTCTTCACTCAGAAAGACTTGAACTTGAGACAGAGGAGATGGATGGAACTACTAAAGGACTACGACATCACTATTTGTATCATCCGGGGAAGGCTAATGTTGTGGCAGATGCCTTGAGTAGAAAGGCCGGAAGCATGGGAAGTCTAGCTCATTTGCAAGCTTCTAGACGCCCATTTGCTAGAGAAGTGCAGATTTTGGCTAATGACCTTATGAGGTTAGAAATAAATGAGAAGGGAGGATTGTTAGCTTGTGTAGAGGCAAAATCCTCTTTCCTTGATCAGATTAAGGGGAGACAGTTTGACGATGAGAAACTAAGGCGAATTCGAGATAAAGTGTTGCAAGGAGAGGCTAAGGAAGCGAATAATCGATGGGAAGGTGTTTTGAGGATCAAGGGAAGAGTATGTGTACCCCGCATCGATGATTTGATCACCACTATTCTTACAGAAGCTATAGTTCCGGATATTCTATACATCCTGGTGCAACCAAGATGTATCGCGACCTAAAGCAACACTCTGGTGGGTAGAATGAAGCGAGAGATATTGTTGAGTTTGTTGCCAAGTGTCCAAATTGTCAACAAGTAAAGTATGAACACCAAAGGCCCGGAGGAACACTTCAGAGAATGCCCATTCCTGAATGGAAGTGGGAGAGAATCGCAATGGACTTTGTGGTTGGTCTTCCAAAGACATTGGTAAGTATGACTCTATTGGGTGATGTGTTGATAGGTTAACTAAGTCTGCTCACTTCATTCCTGTCAAGGTGACCTACAATGCAGAGAAGTTAGCCAAGATCTACATCTCAGAAATCGTTCGGTTGCATGGAGTTCCACTATCAATTATATCAGATAGAGGTACGCAGTTTACTTCTAAGTTTGGAGGAACATTGCATGCCGAATTAGGTACTAGATTGGACCTTAGTACTGCATTTCATCCTCAGACCGATGGTCAGTCTGAGCGAACGATTCAAGTTTTGGAGGATATGCTTCGCGCATGTGTGATAGAGTTTGGTGGCCCTTGGGATAGTTTCTTACCTTGGCAGAGTTCAGATATAATAATAGTTATCAACTCTAGTATCGACATGGCCCCATTTGAAGCATTATATGGGAGGAGGTGTAGATCTCCCATTGGTTGGTTTGATGCCTTCGAGGTTAGACCTTGGGGGACTGACCTGTTGAGAGATTCTATGGAGAAGGTGAAAGCTATTCAAGACAAGCTTTTGGCGGCTCAAAGTAGACAAAAGGAGTATGCAGACCGAAAGGTTAGAGACTTGGAGTTCATGGAAGGTGAACAAGTCTTGTTGAAGGTTTCGCCCATGAAAGGGGTGATGCGGTTTGGAAAAAGAGGTAAGTTAAGTCCAAGGTATATTGGACCATTTGAAGTGCTTAAGAGAATAGGGAGGTGGCTTATGAATTAGCCTTACCCCCAGGGCTGTCCGGAGTGCATCCGGTGTTTCATGTATCCATGTTGAAGAGATACCACGGAGATGGAAACTACATTATCCGTTGGGATTCAGTTTTGTTGGATGAGAACTTGACTTATGAAGAGGAACCGGTTGCTATATTAGATAGAGAAGTTCGCAAACTGAGGTCGAGAGAGATTTGCATCCATCAAGGTGCAATGGAAGAATCGACCGTTTGAAGAGGCTACTTGGGAGAAGGAGGCAGATATGCAAGAAAAATATCCACATCTGTTTACAGATTCAGGTACTCCTTTTCGCCACTGTTTCTCTTCTTTTGATCGTTCGGGGACGAACGATGGGTAAATTGGTATCTATTGTAACGACCTGTTTAATCGTTTTGAGCAACGCAGAACCAATTTCTGGAAAACTGGCTGGGACGACGGAAGTAGTGACGGACGTCGTAGGCACCGACGGCCCGTCATGATGTTTCGTCCCATGACACTTAGAGTTCTGAAATTGGGGTACTGAAAATCGACTCTCTGTAAATTGTGACGGACCTGCAGGACGTGCCGTCACATCACCAGACGAACCGTCGTGAGCCCCGTTGCAAACACTTCAACTTTTGAGAAATTGGTGCAAGAAACGAGTTTCTGACCGTCATGACGGAGGTGCAGGACGGACCGTCACAGGGTGACGGGCCGTCACAGCACACCTGGAATTGGGGAGGACACGACGGCCTGGGTGACGGACCGTCGCACCGCACGACGGCCCGTCACAGGTTGTGCAGTCCCAGACAGTTTAGGATTTCTCCACTCGTTTTAAGGGTCGTTTTTGATTATTCTTTCTTAATTATAAGGATTGAGGGGTAACATTAACAAGTCTAATTCTTAGGGGTTAAAAGGGGTAACCTTAAGTAATTAGTGGGGTTTTATTGTCCTTTTTCACACTTAATTACATGATTAATTAGGGTAAAGGAAAGAGGGTTTGAATAAAACAAAAGAGAAAGAACAGAAAGGGATAGAGAGAGCAGATCGATCGAGAGAGAGAAATAGCACTTTGGAAATTTCTTGTTGATTCCAATTCTTCGGTGGAGGTAGGTTATGGTTTTATGTTACGATAATCGTAGTGAACTCTTGATAGTGTATGATATGTATTGATGATGTTGTAAACCTGTCTATATGCTTAATTGTATGCTTGCATGATTATGATTATGAAATTGTTATGAATTGACAAGCATGATGAAGCTATTGAATCCCAAATCTTGAAAGAACCCTAATTCTCTTGATATATTATATAATAAGATTGATGATGCCTAGTATGAAAGAAGGCTTGATAAATTATATAATGATAATGAGGATGCCTTAGTATAAAAGAAGGCTTGATGAATTAGGGGATCGGGTGCCACGTTCGGTACCAGGATAGAATGAATATGAGGATCGGAGTGTCACGTTCCGACACCAGGATAGAATATGAGGATCGGGGTCCACGTTCCGGTACCAGGATAGAATGAATTTGAGGATCGGAGTGTCACGTTCCGACACCAGGATAGAATATGAGGATCGGTGCCACGTTCCGGTACCAAGGATAGAATGAATATGAGGATCGGAGTGTCACGTTCCGACACCAGGATAGAATATGAGGATCGGGTGCCACGTTCCGGTACCAGGATAGAATGAATATGAGGATCGGAGTGTCACGTCCGACACCAGGATAGAATTAGAGGAGCGGAGTGTCACGTACCGACACAAGAGGAAGAAAGATAATGAATCTTGAAAGATAATGAATATACTCAATCTAATGAACTTAATTTCCCAAATGAGTATGGTATGAGGCTTGAGACCCTCAATGTGTGAACTTGACGGAAATGGTTAATGATAAAGTAATTGCTGTGCTACATGTTGAGTATTGTAGTTGATTTACATTATTATTGATATATATTGTTCCCTATTTTGAGTTGACCGATGATATCTAATCAGTACGTGTGGTTGTACTGACCCCCTACTTTTATGTTTCCCTTTGTTATTTGTGTTATGCAGCAAACGTCCGTCAACTTCGACTCAGCAGTAGATCAAGCCAGTCTTCACTCTATCGGAAATTCAGGGTGAGCTAATGCGTCTAGCTTGGACTGGGTCTCCTTCTTCAAGTCTTGATGCCTTGAACTTCCGGCAATGGACTAGCTTTTTAGTATTTTGTTCTTAGACAGTTTAGTTTGAAATTTGAGAGAGATGTTCTTGTGGTGATGACTTCCAGATTTTGGGAATATTAATAATAGATGTTGAATTTTAGAAGTTATTGAATTGGTTTTTATTAATGAGTTTAAGTCTTCCGCATTATTTTCTGTTGAAATATCTTGAAATGTTAAGGTTTAGATGGGTTGGTTCGCTCACATCGGAGGGTAAATGTGGGTGCCAGTCGCGTCCCCGATTTGGGTCGTGACAAAGAGCTTACCCTTAAGGTTATACAAGGCCCCGCATAGGAGTCCAATCACATATGGAAGGAATTCACTACTTATGTAAGAATATTATTACTCACAATACCCCAGACTTCATTTACTACTTCAGTTTTACTTATTTGATCCCTCATCCACTCAAGGACATTAAATGGTTTATAGTTAACTTTAATACACACAACTCACACTTAATATCAATATGGTTAGTACAATAGCAGACTTGTGTATATAAGTTTATTATCTATTTATTTGTCTTTCCTTTCTACTCGAATCTATCTGCTCCAATTAACTTCTTTCTTAGGCATGCACTACATTGACAAATCATTCATGACTATTAGTAACATGCTAAAGTACAAACAATGATTGAAACTTCAAATAGCAAAAGGTCAAATGATATTTAATTGAAAAGTCAACTTGACTTTTCTGGGTCTCACACAATGAAGAAGCAGGGAATATTTTTTCGTTGACCCTTGTATCGCTTGACACACTTGGTATGAAACACGTGTTACGAATTTTCACCTAATACTGGTGTATGTATCTCATCCTTTCGAATATCCAACATCGTACAGACCTCGATTCAAACACCTCAAGATGTTTAATCATACTTTCTCTTTTCCAGTAATCCTCAAACACATATTTTTAGAGAAATGTTTGTGTGGCTCATAAAACAAGTCATAATATGGTGGTGAAATTCATCTCTTTATGTTCCTCGACGTAAAAGGTGATTGCTCGTGTGAGAGATACAATCATGCGACTTGTTCGACACACTTTATTTCTTGTAAAGTATCACATGCATAGTACAGTTGAACTTAAACTCAATATTTTTATACAGAAGAATATTATAACAATCAAGTTATTTTACATTACTAATATCATCATATTCTACGCAAACCTAGAGACTTAACACGTTATTCAAAAAAGTCTCTAGAGATGGCCTTCGTAAAAGAATAAACTATCATTTCACGTGTAGAAATGTATTGCAAAGTTATTTCTCCACTTGCCACCATGTCTCTCCCAAAGTTATACTTGATATCAATTTGTTGGTCTTGCTGTTATACTTAGGATCATTTGTTATGCGGTAACCTCTTGATTATCACAATATAAAATCATGGTACCCTTAGAATTCTTTTCAATACTCAAATGCTCAAAGAATCTCTTTAACCAAACAAATTTTTTCACTGCAGATGCACAAGACACAATTAAGATTCCATAGTTGAAAGAGTTTTGCAAGTAGTACTTATGATATGACATAATTCATTAGAGAAAGTAATCATTTGGATGAACTTAGGATTGTTGGGAGAAACTTTACCATGATCGATGATAGGATGGGAAATTGTTGAAGAACTTGTTATTATTATATATAGAATTGTGATTCACGAGGATAATGCAATGCTTGTATCACGCGGATTGTATTATATATCTCATTCACATGATGCCTGTGATGACTACTTTATATCGCTCTGTCTTAGAATGATAAGCAAATTCCTTTTTTCTTTTTCTTTCTTTTTGACTTTTACTAGTATTTGGATACGTGCGTTGCACGTGTATTCCATCTTATTATTATTATTATTGTGGTTGTTGTTGTTGTTCTTATTATTATTATTGTTATTCTTATTACTGTTGTTGTTGTTGGTGTTGTCGTTATTATTATTATTATTATTATTATTATTATATTATTATTACTATTATTATTATTATTATTATTATTATTATTATTATTATTATTATTATTATTATTTATTATTATTATTATTATTTGGGAAAATGCACAAGTATCCCCTCAACCTATTCATGAAATCTCAACGACACACTTATACTATACTAAGGTTCTATTTCCCCCCTGAAATTATTTTCTAAGTAATTTTCTACCCCTTTTTGGCCTACTTGACACTAGCTTGAAAAAAGAAGTCAACCAGCGTTGCACCCAGAAGATAGTTCCATGTAAGCTGAAAAGGTGTAGATAATTATTACTAATAAAATAAGTTCAGGGACTATTGATGCTCTTTATAACTATCGGATTCAACTCAAAAGTAACCCAGAGAAACAAGAATTCAACAAACAATGGCAGCCAACAATTCAATCAACAAGAAATCAAAACTTTTCGTCAAGAACTCAACTTCTTACATGAAATCAACTCATGAATTGCTGAATCGAAACAAATTGGTGTGCGGGTGAATAATACCAACACGAAAGATCCCAAATACCTTAATAAGGATAACCCCCGATTAATTCCACACGACGATCTTGGCGTTCTTGATGAATCGTTGGCCTTATCTCCTTTCTCCTTCATATCTTCTCTTTTCTCCCAAGCCCTAAGCGTATTCTAATTTTCTAAAACTAACCTAAGGCTCAGTTCTACCCCTAATAAACCTTTAAAATGAAACGACCTGTTTAGTCATTTTGAGCAGCAGATTTTATTTCTGGAAAGTGGCTGAGACGACGGACCCCACGACGGACCGTCATAGGCACGACGGACCGTCGCAGAGTCTCGTTTCAATACACTTAGAAATTCTGAAATTGGGAACTGAAAATCGACTCTCTGAACTTCGTAACGGAATGGCAGGACGGACCGTCACAGGCGTGACGGACCGTCACAGACTCTTTGTGGAAATTGAGTCTCTGAACTTTGCGACGACCTGCAGGACGGACCGGCGCAGGCACGACGGGCCGTCACAGGTTGCGTAATCCCAGTCTGGGTTGGATTTCTTTACACGTTTAAGGGACGTTTGGACTATTCCTACTTTAATTATAAAGTTAGAGGGTTAAGGTTAATAAGTCTAATTACTTGGGGGTTAAAATAGGTAACCTTAAGTTAATTAGTGGGTTATTATTGCCATCTTTTATTCTTAATTACATGCTAATTAGGGTAAAAGAAAGAGGGTTTGAATAAGAAAAATAGAAGAACAAGAGAGAGAGAGAGAGGATCGATCGAGAAGGGAAAACACGAAGCTTTGGAATTTGCTTGCTTGATCACTATCTTCGGTGGAGGTAGGTTATGGTTTTCACACTATTCGTAGTAAACTCTTAATAGCGAATGATATGTGTTAGTAGTATTGTAAACCCTTCTATATGCTTAATTGTATGCTTGCATGAATATGATTATGTAATTGTGAATAAATAGCATGATATGAAGCTATTGAATCCCAAAATCTTGAAAAGAAACCCTAATCTACTTGTTAATGATGATGCCTTGGTATAAAGAAGGCTTGATGAACGAAAGTGGTGAGATTAGGGGATCGGGTGCACGTTCCGGTACCAGGATAGAAAGAGGATCGGGTGCCACGTTCCGGTACCAGGATAAAAATAGAGGATCGGGTGCCACGTTCCGTTACCAGGATAGAATGAGGATCGGAGTGTCACGTTCCGACACCAGGATAGTATATGGATCGGGTGCGACGTTCCAGTACCAGGATAGAATGAGGATCAGAGTGTCACGTTCCGACACCAGGATAGTATATGGATCGGGTGCCACGTTCCGTACCAGGATAGAATGAGGATCGGAGTGTCACGTTCCGACACCAGGATAGATAGGATCGGGTGCCACGTTCCGTACCAGGATAGAATGAGGATCGGAGTGTCACGTTCCGACACCAGGATAGTATATGGAGCGGAGTGTCACGTACCGACACGAGGGGAATAAATATAATGAATCTTGAAAGATGCTAATATACTCAATCTAATGAATCTAATTTCCAAATGAGTATGGTATTGAGGCTTGAGTCCTCATGTGTGAACTTGACGGTAATTGTTAATGATTAGTACTTGTTGTTGCTACATGTTGAGTATCATAGTTGGTTTTATAATATTACTTGATATATATTGTCTTCTATTTGAGTTGGCCGATGATATCTACTCAGTACCCCTGTTTTGTACTGACCCCTACTTTTATGTTTTCTTCTTTGTTATTGTGGAGTGCAGCAAACGTGCCGTCGTCTTCGCTCAACAGTAATTCTAGCCAGTCTTCACACTACATCGGAAATTCAGGGTGAGCTAATGCTTCTAACTTGGACTGGATCTTCTTCTTCAAGTCTTGATGCCTTGAGCCTTCGGCATGGACTAGCTTTTATTTGTTTTAGCTTCTTAGACATCTTTAGTTTAGAAATTTGAGGATAGATGTTCTTGTGATGATGACTTCCAGATTTTGGGAAATAATAGATGTTGAATTTTAATAGTTATGGAATTGGTTTTTATTAATGAGTTTAAGTCTTCCGCATTACTTTCTGTCGATATTATATTGAAATGTTAAGGGTTAGATTGGTTGGTTCGCTCACATAGGAGGGTAAATGTGGGTGCCAGTCGTGGCTCGGTTTTGGGTCGTGACAAACTTGGTATTAGAGCATTAGGTTCGTTGGTCTCATCACACAAGAACGAGTCTAGTAGAGTCTTAAGGAACGGTAGGGGGACGCCTTTACTTTTCTTTGAGAGGCTATAAGACTTTAGGAAAATTCCATTCTTTCTTTCTTTCTTTCGTGCTACTACATGAATCCAATTGGTATCTAGGTGATACAAATTGGTATCTGACCATCTTCACTCTATTTCGCAGATGGTTAGAACTAGAGCAACGACTGCACCAACACCAACACCGGCGAGACAAGAAATGTCTGAGCCAGCCACTGGGCTGTGGCTCGAGGAAGAGCAGTGGCAAGAGGCCGTGGTAGAGGTCGTGGGAGGACGTCCTCTAGAGGGAGAGGACGATACCTAGCCCATCTGATGCTAGGGCGGTGACTCCTCCACCGGCTGAGGAGTAGTAAGAAGAGGGTGAGGAAGGGAGAATGAACAAGTGCAAATGAGGAATTGCCACCTCAACCTACCACAGAGATGATCTTGCTTATCTTAGAGGGTTATCTGATCAGGGTTAGGCACCTCCAGTGTTTTCTGCACCAACACCTCCGGTTTCAGAGGTACGACATGCCACTGCTGGGCTCCCCACATGGATGCCTCATTGGAAATAGGCACCGTTTCCTCGTTGACTACAGGGCCTATATGACAAATGATCAGCATGAGCTTTTCAGTAAGTTCTTGAAATTGAAACCTCCAGTCTTAAGGGTGCTGAATCAGAGGATGCCTACGACTTTCTGGTTGATTGTCATGAGCTACTACACAAGATGGCTATAGTAGAACGGTTTGGTGTTGAGTTTGTGACTTATCAGTTCCAACGAAACGCCAAAATGTGGTGGCGGTCACATGTAGAGTGTCAACCAAAAGAGGCACCACCTATGACTTGGGCCTCATTCTCTAGCTTGTTTATGGAGAAGTATATCCCCCGGACTTTGAGGGATAGGAAAAGAGATGAGTTCTTGAGCCTAGAACAAGGTAGGATGTCAGTTACTGCTTATGAGGCTAGGTTTCGCGCACTATCCAGATATGCCACCCAACTTTGTTTCAGTCCACAAGAGCGGATTCGCCGTTTTGTGAAGGGGTTGAGGTCAGAGTTGCGGATTTCGGCCTTACAGGTAGCGGCTACAGCGAAATCCTTTTAGGAAGTGGTAGACTTCGTAATAGAGGTGGAAGGAGTAAAGCCAGATGACTTCACCATGGCGTCGACATCAAAAAGGTTTCAAAAGGGAGGTGAGTTTAATGGTTCCCATTCTAGGGGACAGGGTTCCGGAGGTTACTCAGTCCGACCGATTTAGTCTTCACTACAGACTGTAGTTGGGGGTCCACCTCAGACCGGTCAACACTTCTCTGAGAGGCCGATGCTTGAATCCAGAGAATGTTATGGATGTGGGGAGACTGGACACATTAAGAGGTATTGTCCAAAACAGAGTTACAGACCTTCAATGGTTAGAGGTAGAGGTGGTTATGGAAGAGGCCGTCATTCTGGAGGACGCAGTGGTCGAGGTAATGGTGGTCACCAAAACGTCCGAGGTGATGGGCAAACTGGAGCCACTACATCACAACATGGTAGGGGCAACGGGCAAACAAACGAAGGGCCCATTGTTATGCTTTCCCTGGGAGATCGGCGGAGACATCTGATGCTGTTATCACAGGTAATCTTCTGGTTTGTGATTGCATGGCTTCTGTATTGTTTGATCCTGGATCCACATTTTCTTATGTATCTTCCTCATTTGCTAATGGTCTAAATTTACATTGTGAATTACTTGATATGCCTATTCGTGTTTCTACTCCGGTGGGTGAGTCTGTGCTAGTTGAAAAGGTATATAGGTCTTGTTTGGTGAATTTTGTGGGGAGCAACACTTATGTAGATTTGGTCATCTTAGAAATGGTTGACTTTGATGTAATTCTGGGTATGACTTGGCTTTCTCCGAATTTTGCGATCTTGGATTGTAATGCTAAAACTGTGACGTTAGCCAAGCCTGGGACAGATCCGTTAGTGTGGGAGGGTGACTACACTTCCAATCCGGTTCGTATTGTCTCCTTTCTTCATGCTAAGAGAATGGTTAGTAAGGGTTGTTTAGCTTTCTTGGCACATCTCAAGGATGACACTACCCAAGTACCTTCGATTGAGTCGGTTTCGGTAGTCCGTGAGTTTTGGATGTTTTCCCTGCAGATCTTCCCGGTATGCCACCAGATAGGGATATTGACTTCTGTATTGATCTTGAACCGGGTACTCGCCCCATTTCTATACCTCCTTATAGAATGGCTCCCGCGGAGTTAAGAGAGTTAAAGGCCCAACTTCAAGAGTTGTTGAGCAAAGGCTTCATTAGACCAAGTGCATCTCCTAGGGGTGCTCCGGTTTTGTTTGTGAAGAAGAAGGATGGGAGTTTTCGGATGTGCATAGACTACCGGCAATTGAACAAGGTAACTATTAAGAACAAGTATCCTCTTCCTCGCATTGATGACTTGTTCGATCAGTTACAAGGTGCTTGTGTCTTCTCTAAGATTTACTTGAGATCCGGTTATCATCAATTGAAAATACGGGCAACGGATGTGCCAAAGAATGATTTTCGAACCAGGTATGGGCATTACGAATTTGTAGTGATGTCTTTTGGTCTTACGAATGCCCCTGCTGCGTTCATGAGCTTGATGAACGGGATTTTTAAGCCATATTTGGATCTCTTTGTAATCGTATTTATTGATGATATACTGATATACTCTAAAAGTAAGAAGGATCATGAGGAAAATTTGAGAATTGTATTAGAAATGTTGAGGGAGAAAAAGCTTTATGCCAAGTTCTCTAAGTGTGAGTTTTGGCTAGATGCAGTGTCCTTCTTGGGGCATGTAGTTTCTAAGGATGGAGTTATGGTGGATCCTTCTAAGATTGAAACAGTGAAGAATTGGGTAAGACCTACTAATGTGTCAGAAATAAAGAGCTTTGTTGGGTTAGCTAGCTACTACCGCCGATTTGTCAAGGGATTCTCTTCTATTGTTTCCCAATTGACGAACTTGACTAAGCAGAATGTTCCATTTGTATGGTCGGACGAATGTGAGGAAAGCTTTCAGAAGCTCAAGACTTTGTTGACTACCGCACCTATCCTTACCTTGCCAGTATAGGGTAAGAATTTCATTGTTTATTGTGATGCATCCTATTCCGGTTTGGGTGCAGTGCTAATGCAAGAGAAGAGTGTAATTGCTTATGCTTCAAGACAGTTAAAGGTGCATGAACGTAACTATCCGACCCATGATTTGGAATTGGCTGCGGTAGTGTTTGCATTAAAGCAATGGAGACACTATCTATATGGGGTTAAGTGTGAGGTCTATACGGATCATCGTAGCCTACAATATGTCTTTACTCAGAAAGATTTGAACTTGAGACAGAGGAGATGGATGGAACTACTGAAGGACTACGACATCACTATTTTGTATCATCCGGGAAAAGCGAATGTTGTGGCGGATGCTTTAAGTAGAAAGGTGGGAAGCATGGGAAGTCTAGCTCACTTGCAAGCTTCTAGACGCCCATTGGCTAGAGAAGTTCAGATTCTGGCTAATGAACTTATGAGATTAGAAGTAAATGAGAAGGGAGGATTTTTAGCTTGTGTAGAGGCAAGATCTTCCTTCCTTGACAAGATCAAGGGAAAGCAGTTTAATGATGAGAAATTGATCCGGATCCGAGATAAAAGTGTTGCAAGGAGAGGCTAAAGAAGCAACAATCGATGAGGAATGTGTTTTGAGGATTAATGGAAGGGTATGTGTACCCCGCATCGATGATTTGATCACCACTATTCTGACAGAGGCTCATAGTTCAAGGTATTCTTTACATTCTGGTGCAACCAAGATGTACCGTGACCTAAAACAACACTTTTGGTGGAGTAGAATGAAGCGCGACGTTGTTGATTTTATTGCCAAATGTCCAAACTGTCAGCAAGTAAAGTATGAACACCAGAGGCCCGGAGGAACGCTTCAGAGAATGCCCATTCCTTAATGGAAATGGGAGAGAATTGCAATGGACTTCGTGGTTGGTCTTCCCAAGACAATGGGTAAGTATGACTCCATTTGGGTGATTGTTGATAGGTTAACTAAGTCTGCTCACTTTATTCCGGTCAAGGTGACTTACAATGCCGAGAAGTTAGCCAAAATCTATATCTCAGAAATTGTTCGTTTGCATGGGGTTCTACTCTCCATTATATCAGATAGAGGTACGCAGTTTACTTCTAAGTTTTGGAAAACACTGCATGCGGAATTGGGTACTAGGTTGGATCTTAGTACTGCGTTCCATCCTCAGACCGATGGTCAGTCTGAGCGAACGATTCAAGTGTTGGAGGACATGCTTCGTGCATGTGTGATAGAATTTGGTGGTCATTGGGATAACTTCTTACCCTTAGCAGAGTTTTCATACAATAACAGTTATCACTCAAGTATTGACATGGCCCCATTTGAAGCATTGTATGGTAGGAGATGTAGGTCTCCCATTGGGCGGTTTGATACATTTGAGGTTAGACCTTGGGGTACTGACCTTTTGAGGGATTCGATAGAGAAAGTGAAATCTATTCAAGAAAAGCTTCTAGCGGTGCAAAGTAGGCAAAAAGAATATGCAGATCGAAAGGTTAGAGACTTAGAATTCATGGAGGGGGAGCAAGTCTTGTTGAAGGTTTCGCCCATGAAAGGGGTGATGCGGTTTGGTAAAAGAGGTAAGCTAATCCCAAGGTATATTGGTCCCTTTGAAGTACTTAAGAGAGTAGGGGAGGTGGCTTATGAGTTATCCTTGCCTCCAATGGCTGTTCGGAGTGCATCCGGTATTTCATGTGTCTATGTTGAAAAGATACCATGGGGATGGAAACTACATTATCCGTTGGGATTCAGTTTTACTTGATGAAAATTTGTCTTATGAGGAGGAGCCTATTGCTATTTTAGATAGAGAAGTTTGCAAGTTGAAGTCAAGGGAGATTGCATCCATCAAGGTGCAATGGAAGAATCGGCCGGTTGAAGAAGTCACTTGGGAGAAGGAGGTCGACATGCAAGAAAGATACCCACACCTGTTTAAAGATTCAGGTACTCCTTCTCGCCCTTGTTTTTCTTCTTGTGATCGTTCGAGGACGAACGATGGGTAAATTGGTATCTATTGTAACAACCTGTTTAGTCGTTTTGAGCAGAAGATTTTATTTCTGGAAAACTGGCTGAGACGACGGACCCCACGATGGACCGTCATAGGCACGATGGACCGTCGCAGGGTCTCATTTCAAAACACTTAGAAATTCTGAAATTGGGTACTGAAAATCGACTCTCTGAACTTCGTAACGGAATGGCAGGACGGACCGTCACAGGCGTGATGGACCGTCACAGACTCTTTGGTGGAAATTGAGTCTCTGAACTTTGCGACGACCTGCAGGACGGACCGTCGCAGGCACGACGGGTCATCACAGGTTGCGTAATCCCAGTCTGGGTCGGATTTCTTTACACGTTTTAAGGGACGTTTTGGACTATTCCTACTTTAATTATAAAGTTAGAGGGTTAAGGTTAATAAGTCTAATTACTTGGGGGTTAAAAGAGGTAACCTTAAGTTAATTAGTGGGTTATTATTGCCATCTTTTATTCTTAATTACATGATAATTAGGGTAAAAGAAAGAGGATTTGAATAAGAAAAATAGAAAGAACAAGAAGAGAGAGAGAGAGGATCGATCGAGAAGGGGAAAACACGAAGCTTTGGGGAATTTGCTTGCTTGATCACTAATCTTCGGTGGAGGTAGGTTATGGTTTTCACACTATTCGTAGTAAACTCTTAATAGCGAATGATATGTGTTAGTAGTATTGTAAACCCTTCTATATGCTTAATTGTATGCTTGCATGAATATGATTATGTAATTGTGAATAAATAAGCATGATGAAGCTATTGAATCCCAAAATCTTGAAAAGAAACCCTAATCTACTTTGTTAATGATGATGCCTTTGTATAAAAGAAGGCTTGATGAACGAAAGTGGTGAGATTAGGGGATCGGGTGCCACGTTCCGGTACCAGGATAGAAATAGAGGATCGGGTGCCACATTCCGGTACCAGGATAGAAATAGAGGATCGGGTGCCACGTTCCGGTACCAGGATAGAATGAGGATCGGAGTTTCATGTTCTGACACCAGGATAGTATATGGATCGGGTGCCACGTTCCGGTACCAGGATAGAATGAGGATCGGAGTGTGACATTCCGACACCAGGATAGTATATGGATCGGGTTCCATGTTCCGGTACCAGGATAGAATGAGGATCAGAGTGTCACGTTTCGACACCAGGATAGTATATGGATCGGGTGCCACATTCCGGTACCAGGATAGAATGAGGATCGGAGTGTCACGTTCCGACACCAGGATAGTATATGGAGAGGAGTGTCACGTACCGACACGAGGGGAAGAAATATAATGAATCTTGAAAGATGCTAATATACTCAATCTAATGAATCTAATTCCCAAATGAGTATGGTATTGAGGCTTGAGTCCTCATGTGTGAACTTGACGGTAATTGTTAATGATATAGTACTTGTTGTTGCTACATGTTGAGTATCATAGTTGGTTTTGTAATATTACTTGATATATATTGTCTTCTATTTTGAAAGATCTCTCCAAGAGATTTCCAATAATACAAATACTGACTCTAACTCATCGTGATATAGGATTTATTGTCGTTTAAATATGGATTAAAACTCACTGTTTACACTCAGGAACTTTTCCATATTTTTTCTATTTTTGTCAAAAATGATAAACACTAGTGTCTTTTATTGTTTTTGGCCATTATGGGTTATGAGATGTTACATCATATCTCCCTTGGGAACATTCTTCATCAAGTTAGAACTCTTCACTAAGCTAAGGATAGTAAAATTATTTCACTACTCAACAATTAAAAATAAGTAAAAACATTCTTACACATAGTCTTATAAAGTGCTAAGAAGATAATTTCGTACCTTGATGTGAATTATATATAGATTCAAAGAGATGTGGATATATCCTCTTCATATGCTCCTCAGCTTCCCAAGTTTCTTCTTCAACAATTTGATTCCTCCAATGGACTTTGACTGATGAAACTTCCTTTGTTCTCAACTTGCGATCTTGACTGTCAAGACCCTCAAAATGATCTACGGTGTTTAGAGCCTCACATGTGCCTAAAGCGATTATTATCATGTCAATAAAAATTTTTGAAGCTTGTATAGTTAATTTGAATAAGTTTGGAGGTTAAACGTCCAAGACGTTCAAAATTTAGTCTTTAGTCGTACTAGTGTGCCTTTGTATGTTTTATATGTTTTTTTGGAGTCTAAAGTCAGTGGGGATGACCCTAACATGTAAATGACCTATTTAGGATCAAAACTTATGGGCATGAATCCCCAAGTACCGGCCTAGGTGTCTTCGAGGAGTACCCAATGTTGGGCCAACAAGCTGCCCAAGGGAAGCTTTTTGTTCTTGCATGAAACATGTCCACATCACGGACTAGTTGCTCCATAGACAGAAAGTTTGTTCCGCATTGTGGACACAACACATACTCTACTTTTCCAAGAATTAATTCAAAAAATCATGTGGAAATAGCTTTGCGACGTGGACTTGTTCCCCGATGAAGATTCTTAAAATGAATGTTAAGTTTGACATGTCTTAGAGTTCAAATAAGTATGGGATTGTTTTGGGTATTTTGGGAGGCGGTCATAAACTTTTGTAAGACCTATTTTAATCGCTTTCCCAAGTCAAAATCCCAACACCCAATAAGAAAAATAAAAAATCCCATAACCCTTTTCTCTCCCAAAACACCAAAACCTCCATTGTAGACCAAAACTCAAGTTTAATCTAGGGGCTGGATTTCTATGGTTTCTTCTCCAATTTTTCATGGGTATTCAATAAATAAGGTTTGCTAATCATTGATCCTTAGTTAATCATCCATTTAAGGAGTTCAATCAATAATTTTTAAAAGTGATTCAAAGACCAAAATTCCCTATTTTCAATCGAGCCATGGATTCATTGTCAAATTGATTTCAAAGATATTCTAATGATGGATTTATGTTTTATTACTGTTTTAATTATGAATTTCAATACAACTTCATGAAGAACCTATAATCCTCCTAATTTTTCTAATTGACCTATAATGCGGGTCTTGTGATCTTGATGATATGATGATTATATTATGCTTAGATAATAATCAATTGCTTAGTTCCATATTCCTTTATGTCAATTGATTATGAATTGTTGGGAATTGATCAAGATGATCATTAACTTGGAGATTTGGTAATTTGACCTCATTATTCCAATTAGCTTAGAATGTACATTGAATAGTGATGATTGGTATGATCCACTTATGATGGTGGTATTTAAACTCTTGTACATGTTTATGTGTTATGATCATGACTTTGAAGGCATTAGATGCAAGATTAGTTGATATGATGATTTTCATGTTTAGGAAGTTGAAGGATTTAACCTTGATCCTAATTTCATTTTCTAAGTGAATTGATGTCATGTGAATTATATAAATAGTCTTCCACACTAGTTGCATGATTTAGGTGTGTGGATGATATTGTGTATATGTGATGATCATGTTACGGTTAGTGTGTTCTATATGGCTAATCATGATGAATATTCTTGTAGCATGACCCTTACCTATATGAACCCTAAATGAGCATGTGAGCAAAGTGTGCTAGGAATCTTCTATTCTAATGTTGAATATGATCTTGTATCTTATGATGTAATATAATTGTGTGTAGTCTATAGTCTTTAATACTCTATATGTGTGTATGACTTGAGACTTGAGGAATGTTGTACATGTGTTGTGATCTTTAGAGGGTGGCTTCCTAAAGGTTATGTTATAGACATTATGTGATTCTTTTAACAAATGTGCGCACACAGTTCATGCATGACTATGAATATGTGTCACATCCGAGGAGCAACCCCTAAAGGTAACTGGTGTTTATTTTATTGAAGAGGACTAAGAACAACCTCTTAGCGTTCGTCATTACATTTCATAGGTTAAATTTCAAAAAATTTAAAACTTTTTAATTAATTTTAAATCGAGGTTTATATTGACCTCTCGCATGCACATAATATATACACAAAGAGTTTACATAGACTTATCGCATAGGAAGCACTACATAGGCTTCTACTTTTATTTAACATACATAAGATACAAAAATAGATTCATAAGAAGTCTAGGATACGTCTCATTTTAATAACCATCTAGAACGAGTATAACATTGGGCGTAGCCCATACTTAATTACAATAAAAGTGACATACAGGCATGTACAATTTTAGTCTTCAAATGAAAGAGAATGAACAAAAGTGTCTTTAAGACAAAACAATATCCAATAGCAAGATGGTGACATCTTCCTCAAAAAGTGATGACCTATCGAGCTAGGAGAATAAGAATCCAAGTCTTCTTCAATGACCTTCTAGAAACACAATGGCGGAAACCTACATTTTGTAGTAAACATAGAAACATGGGTTAGTAAATCACTTGTACAAAGTATAGGCATATGCACATAAAACATTTGAAACATGCATGAAAAAGGTACATTTACTTTAAAAGGCATGTTAAGTCATTTGAAAGCCTTTAATGCACATACAAGATAGCATATACAAGACAAGGAATCACAACAACATAAGACATGTCCATAAATAAGGACAACATCATCATAAAGTCACCTTAACATATCATGTTCATTATTTCATACTATCAATCATACAAGAACCTTACCAATAATCCCATCCCAAGCCTACAAGTGCAATGCTCATGTGAAGCCCTGTAACCCCATAAAATCAAGTAAAAAAGATAGGAGATCGTAAATAAAGCCTTGCTTCACATCACATATCATCATAGATAGTCATCACTACATATAGCAATGTAGACCAACACCATGTTCATTAATATAGTCATCATCATGTAACAGTATCATCATAAAAGTCAACATCATACATAAGAACAACTTCCTAGGACTCCTCTTAGAGTCAACTTCTTCAATGTTTAGGTAGAGTCCCATACCCCAACCTATACTAAAAAAAACCCTTAAGTCACCCTAGTTATTTTTTACTTTGTTACTTCATTTTACTTTCAATTAACCGACATAGACCACAAGAGCTAAATGTCGAATCCGGTGTCATGAAATGCTACACTGAAAAAAGGTGGACTACTTGTCAAGGTAGTACAAAAACATGAACATAGCATTCTAGGTGGATCCACTAGCTAGTATTCCTATGATGGTAACATAGTTTAAGAACAAGGAGATATGTTTAGGACCCTCTTTATGCACATTGTATTATTGTCTCCAATCTCATGAGTATAATAGTTAACTTACCTTCCCTACTTATAAAAGGACACTCCTCACTACTAGTTCCTTCGGTGCTAAGCTAGAATCCCTTTTTAAAATATCTTTAAGCCTTTATTAATCATAATAACTTTGAATAGTCCATAGGAGACGAACCTCTTGTATATCATAGCCGTTTAGATAATTAGGAATTGCATGAGAATGTCGTTTCAGTGTATCCCTTATATGTGAGATTAGCATATCATCATCATCATGTCATAATAAGGCATATAAGAAATTCATAACCAACCTTATATCATTACATCTTAAGCATAATCTCACAACAAAATTATCTATACATTTCAATTTAATCATCATACCTACACCTATCCATTTCAATCACAAGACATGCTTCAATTAAACATCATAACCAAGTAAAAGCCATCACAACTTAAGTAATGGTTTAAGATCACAAAGTCTTACCAATTCTCCTTAAAAAGCCATCATAAATGGTATTACCCTCAACAATTCCAATTTTATCCATCAATAGGTGTAATAACATCATACAATAGTAATTAACACAAGAACTAGGTCAATTGCATCATCACTACCCAAGTTAACATCAACTCACAACCTAGGGTTAGGGAAAAAGGGTTCATCATAAATTCGTCAAGAAATTGATCCAATCCCAAAAATAGATTATCCTAGGCAGTACATGAATGAATTAGAATAGATAAAACAAGTCTAACAATCAATACATCTTCAATTCCTATCAATTCATAAACAAAATCCAAGGTTTGGGAAATTTGAGGAAGGGGTACGATCCATACAAAATTACCATAGTCAAATCAATTACACAATAATATACACTCAATCATCCTTAGGAAATCACAATTCGTCACACTTAACCATCAATTTCAAGTTTAGAAGAGAACCCATTAGAAGAGGAAAACCCTTGGAATTGGGTTATTTGGAAATCAACTTTGAAAGGACCTATTGGGGAAAGGAATCCCAAGATTGAGTGACCCATACCTTAATGAATCTTAATCAACAAAATTTTAGAAGAAAAGTTGAGAACTTCGTCTTCTTCTCCAAGATTCCTTGATCCTTCAATGGAGGTTGAGTTGAAAGAGAAAGTAGAGAGAGGTGAGACTTTTTGGGTTTTGATTTGGGGATTTAATTTGAGTGAGTGAAATGGCTTAAAAATGATATAAAACCAATATATACTCGTCGCCGAAATTACCCAAAAGACTCCTCACTTAACTGGGTCGTTTTGAGAAGTCAATTTGACTTAAAAATGATGCCAACAAATATAGGAAACGGCTGCGCGCCGCGGGGACAATTTCATATCTTCTTTTTAAAATCCGGGTTGAGGAAGTGAAACTCATGGAGACCCCGTGTTGTGAGGAAATTTTTTGCCTTCCTTATGTTGGGTGCGGGATGCGCAGTGGCCTCCATATCTTTGCTGCCACAAGCTTCTTTGGCAGCTTGCTCGCCAAGGTCTGGGTCCTCCTCAAGCACCCTTCAGTCGGTCCTTGGGTAGTCCTTACTAGAGGTTTGCCCTCAATATACTATATTTTACCTAATTAAAGTTGTTGTACAAGTTATAGACCTCATATGACACTCCCAAACCTTCACACAACAAAGAGACGTCTACTAGCTCAATGTCGCTAGTTTCTGGACGTCATTGCCGTTTCTTGACGTATTAACTCAAAAACTTTCTAAATGAATTATAACCGTTAAATTAGGTCCTAAAAATTTGTTACCAAATTTAAACCTACATGTAAGTCTCTATCTTAGGTATTATACTTTCGGAGTGTTACATTATCCTCCCCTTAGGAGTATTTGTTCCCGAATGACACTAAAATCTTTTGAAGGGAAAGGATAGACTCAATATTAGAAGCCCAACGAACAACAACATATCACAACAAGAGTTACAACTCAAATAAACATAACAACATGGCATTTACATATGTAAACTCAAACCATCAACTTCCACATACAAGAGCTCAACATCTCAACATGAGGATTTTTCCTTCTCAACAATAACATGAGCTCGATACAAACATATAGAGTCACTTCTTCCACAATTTCCTTTCAACACACATCAACATGACCATTATAATTTCGTGAAGGCAACAACATACCAAATACACCAATCAAGTGCAAGTCAAGTAAAAGAGAATTTTTCCATAAAAATTCATTTTAACGTAGACTTTTATCATAAATATGCATATCTTTGCAAAACAAGTCAAATTCAATTTTACTCATTATTTTAGTTATTAGTAAGAAAAAATAACCTTAATTATCAAATATATGAGGATATCAGAACTTCATCTTGGCCTCGACCTCCCATGTTGCTCCCTCAACTAGTTGGTTCTTCCATAACACTTTTACGGAAGCCACCTTCTTGTTCCTGAACTTCTTCAATTGTCGATCAAGGATTTCCACCAGAACCTCTTCATAGGAGAGGTTTTTATCCACTCATACACCTTCAATAGGAAGAATGAACTCGGGGTCACCAATGAACTTCTAAAGCATAGATACATGGAATACCGGGTGAATTGAAGCTAGATCACTAAGTAATCTCAATTCCTATGCAACCTTGCCAACACATTGCAAAATTTCATAGGGACCCACATAAAGAGGACTTAAATTCCCTTTCTTGCCAAATCTCACCCCTTTTAATGAGTTAAATTCCAAATACACTTTATCATCTTCCTCAAATACTAATTCTCTTCTCTTATTGTCGGCATAATACTTTGCTGGCTATAGGTTATTTTCAATTAGTTCCTTATCATATGAACTCTTTTCAAAGCATCATAGACCAATTTGGGACCAAAAAGTAAAGACTCTCATCCTCAAATGATCCCACCGGAGATCTATATCTCCTATCATACAAAGCTTAGAAAGGAGCCATGGATATAGACGAATGGTAACTATTGTTATAATAGAACTCCACCAAAGGCAAGTGCTCATCCCAACTCCCCTTGAAGTCGATGACACAAGATCTAAGAATATCCGCAAGACTTTGAATAGTATGCTCCCTTGACCATCCATTTAAGGATGAAAAGTGGTTCTTAACCTTACTCTTCTACCCAACCTTTTTTGAAAAGACCTCCAAAATCTAGATGTGAATTGTGAGCCCCTATCCGATATGATGGATAATGGAATACCATGAAGACTCACAATCTCATATATATAGATCTTTACATAATCCTCCACCGAGTAAGTGGACTTAATAAAGATGAAGTGAGTGGTTTTCGTCAATATATCAACAACCACCCATATAGAGTCATTTTGCATTCGTGTCCGAGGCAAACTACTCACGAATTACATATTAATGTCTTCCCACTTCCATGTGAGAATTTGGATTTATTGAAGTAAACCACTCGGCTTTAGGTGCTCGGCTTTCACTTGTTGACAATACATTTTGCAACAAATTCTACTATGTGTCCTTTTAATCCATTCCACCAAAATACTTCTCTAAGGTCATGATACATCTCTGTAGAACCCGAATGAATTGAATAACGGAAACCATGAGCGTCCTCTAGAATTCGATTTCTCAAATCATGCACATTGGGTACACATAACCTCTCTTGGTACCTCAAAACACCCCCCCCCCTAAGGAGAATAATTCATTAAGCTTACCAAGAACCTATTTCTTTAAATGCATCAATCATTTGTCAAGGTGTTGCTTAGTATTCACCTAAACCACCTAAAACGACTCAGAGTTATTATGGACAATAAAACCACCATTGGAGAATCTTCCAATCCAACACCCAAATGAGACAACCTATGGACATCTTTCACTAGGTCTTTCATGACCTCTTCAACACGAGACACACTACCCATGGTCCGACTTACAGCATTCACAACAATATTGGCCTTGCCGTGGTTGTTGAGAATACTCATGTCATAAAATTGATCACCTTCGATGTCGGAGATTCAAATCCTTTTGAGTAAACACATATTAAAGTCTCTTGTGGTCGGTATACATCTCAACATTAACACCATATAGGTAATGCCTCCAAAATTTTAAGTCAAACACCACGGCCGCTAACTTGAGATCATGAGTTGGGTAGTTCTTCTCATGAATCTTGAGGTTCCTAGAGGCATAGACTATTACCTTCCCGTGTTACATAAGGACGCAACCCAATCCCAACAGGGATGAATTGCAATATTCCATGAAACCCTTAGTAACCTCCGATAAAGTCAACACCAGAGCCATGGTAAAACTATCTTTAAAGATTTGGAAGCTTCTTTCACACGCATCCGACCACTCAAATTTCACATTCTTTTGGGTCAAACTAGTCAAAGGATATGCAATGAATTCAAAACCATCCATAAACCTCCTATAATACCCATCTAGACCCAAGAACCTCTTATGTCAGTTGGAGCCAAAGGTCTAGGTAAATTTCTAACCGCCTCGATTTTCTTTGGATAAACCTCTATAACTTCACTAGAGATGATATGACCATGAAACTGTCACGACCCAAATTGGGGACGCGACTTGCACCCACATTTACCCTCCTATGTGAGCGAACCAACCAATTTAACCCTTAACATTTTAATACAATATCAACAAAAGAAATGCGGAAGACTTAACTCATTAATAAAAACAAATCAAAAACTATTATTATTATCCCCAAAATCTGGAAGTCATCATCACAAGAACATCTATCTCAATTTACTAATCTAAGAATGTCTAAAAAGCTAAAAAAAAGTAAAAACTAGTCCATGCCGGAAGTTCAAGGCATCGAGACTTGTAGAAGAAGATCCAGTCCAAGCTAGACGCATTAGCTCACCCTGAATTTCCGATGGAGTGAAGACTGGCTTGATCTACTGCTGAGACGAAGTTGACGGAACGTTTGCTGCATAGCACAAATAACAAGAGGAAAACATAAAAGTAGGGGGTCAGTACAACCACACGTACTGAGTAGATATCATCGGCTAACTCAAAAATAGGGAACAGTATATATCAATAATAGTGTAAATCAACTATAAACTCAACATGTAGCAACAACAAGTATTATAATCGTCAATAAATACCATCAATTTCATCCATGAGGGCTCAAGCCTCAATACCATACTCATTTGGGGATTAAGTTCATTATGTTGAGTATATTATCATCTTTCAAGATTCATTATCTTTCTTCCTCTTGTGTCGGTACGTGACACTCCGATCCCCTACCACTATGTGTCGGTACGTGACACTCCGATCCCCTATATGTGTCGGAACGTGACACTCCGATCCCCTATATGTGTCGGAACGTGACACTCCGATCCCCTATATGTGTCGGAACGTGACACTCCGATCCCCTATATGTGTCGGTACGTGACACTCCGATCCCCTAATTCTACGTGTCGGTTCGTGACACCCGTCCCACTAATACTATGTGTCGGAACGTGACACTCCGATCCACTAATACTATGTGTCGGAACGTGACACTCCGATCCACTAACCTCATTCTATCCGTTCATCAAGCCTTCTCTATACCAAGGCATCATCAATCCCATCACTTTAATTCATCAAGCCTTCTTTTATACCAAGGCATCATCATTAATATCATAGATTAAAGTTTCTTTCAAGATTTGGGATTAGATAGTTTTCATCATGCTTGTCTTATCAAAATCACATAATCATATTCATGCAAGCATACAATTAAGCATATAGCAGGGTTTACAATACAATCAATACATATCATTCACTATTAAGAGTTCACTACGAATCTCGTAAAATAACCATAACCTACCTCCACCGAAGAATTTGGAATCCACAAGCAAATTCCCAAGCTTTGATATTCCCTATGCCTCTCGATCGATCTGCTCTCTCCCTTTCTGTTCTTTCTCTTTTGTTTTATTCAAACCCTCTTTCCTTTACCCTAATTAATCATATAATTAAGTGTGAAAAAGGACAATAAAACCCCACTAATTCACTTAAGGTTACCCCTTTTAACCCCTAAGTAATTAGACTTATTAATGTTACCCCTCAATCTTTATAATTAAGGAAAGAATAGTAAAAAACGACCCTTAAAACGTGTGGAGAAATCCTAAACTGCCTGGGATTGCGTGACCTGTGACGGGCCGTCGTGCCTGCGACGGTCCGTCACGGTGGTCGTCGCACCTCCCCAGGTTCCAGGTGGCTGTGACGGCCCGTCACACCTGTGACGGTCCGTCCTGCACCTCCGTCCTGACGGTCAAAAACTCGTTTCTCGTACCAAATTCTCAAAAGTTGAAGTGTTTTGCAACGGGGCTCACGACGGTTCGTCGTGGATGTGACGGCACGTCCTGCAGGTCCGTCACAATTTACAGAGAGTCGATTTTCAGTACCCAATTTCAAAATTCTAAGTGCCATGGGACGACACTCCCTCGACGGGCCGTCGTGACCACGACGGTCCGTCGGGACACACGTCGTCTCTGGCAGTTTTTCCAGAAATGCACTCTGTTGCTCAAAACGACTAAACAGGTCGTTACAATAGATACCAATTTACCCATCGTTCGTCCCCGAACGATCAAAAGAGGAAAACAATGGCGAAAAGGAGTACCTGAATCTGTAAACAGATGTGGGTATTTTTCTTGCATATCTGCCTCCTTCTCCCAAGTAGCCTCTTCAACCGGTCGATTCTTCCATTGCACTTTGATGGATGCAATCTCTCTCGACCTCAACTTGCGAACTTCTCTATCTAATATAGCAATCGGTTCCTCTTCATAAGTCAAGTTCTCATCCAACAAAACTGAATCCCAACGGATAATGTAGTTTCCATCTCCGTGGTATCTCTTCAACATAGATACATGAAACACCGGATGCACTCCGGACAGCCCTGGGGGTAAGGCTAATTCATAAGCCACCTCCCCTATTCGCTTTAGTACCTCAAATGGTCCAATGTATCTTGGACTTAACTTACCTCTTTTTCCAAACCGCATCACCCCTTTCATGGGCGAAACCTTCAACAAGACTTGTTCACCTTCCATGAACTCCAAGTCTCTAACCTTTCGGTCTGCATACTCCTTTTGTCTACTTTGAGCCGCTAAAAGCTTTTCTTGAATAGCTTTCACCTTCTCCATAGAATCTCTTAACAGATCAGTCCCCCAAGGTCTAACTTCAAAGGCGTCAAACCAACCAATGGGAGATCTACACCTCCTCCCATACAATGCTTCAAATGGAGCCATATCAATACTGGAGTGATAGCTATTATTGTATGAAAACTCTGCCAAGGGTAAGAAGCTATCCCAATGGCCACCAAACTCTATCACACACGCGCGAAGCATATCCTCCAACACTTGAATCGTTCGCTCAGACTGACCATCGGTCTGAGGATGAAATGCAGTACTAAGATCCAATATAGTACCTAATTCAGCATGTAAGGTTCTCCAAAACTTAGAAGTAAACTGCGTACCTCTATCAGATATGATTGAGAGTGGAACCCCATGCAATCGAACGATTTCTGAGATGTAGATTTTGCTAATTTCTCTGCATTGTAAGTCACCTTGACAGGAATGAAGTGAGCAGACTTAGTTAATCTATCAACAATCACCCAAATAGAGTCATACTTACCCAAGGTCTTGGGAAGACCAACCACGAAGTCCATCGCGATTCTCTCCCATTTCCATTCAGGAATGGGCATTCTCTGAAGTGTTCCTCCGGGCCTCTGGTGTTCATATTTTACTTGTTGACAATTTGGACATTTGGCAACAAAATCAACAATATCCCGCTTCATTCTACCCCACCAGAAGTGCTGCTTTAGGTCGCGATACATCTTGGTTGCACCAGGATGTATAGAATATCCGGAACTATGAGCTTCTGTAAGAATAGTGGTGATCAAATCATCGATGCGGGGTACACATACTCTTCCCTTAATCCTCAAAATACCTTCCCCATCGATTATTGCTTCCTTGGCCTCTCCTTGCAAACACTTTATCTCGAATTCGCCTTAGTTTCTCATCATCCAACTGTTTCCCCTTAATCTGATCAAGAAAAGAGGATTTTGCCTCTACACAAGCTAACAGTCCTCCCTTCTCGTTTATTTCTAACCTCATAAGGTCATTAGCCAAAATCTGCACTTCTCTAGCCAATGGGCGTCTAGAAGCTTGCAAATGAGCTAGACTTCCCATGCTTCCGGCCTTTCTACTCAAGGCATCTGCCACAACATTTGCCTTCCCCGGATGATACAAGATAGTGATGTCGTAGTCCTTTAGTAGTTCCATCCATCTCCTCTGTCTCAAGTTCAAGTCTTTCTGAGTGAATACATACTGTAGGCTACGATGGTCCGTGTAGACTTCACACTTAACCCCATACAAGTAGTGTCTCCATTGCTTTAGTGCAAATACTACCGCGGCCAATTCCAAATCATGGGTTGGATAGTTACGTTCATGCACCTTTAATTGCCTCGAAGCATAAGCAATTACATTCTTCTCTTGCATTAGTACTGCACCCAACCCAGAATAGGATGCGTCACAATAAACAATGAAGTTTTTACCCTCTATTGGCAAGGTAAGGATAGGTGCGGTAGTCAACAAAGTCTTAAGCTTCTGAAAGCTTTCCTCACATTCATCTGACCATACAAATGGAACATTCTGCTTAGTCAAGTTCGTCAGTTGGGAAGCAATGGAAGAGAATCCCTTGACGAATTGGCGGTAGTAGCTAGCTAACCCCACAAAACTCCTTATTTCTGACACGTTTGTAGGTCTTACCCAATTCTTCACTGTCTCAATCTTAGATGGATCCACCATCACTCCATCCTTAGAAACCACGTGCCCCAAGAAGGACACTGAATCTAGCCAAAACTCACACTTGGAGAATTTCGCATAAAGCTTTTTCTTCTCAACAACTCTAACACCATTCTCAAATGCTCCTCATGTTCCTTCTTACTTTTGGAGTATATCAGTATATCATCAATGAACACAATCACAAAGAGGTCCAAGTATGGCTTGAAAATCCCGTTCATCAAGCTCATGAAGGCAGCAGGGGCATTCGTAAGACCAAAAGACATTACCACAAATTCATAATGCCCATACCTAGTTCGAAAAGCAGTCTTTGGAATATCCGTTGCTCGTATTTTCAATTGGTGATAACCGGATCTCAAGTCAATCTTTGAGAAGACACAAGCACCTTGTAACTGATCGAACAAGTCATCAATGCGAGGAATGGGGTACTTGTTCTTAATAGTTACTTTGTTCAACTGTCGGTAATCTATGCACATTCGGAAACTCTCATCCTTCTTCTTCACAAATAGCACCGGAGCACCCCAAGGAGATGCACTTGGTCTAATGAAGCCTTTGCTCAGCAACTCTTGAAGTTGTGCCTTTAACTCTCTTAATTCGGCGGGAGCCATTCTATACGGGGGTATAGAAATGGGGCGAGTACCGGGTTCCAAATCAATGCAGAAGTCTATATGCCTATCTGGTGGCATACCGGGAAGATCTGCAGGGAACACATCCAAAAACTCACAGACCACTGAAACCGACTCGATCAAAGGTACTTGGGTAGTGTCATCCTTGAGATGTGCCAAGAAAGCTAGACAACCCTTACTAACCATCTTCTGAGCACGAATAAAGGAGATGATACGCACCGGATTGGGAGTGTAGTCACCCTCCCATACTAACGGATCTGCCCCAGGCTTGGCTAACGTTACCGTTTTAGCATTACAATCCAAAATCGCAAAGTTTGGAGAAAGCCAAGTCATACCCAGAATTACATCGAAGTCACCCATTTCTAAAATAACCAAATTACATAAGTGTTGCTCCCCACAAAATTCACCAAACAAGACCTATACACTTTTTCGACTATCACAGACTCACCCACCGGAGTAGAAACACGAATAGGCATGTCAAGTAATTCACAATGTAAATTTAGACCATTAGCAAATGAGGAAGATACATATGAAAACGTGGAGCCAGGGTCAAATAATACAGATGCCATGCAATCACAAACCAAGAGATTACCTGTGATAACAGCATCAGACGCCTCCGCTTCAGACCTCCCAGGGAAAGCATAACAATGGGCCCTATCATTCGTCTGTCCGTTGCCCCTACCATGTTGTGTAGTAGTGGCTCCGTTTTGCCCTTCACCTCTGCCGTTTTGGTGACCGCCATTACCTCGACCACCACGTCCTCCAGAAAAACGGCCTCTACCATGACCACCCCTACCTCTAGCTAGTGGGGCTCTGTAACTCTGTTTTGGACAATTCCTCCTAATATGTCCAATCTCCCCACATCCATAGCACTCTCTGGAATCGGGCATAGGTCTCTCGGAGTAGTGTTGACCGTTCTGAGGTGGACCCCCAACTACAGTCTGTAGTGAAGACTGTATTGGTCGATTTGAGTGACCTCCGGAGTTCTGTCCTCTAGAATAAGAACCATTATACTCACCTCCCCTTCGAAACCTCTTTGATGTCGATGTCGTGGTGAAGTCATCTGGTTTCACTCCTTCCACCTCAATCACAAAGTCTACCACCTCTTGGAAGGATGTTGCCGTTGCCGCTATCTGTAAGGCTGAAATCCGCAATTCTGACCTCAACCCCTTCACAAAACGGCGGATCCGTTCTTGTGGACTGAAACAAAGTTGGGTGGCATATCTGGATAGTGCGCGAAATTTAGCCTCATACGCGTTTACTGTCATCCTTCCCTGTTCAAGACTCAAGAACTCATCCCTCTTCCTATCCCTCAAAGTGCGGGGGATATACTTTTCCATGAACAAACTAGAGAATGATTCCCAAGTCATAGGTGGTGCCTCCGTTTATTGACACTCAACGTGTGAACGCCACCACATTTTGGCGTTCCCTTGGAACTGATAGCTCACGAACTCGACACCAAACCTCTCTACTATCCCCATCTTGTGTAGTAGCTCATGACAATCAACCAGAAAATCATAAGCATCCTCAGATTCAGCACCCTTGAAGACTGGGGGTTTCAATTTCAAGAACTTACTGAAAAGTTTGTGTTGATCGTTTGTCATAATAGGCCCAGTAGTCAGACGTGGAAAGGTGCCTATTCCCAATGTTGCATCCATGCGGGGAGCCATAGTAGCCGCATGTCGTATTTCTGAAACCGGAGGTGTTGGTGCAGAAACCACTGGAGGTGCTTGACCCTGATCAGACAACCCGCTAAGATAAGCAAGTACTTGGTTGATCATCTCTGGGGTAGGTTGGGGTGGCATTTCCTCATTCTGCCCTTGTTCATTCTCCCCTTCCTCACCCTCTCTTATCACCTCCTCGGTCAGTGGAGGAGTCACTGCCCTAGTATCAGATGGGCTAGGGGCTCGTCCTCTCCCTCTAGAGGACGTCCTCCCACGACCTCTTCCACGGCCTCTTGCCGTTACCCTCCCTCGAGCCACAGCCCCAGTGGCTGGCTCAGTAGTTTCCTGTCTTTCCGTTGTCGCTGCTGGTGCGGTCGTTGCTCTAGTTCTAACCATCTGCGAAATAGAATGAAGATGGTCAGATACCAATTTGTATCACCTAGATACCAATTGGACTCAAGTAGTAGCACGAAAGAAAGAATCAAAGAATGGAATTTTCCTAAAGTCTTATAGCCTCTCAAAGAAAAGTAAAGGCGTCCCCCTACCGTTCTTTAAGACTCTACTAGACCTGTTCTTGTGTGATGAGACCAATGAACCTAATGCTCTGATACCAAGTTTGTCACGACCCAAATCGGGGACGCGACTGGCACCCACATTTACCCTCCTATGTGAGCGAACCAACCAATTTAACCCTTAACATTTTAATACAATATCAACAAAAGAAATGCGGAAGACTTAACTCATTAATAAAAACAAATCAAAAACTATTATTATTATCCCCAAAATCTGGAAGTCATCATCACAAGAACATCTATCTCAATTTACTAATCTAAGAATGTCTAAAAAGCTAAAACAAGTAAAAAACTAGTCCATGCCGGAAGTTCAAGGCATCGAGACTTGTAGAAGAAGATCCAGTCCAAGCTAGACGCATTAGCTCACCCTGAATTTCCGATGGAGTGAAGACTGGCTTGATCTACTGCTGAGTCGAAGTTGACGGAACGTTTGCTGCATAGCACAAATAACAAGAGGAAAACATAAAAGTAGGGGGTCAGTACAACCACACGTACTGAGTAGATATCATCGGCTAACTCAAAAATAGGGAACAGTATATATCAATAATAGTGTAAATCAACTATAAACTCAACATGTAGCAACAACAAGTATTATAATCGTCAATAAATACCATCAATTTCATCCATGAGGGCTCAAGCCTCAATACCATACTCATTTGGGGATTAAGTTCATTATGTTGAGTATATTATCATCTTTCAAGATTCATTATCTTTCTTCCTCTTGTGTCGGTACGTGACACTCCGATCCCCTACCACTATGTGTCGGTACGTGACACTCCGATCCCCTATATGTGTCGGAACGTGACACTCCGATCCCCTATATGTGTCGGAACGTGACACTCCGATCCCCTATATGTGTCGGAACGTGACACTCCGATCCCCTATATGTGTCGGTACGTGACACTCCGATCCCCTAATTCTACGTGTCGGTTCGTGACACCCGTCCCACTAATACTATGTGTCAGAACGTGACACTCCGATCCACTAATACTATGTGTCGGAACGTGACACTCCGATCCACTAACCTCATTCTATCCGTTCATCAAGCCTTCTCTATACCAAGGCATCATCAATCCCATCACTTTAATTCATCAAGCCTTCTTTTATACCAAGGCATCATCATTAATATCATAGATTAAAGTTTCTTTCAAGATTTGGGATTAGATAGTTTTCATCATGCTTGTCTTATCAAAATCACATAATCATATTCATGCAAGCATACAATTAAGCATATAGCAGGGTTTACAATACAATCAATACATATCATTCACTATTAAGAGTTCACTACGAATCTCGTAAAATAACCATAACCTACCTCCACCGAAGAATTTGGAATCCACAAGCAAATTCCTAAGCTTTGATATTCCCTATGCCTCTCGATCGATCTGCTCTCTCCCTTTCTGTTCTTTCTCTTTTGTTTTATTCAAACCCTCTTTCCTTTACCCTAATTAATCATATAATTAAGTGTGAAAAGGACAATAAAACCCCACTAATTCACTTAAGGTTACCCCTTTTAACCCCTAAGTAATTAGACTTATTAATGTTACCCCTCAATCTTTATAATTAAGGAAAGAATAGTCAAAAACGACCTTAAAACGTGTGGAGAAATCCTAAACTGCCTGGGATTGCGTGACCTGTGACGGGCCGTCGTGCCTGCGACGGTCCGTCACGGTGGTCGTCGCACCTCCCCAGGTTCCAGGTGGCTGTGACGGCCCGTCACACCTGTGACGGTCCGTCCTGCACCTCCGTCCTGACGGTCAGAAACTCGTTTCTCGTACCAAATTCTCAAAAGTTGAAGTGTTTTGCAACGGGGCTCACGACGGTTCGTCGTGGATGTGACGGCACGTCCTGCAGGTCCGTCACAATTTACAGAGAGTCGATTTTCAGTACCCAATTTCAAAATTCTAAGTGCCATGGGACGACACTCCCTCGACGGGCCGTCGTGACCACGACGGTCCGTCGGGACACACGTCGTCTCTGGCAGTTTTTCCAGAAATGCACTCTGTTGCTCAAAACGACTAAACAGGTCATTACAGAAACTCCACTAACCTTAACAAAAACTCATAGTTGCTATACTTGGCAAATAGTTAGTGTTCCTCCAAGACTTGTAACACCACTCTCAAATGACATTTATGATAACCCTCATTTTTTGAATACACCAATATATTGTCAATGAAGACAATGACAAAGAAATCTAGGTAGTTTTAAAAAACCCTATTTATTAGGTCCATGAATGCCGCTGGGGCATTAGTCAACCCAAAAGACATCACCCTAAACTCATAGTGACCATATATTGTTCTAAAAACCATTTTAGGAATATCTTCATCTCTCACCCTAAGTTGGTGATATCTCAACCTTAAGTCAATTTTGGAAAAGTAGCTTGCCCCTTGGAGTTGATTAAACAAGTCGTCAATCCAAGGGAGAGGATACTTATTCTTAATGGTCACTTTATTGAGTTGTAGGTAGTCAATATACATCCTAAGCTACCCATCCTTGTTCTTCTCATATAAAATTGGAGCACCTTTAGGAAATACTAGGTTGAATGAAGCCTTTGTCTAGTAAACCCTTGAGTTGAACCTTCAACTCTTTCAATTTGCTCGGAGCGATCCGATAAGGTGGAAATGAAATGGATTCATATCCGGTAGCAAGTCAATACCAAAGTCAATTTCCCGTCCGGGAGGAATTCTAGGAAGATCGTTAGGAAAGACCTCTGGAAATTCCCTCACTACGGGGACTAAATCAATGGTAGGAACCTCAGAGTCTAAATCTTTAAATCTTACAATATGATATAGACAACCTTTAGATATAATTTTACAAGATTTTAGACAAGAAATGATATGACCTCTAGGAATAGAACTTTTTCCCTTCCACTCTACGCCGAGTTCATTAGGAAAGTTAAACTTGACAACTCTTGTACTACAATCAATGGAAGCAAAACAAGCATTCAACCAATACATACCCAAAGTAACATCAAAATCAACCATATCGAGTTCTGCTAATTCAACACGAGTAGCTCTATTGAGCAACATTATAGGACAATTTCTATATACCCTATTTGCAACCACTTACTCACCTACTGGGGTAGTCACCATGAAAGGTTCATTCAAGATATAGGGCAAAATATCAAACTTTCTAGCTACCAAAGGAGTATCAAATGACAAGGTAGTACCCGGATCAAGTAAAGAATAAACATTTAAAGAGAAGACTTGTAACATACCAGTCACCATCGGGAGAACTCTCTTGTTCACCCCTAGAACGGAGAGCATAAAAGTAATTCTTTTTCGGTGCATCAGCATTTGAACCACTTGCTTGTCCAGTCCCCTTGTCTTGTCCCTTCACATTAGGGAAATCTCTAACCTTGTGTCCTTTTACCACATGTGAAGCAATTTTTGCTTCAAACTAGGCACTCACCCTAATGTTTCTTGCCATAGTTTCCACAAGTTGGGTTCTTGCTTGGTGAAGTAGTACCTCTTCCATTTTGAGACTAAGGGTTAGGAACCTTCCACCAAATTATCGGAACTCCCATAAAAAATGACTCATCTCATCCCTTGGGTTACACACCAAGGATAGAGCATACTTTAGACAATTTTATAAACTTCAAGGAGTAGTCAAGTACACTCATACCTCCTTGGCGAAGGTTGATGAATTCTTCAACCTTAGCTTCCCTCAACTCTCTAGGAAAGAACCGATCAAGGAAATCTCTATTGATGATCTGCCAAGTCACCGGACCTATTATATCTCAATTGAGTGTACCATGTTTGCGTCACATCTTTGAGTTGATAGGCGACCAACTCGGCCTTTTCACCCATAGTCACACCCATAGAAAGTAGGATCTGATAGACCTCATCTAGGAAATCTTGAGGGTCTTTTTTCGATTTCAACTCGTAGAATAAAGGAGGTTTCATCCTAGTAAAGTCTCTCAAACAAGATGCTATAGTACTAGCATGTTTAGGCATACAGGGTCCAACCTTCCAATTCACTTGGTTCGTCATGGCTTGGACTTGAGAAGTGACGACACTGGCTTTTGAAGTCATGCCTTGAGCCAAATTGAGAAAAGTTTCCCTTATCTCCCCGTCAGTCATCGATGGAGGAACAATCGGAACTTGATCACTCATAAAAACTTCTTCAAGTGGATGAACTTGATTGTCTTGCGGAGGAGCTTTGTTGCCTTGAGCTCCGCATTATATATACTTGAAACGAAGATGCACGAATTCCCAAAGAAGGAATTTCTAATGCGGAGCTCAAGGCAACAAAGATCCTCCGCAAGACAATCAAGTTCATCCACTTGAAGAAGTTTCTATGGGTGATAAAGTTCCGGTTGTTCCTCCATCGATGACCGATGGAGAGATAAGGGAAACTTTTCTCAATTTGGCTCAAGACATGACTTCAAAAGCCAATGTCGTCACTTCTCAAGTCCAAGCCATGACGACCCAAGTGAATTGGAAGGTTAAATTGCGGAAAATTTAAAACTTTCTAATTACTTCATAGGTTAAATTGCGGAAAATTTAAAACTTTTTAATTACTTTTACATTGAGGTTTATATACTAATGCTATATATATATATATAGATATATATATATATATATATATATATATATATATATATATATATATATATATATATATATATATATATATATATATATATATATATATATATATAGTTTACAAAAACTCATCCCATAGGAAGCACTGAATAGGAATCTAATTTTATTTCACATACATAAGATAACAATATAGATTCATCAGAAGTCTAGTAGACGTCTCATATTAAAAGCCATCTAGAACGAGTAAAACATTGGCTGTAGCCCATACTTCATTACAATAAAAGCCAAATATAAGAATATACAATCTTAGTCTTCAAATGAAAGAGAATGAACCAAAGAAGGAATTTCTAATGCGGAGCTCAAGGCAACAAAGCTCCTCCGCAAGACAATCAAGTTCATCCACTTGAAGAAGTTTCTATGGGTGATCAAGTTCTGGTTGTTCCTCCATCGATGACCGACGGAGAGATAAGGGAAACTTTTCTCAATTTGGCTCAATACATGACTTCAAAGACAATGTCGTCTCTTCTCAAGTCCAAGCCATGACGACCCAAGTGAATTGGAAGGTTAAATTGCGGAAAATTTAAAACTTTTTAATTACTTCATAGGTTAAATTGCGGAAAATTTAAAGCTTTTTAATTACTTTTACATTGAGGTTTATATACTAATGCTATATATATATATATATATATATATATATATATATATATATATATATATATATGGAGTTTACAAAGTTTTAACTAATCCCATAGGAAGCACTGAATAGGATTCTACTTTTATTTCACATACATAAGATAGCAATATAGATTCATAAGAAGTCTAGTAGATGTCTCATATTAAAAGCCATCTAGAACAAGTACAACATTGGGCGTAGCCCATACTTCATTACAATAAAAGCCGAATATAAGAATATACAATCTTAGTCTTCAAATGAAAGAGAATGAACCAAAGAAGGAATTTCTAATGCTGAGCTTAAGGCAACAAAGCTCCTCCGCAAGACAATCAAGTTCATCCACTTGAAGAAGTTTCTATGGGTGATCAAGTTCCGGTTGTTCCTCCATCGATGACCGACGGAGAGATAAGGGAAAGTTTTCTCAATTTGGCTCAAGACATGTCTTCAAAAGACAATGTCGTCACTTCTCAAGTCCATGCCATGACGACCCAAGTGAATTGGAAGGTTAAATTGCGGAAAATTTAAAACTTTTTAATTACTTCATAGGTTAAATTGCGGAAAATTTAAAGCTTTTTAATTACTTTTACATTGAGGTTTATATACTAATGCTATATATATATATATATATATATATATATATATATATATATATATATATATATATATATATATATATATATATATATATGGAGTTCACAAAGACTCATCCCATAGGAAGCACTGAATAGGATTCTACTTTTATTTCACATACATAAGATAGCAATATAGATTCATAAGAAGTCTAGTAGACGTCTCATATTAAAAGCCATCTAGAACGAGTACAACATTGGGCGTAGCCCATACTTCATTACAATAAAAGCCAAATATTAGAATATACAATCTTAGTCTTCAAATGAAAGAGAATGAACCAAAGGTTGTTTAAGACTAAACAATATCAATTAGAAAGATAGGTGAATCATCCTCGGAAAGTGAGGACCAACTGAACTCGGAGAATGAGAATCCAAGTCTTATTCAATGGCTTTCTAGAAACACAATGGCCGAAACCTACATTTTGTAGTAAACATAGAAACATGGGTTAGTACATCACTTGTACTAAGCATATGCACATAAAACATTTGAAACATGTATTAGAAAAGGACATTTGCTTTAGAAGACATGCTAAGTCATTTGAAAGCCTTTAATGAAAATACAAAATGACATATACAAGAAAAGGAATCATAACAACATAAGACATATTCATAAATAAGGACAACATCATCATAAAGTCACCTTAACATATCATGTCATTAGTTCGTAGTATCAATCATACAAGAACCTTACCAATTATACCATCCCAAGCCTACAAGTGCAATGCTAATGTGGAATCCCATAACCCCACACAATAAAGTAAACAAGATAGGAAATCATAAGTAAATCCTTGATTCACATCTTATATCATCATTGATAGTCATCAGTATATATAGCAATTTAGAGCAATATCTTGTTAATCAAATATAGTCATCATCATGTAACAGTATCAACATAAAAGTCAACATCATTACATGTCATAACATTATACATAATAACAAACTCCTAGGGATCCTCTTAGAGTCAACTTGTGCAATGTCTAGGTAGAGTCCCATACCCTAACCTATACTAAGTCAAACCCCTTAAGTCACCCTAGTTAGTGTTCACTTTGTTACTTTATTTTACTTTTGGGAACACTTGCCTTAACTGACATAGACCACAAGAGCTAAATGTGAAATTTGGTGTCATTAAATCCTACACCGAAAGAAGGTGGACTGCTTGCGAAGGTAGTACCAAAACATTAACATAACATTCTAGGTGGATCCACTAGCTAGTATTCCTATTGGGAAAACATAGTTTAAGAACTAGGAGATATGTTTGGGACCATTTATGCATATTAAATTATTGTCTCTAATCTCATGAGTATAAAAGTGAACCTACCTTCCCTACTTGGGAAGGGACACTCATCACTACTAGTTCACTCGGTGCTAAGCTAGAGTCCCTTTTTGAAATGTCTTTAAACCTTTATTAATCATAATGACTTAGTATAGTCTATAAGAGACTAACCCCTTGTATATCATATTCATTTAGATCATTAGAAATTGGATAAGAATGTCCTTTCAATGCAACCCTCATATGTGAGATTAACACATTATCATCATCAAAATGTCATAATAAGGCACCTAGGCAATTCATAACCAACCTTATATAATTAAATCTTAAGCATAATCTCATAATAACATAATCAAGACATTTCAATTTCATTATGATACCAAAACCTATCCAATTCAATCACAAGGCATGCTTCAATTGAACTTCATCACCAAGTAAAAGCCATCACAGTTTATGTAAAGGTTTAACATCACAAAGTATTACCAATTCTCCTTGAAAAGCCATCATCATTGGAATTTCACTCATCCAATACAATTTCATCCATAAATAGGTGTTTTAACATCATACAATAGTAATTAGCACAATAACTAGGTCAATTGCATCATCACTGCCCAAGTAAACATCAACTCACAACCTAGGGTTAGAGGAAATAGGGTTCATCATGAATTCATCAAGAAATTGATCCAGTCCAAACAATAGATTATCCTTGGAAGTCCCTAAATGAATTAGAATAGATCAACCAAGTCTAAAAATCAGAACACCTTCAATTCCAATCAATTTATAAGCAAGATCCAATGCTTGGGAAATTTGGGGAAAGGGACATGATCCATACGAAATTCCCATAATCAATATCAAATACTCAACAATATACACTCAATTAGCCTTAGGTAATCACAATTCATCACAATTAACCATCAATTTCATGTACAAAAGAAAACCCATTAGAAGAGGGAAACCTTTAGAATTGGGTGATTTGGAAATCAACTTTGAAAGGACCTCTTGGAGAAAGGAATCCCAAGAGCGAAGAACCCATACCTTAATGAATCTTTTTCCACAAAATTTGAGAAGAAAAGTTGAGAACTTGGTCTTCTTCTCCAAGCTTCCTTGATCCTTCAATGGAGGTTGAGTTCAGAGAGAAAGTAGAGAGAGGTGAGAGCTTTTGGGTTTTGATTTGGGAATTTCATTTGAGTGAGTGAAAATGGATTAAAATTGATCTAGAACCAATATATACTCTTCCCCTAAATTATCCAATATACCCCTCACTTAATTGGGTCTTTTTGAGAAGTAAAATTGACTTAAAAACGATACGAACAAATTTGGGAAGTGGTCGCGCATCGCGGGGGCAATTTCATATCTTTCTTTGAAATACAGGTTGAAAAAGTGGATCTCGTTGAGACCCTTCTTTGGGAGGAAAATTTTTTCCTTCTTTGATTTGGATGCGCTACGCGCAGTGGCCTCCATATCTTGGCTACCACAAGCTGCTTCAACAGCTTGCTCGCCAAGGTTTGGGTTCTCCTCAAGGACCCTTCCTGTGGTCCTTGGGGATTTGTTACTGGACGTTGGACCCTGTATACTATATTTTACCTATTTAAAGTCTTTTTATAAGTTTTATACATCATATGACACTCCCAAACCTTAACACAACATAGAGACGTCTACTAGTTCTTTTTCGCTAGTTTCCAAATATCATGGAAATTTCTTGACGTCTTGACACTAAAGCTTCCTAAATCAATTATAACAATTATTTTAGGTCCTAAAATAGTTTTACTAACCTTATACCTACATGTAAGGCTCTATCTTAGGTGTTAGACTTTCAGAGTGTTACAATATGATAGATTCATGATGACCAAGGAAAGGATAGTTCTCCTATACATAATTACCTATTTCTATTCATGTGAAGTTAATGAAGTTATGAACATTTGTGATTAAAGGTATTTATGTCAAGGTAGATATCAGATTGTATATACTCACATGATGTATGATTGTATGAATATGTCAAAGGACAATTGTCACATGAAGTAAAGTCAACGATGAAAGGACATTTTCATATTAGAATCACTTTCAGAGTGTTACAATATGATAGATTCATGATGACCAAGGAAAGGATAGTTCTCCTATACATAATTACCTATTTCTATTCATGTGAAGTTAATGAAGTTATGAACATTTGTGATTAAAGGTATTTATGTCAAGGTAGATATCAGATTGTATATACTCACATGATGTATGATTGTATGAATATGTCAAAGGAGTGTCACATGAAGTAAAGTCAACGATGAAAGGACATTATCATATTAGAATCACTTCAGCTATATGATTATGAAGGTTCAAGATCCTAAAGTCTTATTATGAACTAATTCATTAAAGTCTTAGATATACGTAAAAAGGGAGTTTGAGCCTAGCACCGAGTGAACATGACAAATGAGAGTGGGGGTTCACATTTAGTAAGTCCGGCTTCCCACAAAAGAACCTTCTGGTTTAGTAAGTGTGATTTTTCAATATAGATGTTGTCTCATGAGATGAAAACCTCCACTCTAGTAAGTTAAGGTTTCTAGAAGCAATCTCATGTTCCATAACTACGTGCCCCCCGGTTATAGCTTGTGGTTTCCCTTTAGATATGTATATATCATTTGTTACACCTGTGGCAAGTGTTACCCTCTCTTTTCGGTGTGGGAGGAGAACACCGTATTCCATGTATCTCACATGGTCTATATCGGTTATGACTATGTCTCCCAAATTAATAAATGAACTAATATAAGAATATGGACTCTAGTCATAGCTCCTTGAGAAGATTACTTAGTATAGGTCGGATTGTGGACCCTACCCATGCATTGCACAAGTGAACTTCAAGAAAGGATAAAATTAGTATCTGTATGAAAGTAAGACTTATTTTATGTTATGTATGAATTGTATGAATTCATGTTAAGTAACTTTGTTATGTGAAGACATAAATTATGCTTATGTATGTGAATTGTACTTATGGCTTCTAAATGGGTTTACTTAGTATATGTGGGGTTATGGGATTTCATGTGTGCATTGCACAAGTAAGCTTTTGAAGGGGTTGTGAGGGTGGTTTACTTATGATATGAACTAAGTGAGTTATGGCTAAGGTTGTAGTAAATGAAAGAGTCATTATATGATACCATGAAGTATATACCTTATGTCTAGTTATAAATGAAAGTGTTATGACTTATTGAGTATGATATGACTAGTCTAGGGTGACTTCTTAGGTACACATGGTGGAAGTAGTATTATGGGATGCTACTTACATATTGCACTAGTGTGTCTTAGGTGAAGGTTCTTATGTGAAGTTGATGTGTATGACGTGCTTAAGACTTATGAATATATGTAGAAATATTTATGAAGTATATCTGTGAAAGACTATTGTAAGGTGACCTCAAGGTGATACATTGTACTAAGTACACTGGAAGATTTCTTAAGGAAAGAAGTAAGATAAAAGAGAAGTAATGTATTGGATGTATTGAATATGCCTCAAAGTATGATAAATGACTTTATGTGCTAATATGAGTAGTATTCATGTATATGTAATGTGTGTGAACTATATTGTGGTTATTAAGCCTATGAAGTTTACTAAATGACATGTTGCATGACTTCAAATTATATGTCCTCTTCAAATGAATTTTTTTTTTCATGGTTGCCATATATAGTGCATTCTTGTACTAATACCATTCTTCTTCATCTTTTTACACAAAGTGTAGGTGTTCATGGCTAGAGGATTTATCATAATTGAAGAGCTTGGATAGATCTCCCAAATTCAAGTTAAGGGACCCTTATGAGTCGAGGATTGCCTATGTCAAGATGTTTCTTTAAGTTGATTTAACAAATTAGACTTATATTTAATGTTCTCAAGGGTCGTGTCCCTATTCTATTCTATTGATTTGTGTCTTAAGATGAAAAAAGAGACTTATAGTCGAATTATGTACTTATGATGTTTATATATATATATATATATATATATATATATATATATATATATATATATATATATATATATATATGAATTGATGATTCTAGTATATGATGTGCTATGAAAAGTTTTAAATTTTCCACTTTTTCTATTACAATTATGCAATGAAAACTGTCTAAGGGCTTGTATAAGACCTCCGAGAAGTCGAGTACGCCGTGTGATAACTTAAAGTATGCCCAATCTTCTAATGTGTACTTTAGGTCGTGATATTGACGATCCAAAATTTAAACTAGAATCTGTTCGTAGGACGAGCTATCCTTAATCCCAACATTCTCAGTTGGTACAATAAATGAAGGATCACCCATACACTTCTTCAACACAAAAATATGTAATACTAAATGAATCGATGCTAACTCTGGTGCTGCCCGAATTCATTCCCTTTCTTGGGCCTCTTATTCTTGAACTTCTATCTATCCCTAAGCTTCTCTTCCTCTAGATGCTGCACATACTTGAAATTTCCATGTCCCTAATAAGCATTGCAGCCTGGACTTCTTTGCTTGATAGACGACTTATCCCAAAGACAAACAAAATCATCCTACTCCTCATGTTTTTAACCTTCTCTTTCATTACGAGATAGTTGGGTGAACTTTAACCCATATTCATGAACACCTACAAAATCCTGCTTAAGTGTGAGGAATTATCGTACCTTAGCCATTTTCAGTTTTCGGGCGAAGAAATGCCCCAAGAAAGCCTCCTAAAAACAAGACCAATTAGCAAGTGGTGTATCTTCATCCCTACTCTCTTTCCACTGATCAAACCAAGTCCTAGCAACACCCTTTAGTTGATATGCAACTAGCTCAACTCTCTCAGTGTGAACAACATGTATCACCTCGAATACGTTTTTCAGTTCCTCATTAAAGTTTTCTGGATCCTTAGTAGTGCTTGAACTAGTAAAACTTGGGAGATTCATCCTCAAGACTCATGAATCCTCAAAGTGTCAGCCCCCTTGTAGAGCTCTTATTTGTTGATAAACCAGGTTAGTCACAACTTGACTCAACATCCTAATTGCCTCTCTAAACTCAGCATTAGTTAATTCTCCTTGTAGTTGAACTTCAGGTGCATTCGGTAACTTTCATTCTCCGACATTACTCCTAACTGGACAACTTCTAAATTCTCTTCGTGGAGGCATGATTCTCTGAAAGAACGTGTAGGCACAAATTAGGAAGAAACTTTTCCGAGATAAAACTATAACGCATAAAATTAGTATGAAAGAAGTGAAGAAGTTCCTAAATGTTGCATCCTTCTAATCATGGATGTGGTGCTCTACACAGTGATAACTAGGAATCTACAGACATGAATTCATACACCCCCTGGGACTCTTAAATTCTGTGCTCTGATGCCAATTTTTTCATGTCCCAAGCCTACACACTGGACGTGGCGGGCACCCAATGAGCATTTCTTATCTTGAACGAACCCTCGGCGTGGATTACTTGACTTAGCGGAAGACTTGAAGTCAAGAAATAACTTTAAATTTAATACATAGCCAATGTGGAAACTTCAAGTCTTATTGTTTACATATGAGATGAAAAGACTACATAAAACTAACATTGTCTGTCTATGAAGCCTCTAAAATAAAGCTGGTTGTTGGGACACGATCCCAAATCATCCAAATAACTGAAAGCTAAGAAAAACACTTAATGATGATAAAAATGTCCTCTGAATGAAGGGAGGCTCACAACTGACTTTGAGTTGCTCAATGGATCAACAATGCGCTGAAATGCTAATCATAGTTACCTGCATCAGCATCATTAGACAATGTAGGCCAACTGACATCAGTACATTGAATGTACAAGTATGCGAGTTGGAATGCTAACAACAACTTAAGCTTGATGAGAATAAGATGAACTTACCTTGGTTCTACTCAACTCAAGAATTTACTCAACTCGATGTATATATATGCAGCAATTTAAAACACATGCAATTTAAATAAAGCTTGTAAGACAGTAAAATAACTTAGTTCATTAAATAAATGCAGTAACAAACTCAACTTTACTTATATATGAAATTAGTATAGTTTGTGTGGTAGTTTCTCTAACTGACAACAACCAATATGAGCCTAAGTGGTGATACAACGTCTCACTCATGCTGCAAAAACTGTCCTATACTTTGTCTTCGCATAAAACATCCTCAACCTAGTGGATCCACTTGCTTAACTTATGTGATTAATACATATGATGGCTACATGGTTTACATGTATACTTGAGTTAAAATAAACTCTCATTTGTATATCGGCGCTTAATACTTCTCCATAAATATACTTTATCCCATACTTTTCAAATAACTTCCTTCCTCTTGGTTGAGATAATTTTTTCAACCCTTTTAGCTTTATAAAGCCCTCTGAAATAAATTTTCCGTTTTCTTTTTAAACTCAGTTGAGAAATCTTATTTTTCTCTTAACTTAAATGTTAAAACATTTATAAACTTTTAGGGAATACTTAGTTCCCTTATAAATATTGAGAAATGAACTTAACTCTTTACTTTTTTCTTAACTAGAAATTAAAACTTAAATTAACTCTTAGGGAAAACTTAGTTCCCTTATATATCATTTGAAGAATTCAACTTTTACTCTTCACTTTAACTTGAAACTTGAGCCTTGAAACGAAGTTAAAATATTTAATAAAGACTTCTGAAACCTTTTTGAATTTTCTTTGGACTAGCTTCTTACCTTTAGATTTGACTCTTAACTTCTTTGACTTTAATCTTTAACTTTCCTTGAATGGATAATAGATTCAAGTTTATGACTTGAGTTCTTTAGTGTTTCTATGTGCTTAGAATTATTTGAAGTAATTAGAATCATCAGAAGATGTTAATGCACCTTAGAAGGACTTCTGGCAACAAAACTACTAAAATTGGATGAAAAACACAAAAACGGGTGCAATGGTGGCACGCATGCCAGGCCTCAATTGACTGCCGCCGAATTTTGGCGCAGTGCAGGCACAACGCGTCTGCCTCTACCCAGGTACATCAGACAAATTTTTCAACTCGTTTTGCATCTCCAAACCCTTTAAGCCTTCTTAGTTCTTTCACCAAACGCTTGAAACTATTGATACTCTTCATAACTATTGAATTCAACTCAAAAGTGATCCAGAGAAACAAAAGTTCAAACAACAATGGAAGTCAACAATTCAATCAACAAGAAATCCAAACTTTCCGTCAAGAACTCAATTTTTAAAATGAAACATACTCATGAATTGTTGAATTGAAAAAAATTGGTGTGTGGGTGAATTATCCCAACATGAAAGATCCCACATACCTTAATAGGGATCACCCCCGACGAATTCCACGCAACGATCTTGGCGTTCTTAATGAACCCTTGGCCTTTTCTCCTTTCTCCTTCTTCTCTTATCTTTTCAACCAATTACTAAGCATATTCTAATTTTATAAAACTTACCTAAGGCTCTGATTTACCCCGAATAAACCTTCCAAATGAATTAGGAATTATGGTCGTTTGAAAATTACCAAGAACTCACTTTTTACACTTAAGAAATTTTTTAGATTTATACTATTCTTTCCAAAAATAATAAACTCTAGTCTCTTATGTTATTCTTGACTATTACGAGTTAGGAGATGTTACATGATTATAACAACATGCATCCATATGGATAGAGAAAAGATTATGGAAAGTCAACAGAGTTTATAGATTGTAGCTTACTAGAATGTATGGTATGGAGACATATATGGTTGCATAAAAGATTTAATGAATGGATTCTTAGATTTAAAAGCTTTAGCTCTTTGATATGATATAGTTCTCTTTTTGTCCATTACAGATTTGTTCTTATTATAAACAATCTTGGATTGTTACGTGTGTTGGGATATATACTATTTACCATGTGTTAAGAAATAATATTTATTACATAATAAATATTTTCACAATTTTAATAGATCATATATTCGTTTATGGTTTCTATTTACTTATATAGTAGATGATTTAGTGTGTACAGTTTTAACCTATACACAGAGCATTAAATCATCAGTTCTTATAAGTATAAAGTTTTTTGTACACAATCTAGGATGGAAATTGGACATGCCATCGGGTACGATTGAAGCACAAAATTATATATAATTTTGATTGATTATCGGAATATTTATAGTTCTACCTTCTTGTGCTAGTACATTTTGTATGTATTGAACAGGACCGAGTAGAGATAGGTTTTTTAGATTGACTGACAAAAATATATTCTCTAAGCTATTAATTGTACTTATATTCTTAATCCTTATATAACTATTATGATTTGTAAGTATTAATTATCGTTTTGATTTATTAAAATGCTAGATTCTGAGATGGGTCAATATGACAGGTAAGTTTGATGATAATACTCCCTCCGTTTCATTTTATGTGGTAACATTTGACCGGTCACGGAGTTTAAAAAACAATAAAGACTTTGAAATGTTTACCACATTTCACTTCAAAAAAGTAAATTCACTTTTATATCTCCTCATAAATGTATTAGAGTACTATGTTTAAAATGAAGTGGGACTAACAAGGTAAAAGAAAAATTGTATGTTAAATACTCATCCTATAAGGAAATGTGACATTCTTTTTGGGATTGACAAAAAAGGAAATTGTGCCACATAAAATGGGATGGAGGTAGTAATATATATTGTTGAAATAATAAGTTAGTTTATGGAATTCATGTCTCGTTATAGAGATTGATTGATATGCCTTTTTGAGAAACTTATAAGTTTTCATCGTGTCAAATCTAGCTAGTGAATTTAGGAACCCGACACATGAAATAAGTTAGGAAGTTCTCTTAAGGAAATTAATCATTAAGTTAAATTTGTTAGTAATTTAATTTATTGATTAGTATATAAAATCTTAACATGCGAAAATACATAAGTGTTTAATGGAGAATTACAATAGAGGAGTGCAAATATGAATTTCTAGTGGAATGATTTGTAATTTACGATGGTAAGAATAATTCAAATTAATTATTTGGAATTATTTTCATAGCAGGAAGCCTCAGTAATTAATTGTGTGGTCCATATAGTGCCCATATTTAACTATAACTTAGGATCCTATTTCTATGGAAAAAGGAAGAATAATATGGATTTTTCTAGTCTTCTAGAAAAACTAGGGCTTCTAGTCCTTTTTGAATTAGGAATAAATCCCTATAAATAGGGATTCTCCTAACCTAGAAAAGACAGGAATATGTTTCTATTCGATATTTTCCCACCCAAGTATTGAGATAGTTCGGATGTGACTTGGGATCACTGTAGAAGACCATATCTATTGAGTATCTTGTAGATTCGCTTATAGGTATAAGTTCACGCTTCAAGAGGTATTTATCGAATTCAATTTCAGTATGTTTATGTGTTCTAGCGTAAACAATATTGATTATCTATTATTCATGCAAGTAGTAAAGACCATGATATGCTTCCTTGTGCATATATGTTTTCCAATAGCTTGTACATCCTCATAACTTCCTCCGCTTTGTTCAAAATAAAAAACCAATAACAATGTATTACTACTAAGTTGTCATGTAAGTAGAATATCAATTCTATCCAGATGACACCTTCTTGCTTTTGTTATTTCTTGTGAAAGAAGGCAAAGCTACATCTTCTTATGAGTTCTCCACAACATCATCTTGTACATCCACTTCTAGTATTTTTCTTTTGCTTCCACGTCCTAACATATAACAACCCAAAATAGTAGCAGAATGATTTATCTCAATGCTTTCACCATGTTCTTCTAAAATATTCAAGCCAATATAACCTTAATGAATTTATTAGTATATTACTAGTACAACAAAAGTTGCATACTCCAGACTAACTTATAGAGAAAATTTAATTTTATCTATCACCTTTAATTTTTGGGTTAATATCATATAAACCTCATGTATGGTGCTTTAATCTCTTGGTGGGACTACTTTGGGTTTGAGAAAATGCAACAAAATTATAAATTTTGACAACCTTGTTTTTACTATTAAAACATAATGGCACTTATCCAACTATATTGTGTATTGTTGTGCTCCTACCTGCACGAAATATTATGACATCTACAAAGAGTTGATCTTCCTTTAGCACTTCAAATACACAAACATCACGAACTTTTAATTTATTTTCCAAATAGAATGCCTTCAAACCAGACGTAACTTTAGAATTTCATAGTCCGATAGTGCATTTGACAGACAAAGATGTGCTCCATAAAACACGAAGAAAAAGATTTCCATTGTTCGCAAGGAAATGCTTTCTAGCAAATTTCGACGATATGGACTGCCAAAGGAGATGGCTAAGTAAATAGATTTGACATAGTGCAAAACGGAATAAAGAAATATTCGAGTACAACAATGTCTATAAAGATTACATCTTGTAGCTTACAATGTTGAACGAAGTAGATACATATGATGGTTGCATAAATGACATAATGAACGGATTCTTAGATTTAAGATCTTTGCTTTCTGATATGATATAGTTCTCTCTTTGTCTTACTGTCTTGTTCTGATGGTAAACTCTCATAGATTGTTGCTGGTGCAAACTGCAATCTTCATTGCTAAATTCAAAAAGAAAATTAAGATAATTGTGTTAATAGTAAATTAATTTTAAGTTATATATATCAACAATGTAAATTTGTACCATTTCTACAAAGTTATTTATTACTAGCAATAACTACCATAAAGATTTACGAGCTAATAAGTGACTGATTGTGCAGTTAGGTTTGCAATGTCTGTGCATAGAACTTAAACTCATAGTACTAATTATTATGTAACAAGATTGATATTGAATTCAGGTCATAGCCAATAAGATCCTCACTTTGACCCTTTCTTGTGAAAGAAGGTGAAGCTACATCCTCTTCATATCTTTTCCTTTTGCTGGACTGTCCATCACCTAGATTTTCAACGGAATAATCAACCATATCAGGAAATTTTTCATAAAATTTATACCTTCTTGGAATATCCTCTAGGATATTAACAAACTAAATCGACTCAGACAAGTCACTTTTTCTGCTGCACTCAACTCAAATATAGTGACATCAATATGAGAATCACCATTGCATCCAAACATCAAAAAGTGCCCACATCTTATTGAATAATATTCACAAAAATCTTCCCAATCTTTGGCTAGCAAAATTTGACCCTTTAAAATGTTGCACTTCAACCTCCGATAATTATCCACTAGGAACCTCAAGATACACAAGGTTTAACATGCTCTTGCATCATCTTTTGGCAAAGTCTTCCGGGATCCTTTGCATATATGTTAAGGAAATTTAGACTCAATTACATACATCTTAGAATCTAAGATAGTAAAATATAGTGCAAAATCATCCTAAGAAAATCCTGGATCGAATAATGTATTCTCTATTTTTCCATAACTAACTACTAAACAAAATGCCCACAATAATCTAATTAGGCTAAATAAAATCATTTTTTTCTTGAACTCTCCAAAATCGTTGTCCTAAGCATGTTAAATTCTTGGGAATGCACTACTTTTGGAGTATCCAACACACTCTCATCAACATTTCTGAAGAGTCCGAGCAAGAATACAATTATAACAGAGATACAAATTCATTGTCCAAAAGATCTAGGCAACTGTCACGACCCAAATCGGGGACGCGACTGGCACCCACATTTACCCTCCTATGTGAGCGAACCAACCAATTTAACCCTTAACATTTTAATACAATATCAACAAAAGAAATGCGGAAGACTTAACTCATTAATAAAAACAAATCAAAAACTATTATTATTATCCCCAAAATCTGGAAGTCATCATCACAAGAACATCTATCTCAATTTACTAATCTAAGAATGTCTAAAAAGCTAAAAACAAGTAAAAACTAGTCCATGCCGGAAGTTCAAGGCATCGAGACTTGTAGAAGAAGATCCAGTCCAAGCTAGACGCATTAGCTCACCCTGAATTTCCGATGGAGTGAAGACTGGCTTGATCTACTGCTGAGTCGAAGTTGACGGAACGTTTGCTGCATAGCACAAATAACAAGAGGAAAACATAAAAGTAGGGGGTCAGTACAACCACACGTACTGAGTAGATATCATCGGCTAACTCAAAAATAGGGAACAGTATATATCAATAATAGTGTAAATCAACTATAAACTCAACATGTAGCAACAACAAGTATTATAATCGTCAATAAATACCATCAATTTCATCCATGAGGGCTCAAGCCTCAATACCATACTCATTTGGGGATTAAGTTCATTATGTTGAGTATATTATCATCTTTCAAGATTCATTATCTTTCTTCCTCTTGTGTCGGTACGTGACACTCCGATCCCCTACCACTATGTGTCGGTACGTGACACTCCGATCCCCTATATGTGTCGGAACGTGACACTCCGATCCCCTATATGTGTCGGAACGTGACACTCCGATCCCCTATATGTGTCGGAACGTGACACTCCGATCCCCTATATGTGTCGGTACGTGACACTCCGATCCCCTAATTCTACGTGTCGGTTCGTGACACCCGTCCCACTAATACTATGTGTCGGAACGTGACACTCCGATCCACTAATACTATGTGTCGGAACGTGACACTCCGATCCACTAACCTCATTCTATCCGTTCATCAAGCCTTCTCTATACCAAGGCATCATCAATCCCATCACTTTAATTCATCAAGCCTTCTTTTATACCAAGGCATCATCATTAATATCATAGATTAAAGTTTCTTTCAAGATTTGGTATTAGATAGTTTTCATCATGCTTGTCTTATCAAAATCACATAATCATATTCATGCAAGCATACAATTAAGCATATAGCAGGTTTACATACAATCAATACATATCATTCACTATTAAGAGTTCACTACGAATCTCGTAAAATAACCATAACCTACCTCCACCGAAGAATTTGGAATCCACAAGCAAATTCCCAAGCTTTGATATTCCCTATGCCTCTCGATCGATCTGCTCTCTCCCTTTCTGTTCTTTCTCTTTTGTTTTATTCAAACCCTCTTTCCTTTACCCTAATTAATCATATAATTAAGTGTGAAAAAGGACAATAAAACCCCACTAATTCACTTAAGGTTACCCCTTTTAACCCCTAAGTAATTAGACTTATTAATGTTACCCCTCAATCTTTATAATTAAGGAAAGAATAGTCAAAAACGACCCTTAAAACGTGTGGAGAAATCCTAAACTGCCTGGGATTGCGTGACCTGTGACGGGCCGTCGTGCCTGCGACGGTCCGTCACGGTGGTCGTCGCACCTCCCCAGGTTCCAGGTGGCTGTGACGGCCCGTCACACCTGTGACGGTCCGTCCTGCACCTCCATCCTGACGGTCAGAAACTCGTTTCTCGTACCAAATTCTCAAAAGTTGAAGTGTTTTGCAACGGGGCTCACGACGGTTCGTCGTGGATGTGACGGCACGTCCTGCAGGTCCGTCACAATTTACAGAGAGTCGATTTTCAGTACCCAATTTCAAAATTCTAAGTGCCATGGGACGACACTCCCTCGACGGGCCGTCGTGACCACGACGGTCCGTCGGGACACACGTCGTCTCTGGCAGTTTTTCCAGAAATGCACTCTGTTGCTCAAAACGACTAAACAGGTCGTTACAATAGATACCAATTTACCCATCGTTCGTCCCCGAACGATCAAAAGAAGGAAAACAATGGCGAAAAGGAGTACCTGAATCTGTAAACAGATGTGGGTATTTTTCTTGCATATCTGCCTCCTCTCCAAGTAGCCTCTTCAACCGGTCGATTCTTCCATTGCACTTTGATGGATGCAATCTCTCTCGACCTCAACTTGCGAACTTCTCTATCTAATATAGCAACCGGTTCCTCTTCATAAGTCAAGTTCTCATCCAACAAAACTGAATCCCAACGGATAATGTAGTTTCCATCTCCGTGGTATCTCTTCAACATAGATACATGAAACACCGGATGCACTCCGGACAGCCCTGGGGGTAAGGCTAATTCATAAGCCACCTCCCCTATTCGCTTTAGTACCTCAAATGGTCCAATGTATCTTGGTCTTAACTTACCTCTTTTTCCAAACCGCATCACCCCTTTCATGGGCGAAACCTTCAACAAGACTTGTTCACCTTCCATGAACTCCAAGTCTCTAACCTTTCGGTCTGCATACTCCTTTTGTCTACTTTGAGCCGCTAAAAGCTTTTCTTGAATAGCTTTCACCTTCTCCATAGAATCTCTTAACAGATCAGTCCCCCAAGGTCTAACTTCAAAGGCGTCAAACCAACCAATGGGAGATCTACACCTCCTCCCATACAATGCTTCAAATGGAGCCATATCAATACTAGAGTGATAGCTATTATTGTATGAAAACTCTGCCAAGGGTAAGAAGCTATCCCAATGGCCACCAAACTCTATCACACACGCGCGAAGCATATCCTCCAACACTTGAATCGTTCGCTCAGACTGACCATCGGTCTGAGGATGAAATGCAGTACTAAGATCCAATCTAGTACCTAATTCAGCATGTAAGGTTCTCCAAAACTTAGAAGTAAACTGCGTACCTCTATCAGATATGATTGAGAGTGGAACCCCATGCAATCGAACGATTTCTGAGATGTAGATTTTTGCTAATTTCTCTGCATTGTAAGTCACCTTGACAGGAATGAAGTGAGCAGACTTAGTTAATCTATCAACAATCACCCAAATAGAGTCATACTTACCCAAGGTCTTGGGAAGACCAACCACGAAGTCCATCGCGATTCTCTCCCATTTCCATTCAGGAATGGGCATTCTCTGAAGTGTTCCTCCGGGCCTCTGGTGTTCATATTTTACTTGTTGACAATTTGGACATTTGGCAACAAAATCAACAATATCCCGCTTCATTCTACCCCACCAGAAGTGCTGCTTTAGGTCGCGATACATCTTGGTTGCACCAGGATGTATAGAATATCCGGAACTATGAGCTTCTGTAAGAATAGTGGTGATCAAATCATCGATGCGGGGTACACATACTCTTCCCTTAATCCTCAAAATACCTTCCCCATCGATTATTGCTTCCTTGGCCTCTCCTTGCAACACTTTATCTCGAATTCGCCTTAGTTTCTCATCATCCAACTGTTTCCCCTTAATCTGATCAAGAAAAGAGGATTTTGCCTCTACACAAGCTAACAGTCCTCCCTTCTCGTTTATTTCTAACCTCATAAGGTCATTAGCCAAAATCTGCACTTCTCTAGCCAATGGGCGTCTAGAAGCTTGCAAATGAGCTAGACTTCCCATGCTTCCGGCCTTTCTACTCAAGGCATCTGCCACAACATTTGCCTTCCCCGGATGATACAAGATAGTGATGTCGTAGTCCTTTAGTAGTTCCATCCATCTCCTCTGTCTCAAGTTCAAGTCTTTCTGAGTGAATACATACTGTAGGCTACGATGGTCCGTGTAGACTTCACACTTAACCCCATACAAGTAGTGTCTCCATTGCTTTAGTGCAAATACTACCGCGGCCAATTCCAAATCATGGGTTGGATAGTTACGTTCATGCACCTTTAATTGCCTCGAAGCATAAGCAATTACATTCTTCTCTTGCATTAGTACTGCACCCAACCCAGAATAGGATGCATCACAATAAACAATGAAGTTTTTACCCTCTATTGGCAAGGTAAGGATAGGTGCGGTAGTCAACAAAGTCTTAAGCTTCTGAAAGCTTTCCTCACATTCATCTGACCATACAAATGGAACATTCTGCTTAGTCAAGTTCGTCAGTTGGGAAGCAATGGAAGAGAATCCCTTGACGAATCGGCGGTAGTAGCTAGCTAACCCCACAAAACTCCTTATTTCTGACACGTTTGTAGGTCTTACCCAATTCTTCACTGTCTCAATCTTAGATGGATCCACCATCACTCCATCCTTAGAAACCACGTGCCCCAAGAAGGACACTGAATCTAGCCAAAACTCACACTTGGAGAATTTCGCATAAAGCTTTTTCTTTCTCAACAACTCTAACACCATTCTCAAATGCTCCTCATGTTCCTTCTTACTTTTGGAGTATATCAGTATATCATCAATGAACACAATCACAAAGAGGTCCAAGTATGGCTTGAAAATCCCGTTCATCAAGCTCATGAAGGCAGCAGGGGCATTCGTAAGACCAAAGACATTACCACAAATTCATAATGCCCATACCTAGTTCGAAAAGCAGTCTTTGGAACATCCGTTGCTCGTATTTTCAATTGGTGATAACCGGATCTCAAGTCAATCTTTGAGAAGACACAAGCACCTTGTAACTGATCGAACAAGTCATCAATGCGAGGAATGGGGTACTTGTTCTTAATAGTTACTTGTTCAACTGTCGGTAATCTATGCACATTCGGAAACTCCCATCCTTCTTCTTCACAAATAGCACCGGAGCACCCCAAGGAGATGCACTTGGTCTAATGAAGCCTTTGCTCAGCAACTCTTGAAGTTGTGCCTTTAACTCTCTTAATTCGGCGGGAGCCATTCTATACGGGGGTATAGAAATGGAGCGAGTACCGGGTTCCAAATCAATGCAGAAGTCTATATCCCTATCTGGTGGCATACCGGGAAGATCTGCAGGGAACACATCCAAAAACTCACAGACCACTGAAACCGACTCGATCGAAGGTACTTGGGTAGTGTCATCCTTGAGATGTGCCAAGAAAGCTAGACAACCCTTACTAACCATCTTCTGAGCACGAATAAAGGAGATGATACGCACCGGATTGGGAGTGTAGTCACCCTCCCATACTAACGGATCTGCCCCAGGCTTGGCTAACGTTACCGTTTTAGCATTACAATCCAAAATCGCAAAGTTTGGAGAAAGCCAAGTCATACCAGAATTACATCGAAGTCACCCATTTCTAAAATAACCAAATCTACATAAGTGTTGCTCCCCACAAAATTCACCAAACAAGACCTATACACTTTTTCGACTATCACAGACTCACCCACCGGAGTAGAAACACGAATAGGCATGTCAAGTAATTCACAATGTAAATTTAGACCATTAGCAAATGAGGAAGATACATATGAAAACGTGGAGCCAGGGTCAAATAATACAGATGCCATGCAATCACAAACCAAGAGATTACCTGTGATAACAGCATCAGACGCCTCCGCTTCAGACCTCCCAGGGAAAGCATTACAATGGGCCCTATCATTCGTCTGTCCGTTGCCCCTACCATGTTGTGTAGTAGTGGCTCCGTTTTGCCCTTCACCTCTGCCGTTTTGGTGACCGCCATTACCTCGACCACCACGTCCTCCAGAAAAACGGCCTCTACCATGACCACCCCTACCTCTAGCTAGTGGGGCTCTGTAACTTTGTTTTGGACAATTCCTCCTAATATGTCCAATCTCCCCACATCCATAGCACTCTCTGTAATCGGGCATAGGTCTCTCGGAGTAGTGTTGACCGTTCTGAGGTGGACCCCCAACTACAGTCTGTAGTGAAGACTGTATTGGTCGATTTGAGTGACCTCCGGAGTTCTGTCCTCTAGAATAAGAACCATTATACTCACCTCCCCTTCGAAACCTCTTTGATGTCGATGTCGTGGTGAAGTCATCTGGTTTCACTCCTTCCACCTCAATCACAAAGTCTACCACCTCTTGGAAGGATGTTGCCGTTGCCGCTATCTGTAAGGCTGAAATCCGCAATTCTGACCTCAACCCCTTCACAAAACGGCGGATCCGTTCTTGTGGACTGAAACAAAGTTGGGTGGCATATCTGGATAGTGCGCGAAATTTAGCCTCATACGCGTTTACTGTCATCCTTCCCTGTTCAAGACTCAAGAACTCATCCCTCTTCCTATCCCTCAAAGTGCGGGGGATATACTTTTCCATGAACAAACTAGAGAATGATTCCCAAGTCATAGGTGGTGCCTCCGTTGGTTGACACTCAACGTGTGAACGCCACCACATTTTGGCGTTCCCTTGGAACTGATAGCTCACGAACTCGACACCAAACCTCTCTACTATCCCCATCTTGTGTAGTAGCTCATGACAATCAACCAGAAAATCATAAGCATCCTCAGATTCTGCACCCTTGAAGACTGGGGGTTTCAATTTCAAGAACTTAGTGAAAAGTTCGTGTTGATCGTTTGTCATAATAGGCCAAGTAGTCAGACGTGGAAAGGTGCCTATTCCCAATGTTGCATCCATGCGGGGAGCCATAGTAGCCGCATGTCGTATTTCTGAAACCGGAGGTGTTGGTGCAGAAACCACTGGAGGTGCTTGACCCTGATCAGACAACCCGCTAAGATAAGCAAGTACTTGGTTGATCATCTCTGGGGTAGGTTGGGGTGGCATTTCCTCATTCTGCCCTTGTTCATTCTCCCCTTCCTCACCCTCTCTTATCACCTCCTCGGTCAGTGGAGGAGTCACTGCCCTAGTATCAGATGGGCTAGGGCTCGTCCTCTCCCTCTAGAGGACGTCCTCCCACGACCTCTTCCACGGCCTCTTGCCGTTACCCTCCCTCGAGCCACAGCCCCAGTGGCTGGCTCAGTAGTTTCCTGTCTTTCCGTTGTCGCTGCTGGTGCGGTCGTTGCTCTAGTTCTAACCATCTGCGAAATAGAATGAAGATGGTCAGATACCAATTTGTATCACCTAGATACCAATTGGACTCAAGTAGTAGCACGAAAGAAAGAATCAAAGAATGGAATTTTCCTAAAGTCTTATAGCCTCTCAAAGAAAAGTAAAGGCGTCCCCCTACCGTTCTTTAAGACTCTACTAGACCTGTTCTTGTGTGATGAGACCAATGAACCTAATGCTCTGATACCAAGTTTGTCACGACCCAAATCGGGGACGCGACTGGCACCCACATTTACCCTCCTATGTGAGCGAACCAACCAATTTAACCCTTAACATTTTAATACAATATCAACAAAAGAAATGCGGAAGACTTAACTCATTAATAAAAACAAATCAAAAACTATTATTATTATCCCCAAAATCTGGAAGTCATCATCACAAGAACATCTATCTCAATTTACTAATCTAAGAATGTCTAAAAAGCTAAAAACAAGTAAAAACTAGTCCATGCCGGAAGTTCAAGGCATCGAGACTTGTAGAAGAAGATCCAGTCCAAGCTAGACGCATTAGCTCACCCTGAATTTCCGATGGAGTGAAGACTGGCTTGATCTACTGCTGAGTCGAAGTTGACGGAACGTTTGCTGCATAGCACAAATAACAAGAGGAAAACATAAAAGTAGGGGGTCAGTACAACCACACGTACTGAGTAGATATCATCGGCTAACTCAAAAATAGGGAACAGTATATATCAATAATAGTGTAAATCAACTATAAACTCAACATGTAGCAACAACAATATTATAATCGTCAATAAATACCATCAATTTCATCCATGAGGGCTCAAGCCTCAATACCATACTCATTTGGGGATTAAGTTCATTATGTTGAGTATATTATCATCTTTCAAGATTCATTATCTTTCTTCCTCTGTGTCGGTACGTGACACTCCGATCCCCTACCACTATGTGTCGGTACGTGACACTCCGATCCCCTATATGTGTCGGAACGTGACACTCCGATCCCCTATATGTGTCGGAACGTGACACTCCGATCCCCTATATGTGTCGGAACGTGACACTCCGATCCCCTATATGTGTCGGTACGTGACACTCCGATCCCCTAATTCTACGTGTCGGTTCGTGACACCCGTCCCACTAATACTATGTGTCGGAACGTGACACTCCCGATCCACTAATACTATGTGTCGGAACGTGACACTCCGATCCACTAACCTCATTCTATCCGTTCATCAAGCCTTCTCTATACCAAGGCATCATCAATCCCATCACTTTAATTCATCAAGCCTTCTTTTATACCAAGGCATCATCATTAATATCATAGATTAAAGTTTCTTTCAAGATTTGGGATTAGATAGTTTTCATCATGCTTGTCTTATCAAAATCACATAATCATATTCATGCAAGCATACAATTAAGCATATAGCAGGGTTTACAATACAATCAATACATATCATTCACTATTAAGAGTTCACTACGAATCTCGTAAAATAACCATAACCTACCTCCACCGAAGAATTTGGAATCCACAAGCAAATTCCCAAGCTTTGATATTCCCTATGCCTCTCGATCGATCTGCTCTCTCCCTTTCTGTTCTTTCTCTTTTGTTTTATTCAAACCCTCTTTCCTTTACCCTAATTAATCATATAATTAAGTGTGAAAAAGGACAATAAAACCCCACTAATTCACTTAAGGTTACCCTTTTAACCCCTAAGTAATTAGACTTATTAATGTTACCCCTCAATCTTTATAATTAAGGAAAGAATAGTCAAAAACGACCCTTAAAACGTGTGGAGAAATCCTAAACTGCCTGGGATTGCGTGACCTGTGACGGGCCGTCGTGCCTGCGACGGTCCGTCACGGTGGTCGTCGCACCTCCCCAGGTTCCAGTGGCTGTGACGGCCCGTCACACCTGTGACGGTCCGTCCTGCACCTCCGTCCTGACGGTCAGAAACTCGTTTCTCGTACCAAATTCTCAAAAGTTGAAGTGTTTTGCAACGGGGCTCACGACGGTTCGTCGTGGATGTGACGGCACGTCCTGCAGGTCCGTCACAATTTA
>JAKWJD010001761.1:11597350-11757350 GCA_027705065.1 Solanum peruvianum | reverse complement strand
GGATTTCTTTACACGTTTTAAGGGACGTTTTGGACTATTCTTTCCTTAATTATAAAGTTTGAGGGTCAATATTAATAAGTTTAATTACTTGGGAGTTAAAAGAGGTAACCTTAAGTTAATTTGTGGGGTATTATTGTCATTTTTTACACTTAATTATATGTTAATTAGGGTAAAAGAAAGAGGGTTTGAATAAGAAAAAGAGAAAGAGCAGAGAGAGAGAAAGGGTCGATCGAACGAGGAAGAGAGAAAACAAAGCTTGGGAAATTGCTTGATTGATTCCAAATCTTCGGTGGAAGTAGGTTATGGCTTCTCTTACGATATTCGTAGTAAAACTCTTAATAGCGAATAATATGTATTGGTAGTATTGTAAAACCCTTCTATATGCTTAATTGTATGCTTGCATGAATATGATTATGTGATTTTGATAAAACAAGCATGATGAAAACTATTGAATCCCAAATTTTTAAAGAAACTTTAATATACCTTATTAATGATGATGCCTTGGTATGAGAGAAGGCTTGATGAATTAAAGTAATGGGATTGATGGTGCCTTGGTATAGAGAAGGCTTGATGAATTGATAGAATGAAATTAGTGGATCGGAGTGTCACGTTCCGACACATAGTATTAGTGGGACGGGTGTCACGAACCGACACGTAGAAGTAGGGGATCGGAGTGTCACGTACCGACACATATTAGGGGATCGGGTGTCACGAACCAACACGTAGAATTAGGGGATCAGAGTGTCACGTACCGACACATAGAATTAGGGGATCGGAGTGTCACGTACCGACACATAGTAGTAGGGGATCGGAGTGTCACGTACCGACACATGCGGATGAAAGATAATGAATCTTGAAAGATGATAATATACTCAACATAATGAACTTAATTCCCAAATGAGTATGGTATTGAGGCTTGAGCCCTCATGGATGAACTTGATGGTACTTTTGATGATTATAGTACTTGTTGTTGCTACATGTTGAGTTTATAGTTGATTTATGATATTACTTGATATATATTGTCCTCTATTTCGAGTTGGCCGATGATATCTACTCAGTACCCGTGGTTTGTACTGACCCCTACTTTTATGTTTTCTTCTTTGTTATTTGTGGAATGCAGCAAACGTGCCGTCGTCTTCAACTCAACAGTGATTTTAGCCAGTCTTCGTCACACCGGATCTTCAGGGTGAGCTAATGCTTCTAGCTTGGACTGGATCTTCTTCTTCAAGTCTTGATGCCTTGAACTTCCGGCATGGACTTGCTTTTTAGTTATTTTTGTTCTTAGACATTCCTAGTTTAGTAATTTGAGATAGATGTTCTTGTGATGATGACTTCCAGATTTTGGGGATGATAATAATAATAGTTTTTGAATTGTTTTTATTGATGAGTTTAAGTCTTCCGCATTACTTTCTGTTGATATACATTGAAATGTTAAGGTTTAGATTGGTTGGTTCGCTCACATAGGAGGGTAAATGTGGGTGCCAGTCGCAGCTCGGTTTTGGGTCGTGACAAACTTGGTATCAGAGCATTAGGTTCATTGGTCTCATCACACAAGAACGAGTCTAGTAGAGTCTTAAGGAACGGTAGGGGGACGCCTTTACTTTTCTTTGAGAGGCTATAAGACTTTAGGAAAATTCCATTCTTTCATTCTTTCTTTCGTGCTACTACTTGAGTCCAATTGGTATCTAGGTGATACAAATTGGTATCTGACCATCTTCACTCTATTTCGCAGATGGTTAGAACTAGATCAACGACCGCACCAGCAGCGACCCCGGCAAGACAGGATGCGTCAGAGCCAGCCACTGGGGCTGTAGCTCGAGGAGGATCAGTGGCAAGAGGCCGTGGTAGAGGCCGTGGGAGGACGTACTCTAGAGGAAGAGGACGAGCACCTAGCCCATCTGGTACTAGGGTGGTGACTCCTCCACCGACTGAGGAAGCGATAAGAGAGGGTGAGGAAGGGGAGAATGAACAAGCACAGAATGAGGAATTTCCACCCCAACCTACCCCAGAGATGATCAATCAGGTTCTTGCTTATCTAAGCGGGTTATCTGATCAGGGTCAGGCACCTCCAGTGGTTTCTGCACCAACACCTCCGGTTTTAGAGGTACAACATGCGGCTACTATGGCTCCCCGCATGGATGCCTCATTGGAAATAGGCACATTTCCACGTCTGACTACTGGGCCTATAATGACAAATGATCAGCATGAACTTTTCAGTAAGTTCTTGAAATTGAAACCTCCAGTCTTTAAGGGTGCAGAATCAGAGGATGCCTACGATTTTCTGGTTGTTTGTCATGAGCTACTACACAAGATGGGTATAGTGGAGCGGTTCGGTGTTGAGTTCGTGAGTTATCAGCTTCAAGGGAACGCCAAAATGTGGTGGCGGTCACATGTTGAGTGTCAACCAACAGAGGCACCGCCTATGACTTGGGCCTCATTCTCTAGCCTGTTTATGGAGAAGTATATCCCAAGGACATTGAGAGATAGAAAAAGAGATGAGTTCTTGAGTCTAGAACAAGGAAGAATGTCGGTTAATGCATATGAGGCTAAGTTTCGTGCATTATCCAGGTATGCCACTCAACTCTGTTTCAGTCCCCAAGAGCGATTCGCCGGTTTGTGAAGGGGTTGAGGTCAGAATTGCAGATTTCGGCCTTACAGATAGCGGCAATGGCAAAATCCTTCCAAGAGGTGGTAGACTTTGTGATAGAGGTGGAAGGAGTGAAGCCAGACGACTTCACCACGGCATCGACATCGAAAAGGTTTCGAAAGGGAGGTGAGTTCAATAGTTCTTATACTAGAGGGCAGGGTTCTGGAGGTTACTCAGTTCGACCAATTCAGTCTTCATTACAGACTGTAGTTGGGGGTCCACCTCAGATCGGTCAACACTTCTCCGAGAGACCTATGCCTGACTCTAGAGAGTGTTATGGATGTGGGGAGAATGGACATATTAGGAGGAATTGTCCAAAACAGAGTTACAGACCCCCAATACCTAGAGGTAGAGGTGGTCATGGTAGAGGCCGTTTTTCTGGAGGACGTGGTGGTCGAGGCAATGGTGGTCACCAAAACGGCCGAGGTGATGGGCAAACTGGAGCCACTACGGACCAACATGGTAGGGGTAACGGACAGACGGGTGATAGGGCCCATTGTTATGCTTTCCCTGGGAGATCTGAAGCGGAGACATCAGATGCTGTCATCACAGGTAATCTTTTGATTTGTGATTGCATGGCTTCTGTATTGTTTGATCCTAGATCCACATTTTCTTATGTATCTTCCTCATTTTCTAATGGTCTAAATTTACATTGTGAATTACTTGATATGCCCATTCGTGTTTCTACTCCGGTGGGTGAGTCTGTGGTAGTTGAAAAGGTATATAGGTCTTGTTTGGTGAACTTTGTGGGGAGCAACACTTATGTAGATTTGGTTATCTTAGAAATGGTTGATTTTGATGTAATTCTGGGTATGACTTGGCTTTCTTCGCAATTTGCGATCTTGGATTGTAATGCTAAAACGGTGACGTTAGCCAAGCCTGGGACAGATCCGTTAGTGTGGGAGGGTGACTACACTTCCAATCCGGTGCGTATCATCTCCTTTCTTTGTGCTAAGAAAATGGTTAGTAAAGGGTGTTTAGCTTTCTTGGCACATCTCAAGGATGACACTACCCAAGTACCTTCGATTGAGTCGGTTTCGGTAGTCCGCGAGTTTTTGGATGTGTTCCCTGCAGATCTTCCTGGTATGCCACCAGATAGGGATATTGACTTCTGTATCGATCTTGAACCGGGCACACGCCCCATTTCTATACCCCCTTATAGAATGGCTCCCGCCGAATTAAGAGAGTTAAAGGCTCAACTTCAAGAGTTGTTGAGCAAAGGCTTCATTAGACCAAGTGCGTCTCCTTGGGGTGCTCCGGTTTTGTTTGTGAAGAAGAAGGATGGGAGTTTTCGGATGTGCATAGACTACCGGCAGTTGAACAAGGTAACTATTAAGAACAAGTATCCTCTTCCTCGCATTGATGACTTGTTCGATCAACTACAAGGTGCTTGTGTCTTCTCTAAGATTGACTTGAGATCCGGTTATCATTAATTGAAAATACGGGCAACGGATGTGCCAAAGACTGCTTTTAGAACCAGGTATGGGCATTACGAATTTGTAGTGATGTCCTTTGGTCTTACAAACGCCCCTGCTGCGTTCATGAGCTTGATGAATGGGATTTTCAAGCCATATTTGGACCTCTTTGTGATCGTGTTTATTGATGATATACTGATATACTCGAAGAGTAAAAAGGAACATGAGGAGCATTTGAGAATGTTGTTAGAGTTGTTGTGGAAGAAAAAGCTTTATGCGAAATTCTCCAAGTGTGAGTTTTGGCTAGATTCAGTGTCCTTCTTGGGCCACGTGTTTTCTAAGGATGGAGTGATGGTGGACCCTTCTAAGATTGAGACAGTGAAGAATTGGGTAAGACCCACTAATGTGTCTGAAATAAGGAGCTTCGTTGGGTTAGCTAGCTACTACCGTCGATTTGTCAAGGGATTCTCTTCTATTGCTTCCCAACTGACGAACTTGACTAAGCAGAATGTTCCATTTGTATGGTCGGATGAGTGTGAGGAAAGCTTTCAGAAACTTAAGACTTTGTTGACTACCGCACCTATCCTTACCTTGCCAGTGGAAGGTAAGAATTTCATTGTCTATTGTGATGCATCCTATTCGGGTTTGGGTGCAGTGCTAATGCAAGAAAAGAATGTGATTGCTTATGCTTCAAGACAATTAAAAGTGCATGAACGTAACTATCCAACTCATGACTTGGAATTGGCCGCGGTAGTGTTTTCATTAAAGCAATGGAGACACTATTTATATGGGGTTAAGTGTGAGGTCTATACGGATCATCGTAGCCTACAGTATGTCTTTACTCAGAAAGATTTGAACTTGAGACAGAGGAGATGGATGGAACTACTGAAGGACTACGACATCACTATCTTGTATCATCCGGGGAAGGCGAATGTTGTGGCAGATGCTTTGAGTAGAAAGGCGGGAAGCATGGGAAGTCTAGCTCATTTGCAAGCTTCTAGACGCCCATTGGCTAGAGAAGTGCAGATTTTGGCTAATGACCTTATGAGGTTAGAAGTAAATGAGAAGGGAGGATTGTTATCTTGTGTGGAGGCAAGATCCTGCTTCCTTGACAAGATTAAGGGGAAGCAGTTTGATGATGAGAAATTGATCCGGATTCGAGATAAAGTGTTGCAAGGAGAGGCTAAAGAAGCAACAATCGATGAGGAAGGTGTTTTGAGGATTAAGGGAAGGGTATGTGGACCCCACATCGATGATTTGATCAACACTATTTTGACGGAGGCTCATAGTTCAAGGTATTCTATACATCCGGGTGCAACCAAGATGTATCGTGACCTAAAGCACCACTTTTGGTGGAGTAGAATGAAGCGTGATATTTTTGACTTTATTGCCAAATATCCAAACTGTCAACAAGTAAAGTATGAACACCAAAGGCCCGGAGGAACACTTCAGAGAATGCCCATTCCGGAATGGAAATGGGAGAGAATCGCAATGGACTTCGTGGTTGGTCTTCCAAAGACGATGGGTAAGTACGACTCTATTTGGGTGATTGTTGATAGGTTAACTAAGTCTGCTCATTTTATTCCGGTTAAGGTGACTTACAATGCAGAGAAGTTAGCCAAAATTTATATCTCAGAAATTGTTCGGTTGCATGGGGTTCCACTCTCCATCATATCAGATAGAGGTACGCAGTTTACTTCTAAGTTTTGGAAAACATTGCATGCGGAATTGGGTACTAGGTTGGATCTTAGTACTGCGTTCCATCCCCAGACCGATGGTCAGTCTGAGCGAACGATTCATGTGTTGGAGGATATGCTTCGTGCATGTGTGATAGAATTTGGTGGTCATTGGGATAACTTCCTACCTTTAGCGGAGTTTTCATACAACAATAGCTATCACTCAAGCATTGATATGTCTCCATTTGAGGCATTGTATGGTAGGAGATGTAGGTCTCCCATTGGGTGGTTTGATGCATTCGAGGTTAGACCTTGGGGTACTGACCTTCTGAGGGATTCGATACAGAAAGTGAAATCTATTCAAGAAAAGCTTCTAGCGGCGCAAAGTAGGCAAAAAGAATATGCAGATCGAAAGGTTAGAGACTTAGAGTTCATGGAGGGTGAACAAGTCTTGCTGAAAGTTTCGCCAATGAAAGGGGTGATGCGGTTTGGTAAAAGAGGTAAGCTTAGTCCAAGGTATATTGGACCATTTGAAGTACTTAAGCGAGTAGGGGAGGTGGCTTATGAGCTAGCCTTGCCCCCAGGGCTGTCCGGAGTACATCCGGTATTCCATGTGTCGATGTTGAAGAGATACCATGGGGATGGAAACTACATTATCCGTTGGGATTCAGTTTTGCTTGATGAGAACTTGTCTTATGAGGAGGAGCCTGTTGCTATTTTAGATAGAGAAGTTCGCAAGTTGAGGTCGAGGGAGATTGCATCCATCAGGGTGCAATGGAAGAATCGACCGGTAGAAGAAGCCACTTGGAAGAAGGAGGCAGATATGCAAGAAAAATACCCACATCTGTTTACAGATTCAGGTACTCCTTCTCGCCCTTGTTTTTCTTCTTTTGATCGTTCGAGGACGAACAATGGGTAAATTGGTATCTATTGTAATGGCCTGTTTAGTCGTTTTGAGCAGCAGATTTTATTTCTGGAAAAACTGGCTGGGACGACGGATGTCACGATAGACCGTCGTGGTCACGACGGACCGTCGAGGGTGTCTCGTCCCAAAACACTTAGAAATTCTGAAATTGGGTACTGAAAATCGACTCTTTGAACTTTGTGACGTAAGGTGCAGGACGGACCGTCACAGGCGTGACGGACCGTCGTGAGCTCTTGTTTCAAAACACTTCACCTCTTGAAAAGTTGGTACTGGGAACGATTTTCTGAACGTCGTGACGGAAGTGCAGGACGGACCGTCGTGGGCACGACGGGCCGTCACAGACTCCCTAAGTAAAACGAGTCTATGATGAACCTGCATGACGGCCCGTCGCAGGCACGACGGGCCGTCAAAGGTTGCGTAATCCCAGTCGGAGTAGGATTTCTACTTGGGGGTTAAAAGAGGTAACCTTAAGTTAATTAGTGGGGTATTATTGTCATCTTTTACACTTAATTATATGTTAATTAGGGTAAACGAAAGAGGGTTTGAATAGGAAAAAGAGAAAGAGCAGAGAGAGAGAAAGGGTCGATCGAACGAGGAAGAGAGAAAACAAATCTTGGGAAATTGCTTGATTGATTCCAAATATTCGGTGGAAGTAGGTTATGGCTTCTCTTACGATATTCGTAGTAAAACTCTTAATAGCGAATAATATGTATTGGTAGTATTGTAAAACCCTTCTATATGCTTAATTGTATGCTTGCATGAATATGATTATGTGATTTTGATAAAACAAGCATGATGAAAATTATTGAATCCCAAATCTTGAAAGAAACTTTAATATACCTTATTAATGATGATGCCTTGGTATGAGAGAAGGCTTGATGAATTAAAGTAATGGGATTGATGGTGCCTTGGTATAGAGAAGGCTTGATGAATTGATAGAATGAAATTAGTGGATCGGAGTGTCACGTTCCGACACATAGTATTAGTGGGACGGGTGTCACGAACCGACACGTAGAAGTAGGGGATCGGAGTGTCACATACCGACACATATTAGGGGATCGGGTGTCACGAACCGACACGTAGAATTAGGGGATCGGAGTGTCACGTACCGACACATAGAATTAGGGAATCGGAGTGTGACGTACCGACACATAGTAGTAGGGGATCGGAGTGTCACGTACCGACACAAGAGGATGAAAGATAATGAATCTTGAAAGATGATAATATACTCAACATAATGAACTTAATTCCCAAATGAGTATGGTATTGAGGCTTGAGCCCTCATGGATGAACTTGATGGTACTTTTGATGATTATAATACTTGTTGTTGCTACATGTTGAGTTTATAGTTGATTTATGATATTACTTGATATATATTGTCCTCTATTTCGAGTTGGCCGATGATATCTACTCAGTACCCGTGGTTTGTACTGACCCCTACTTTTATGTTTTCTTCTTTGTTATTTGTGGAGTGCAGCAAACGTGCCGTCGTCTTCAACTCAACAATGATTTTAGCCAGTCTTCGTCACACCGGATCTTCAGGGTGAGCTAATGCTTCTAGCTTGGACTGGATCTTCTTCTTCAAGTCTTGATGCCTTGAACTTCCGGCATGGACTAGCTTTTTAGTTATTTTTGTACTTAGACATTCCTAGTTTAGTAATTTGAGATAGATGTTCTTGTGATGATGACTTCCAAATTTGGGGATGATAATAATAATAGTTTTTGAATTGTTTTTATTGATGAGTTTAAGTCTTCCGCATTACTTTCTGTTGATATACATTGAAATGTTAAGGTTTAGATTGGTTGGTTCGCTAACATAGAAGGGTAAATGTGGGTGCCAGTCGCGGCTCGGTTTTGGGTCGTGACAGTAGAAGAAAGGAAATTATTGTCCTTATATTAGGAAATACTTCGTTTACTTCTTAAAGGGTTAAGAAAAAGGTTCCCCTTGTGTCATCATCATCGCTCGCTCGGCCTCGGCTTCAAATTTGGATTTGTATTTGGCAAATGATGTGATTGGTTGATAAATTTTTTGAACACAATTTATTTAATCAATCTTGCTAATAGAATGAATCATATTAATTGATTTCTTTTTTCTTATAAATTAGTTCAGAATTTTAGTTATATAACAGAATTAATTTTGGCACAACAAAATTTATTTCAAATTCGCATGCAATGGTAATAACGATCTGAAGCGACATGTTCCTTTTTGAAAACTCGTTATTTTTCCCAAAAGACACAATATTCCTGGAAAAAACGAGTCTGAACAGATTTGTCTGAACAAACATGTTTCTTGGTGAAAATGGCTATAAAAGAAGGTTTTTTTTCGTTTTTCACTCACTGAAATTTTTCCCTCTCTGCATACATTTTATCTCATGAACAAAATTGTCGATTGAATGAGTCTGTGTGTGCTCTTGTTACCATTCTTATGTTCATTAAAGTTACTGAAGTTTGAGGTACCACTACTTCTTTAACATGTCAATCCGTTTTATTTTGGGAGAAATTAATCTGCAATCTTGTGTACAGTGGAGGATTAAATTTCTTAATGAAATACATTAATTTCTGTGGACTCATATTTACAATATTCTTTCTATTTCTTCTATTTTCTGTTTCTGTATTTTTTAACTAGCTTGAATACATGAGTAACAATCTAAAGAAATTTAATTGTTTATGTATTTGAGGTCTATGGAGATTAAAGCGTTTAGGATTTTCTACTCTGTTTGAATTATTAAAATTTATTAAATTAACTATTAAATGAACATAAAAACTTTATTTTCAAATCAAAAACATGTTGTGTAAGGATTTTTTCTTATGTGTTAGTATTTCACATACTAAAATTGTTAGCCATTTGTGACAGAAAAATGACTATTTAATCAAGTCACGTAAATACTTGAATTTTGAGTGCTGCAACATTAAGTGCTGCAACAACGGTTGCACATAGTCGTTCAACTGCCGTCCTAGCATCGACTGGGAAACTTAAAAAGTTTTCTTGAGTCGACTTCAAAAGATGGCAGCAGAAGATGTTCTTCTATCTCACTACTTTGAGTTTGCATAGGTTCATTAATGAGAACATTCCTGTTATGTCCGATGAAACTTCGCTTGAAGAACGATTTTTAGTAACAGAAGCATCGCACTCTCAGATTTTTTGTGTAAACATTATATTATGAGTGGGCAAGATGATATGTACAATGTGTATAGTAATGTACAAACCTCAAAAGAGCTCTGAAATGCTTTAGAAAAAGAATTAAAAACAGAGGATGCCGGAATGAAGAAGTTCGTTGCGGCAATGTTTCTGACAATAAGATGATAAGCAGTAAGACCGCTGTCACCCAAGTTCATGAACTATAGGTCATAATCCATGATCTCCTTGCTGAAGGTATAAATTTATTTAATGCCTATGTTGAAAATATTATGTTTATTTTTATACTCACATAATCTTTAACATAGGATTGGTTGTAAATGATGTTTTCCAAGTGGCTCTCATAATTGAGAAGCTACCTCAATTGTTGAAGGACTTTAAAAACTTCATGAAACATAAACACAAGGAGATGACCGGTGAAGATATCATAGTAAGACTGAGAATCGAAGAGTATAACAAAGCTGCACAAAAGAGGTCATGTGGTAATTCAGCGATATCTGGAGCAAATATTACTGAAGAAGATCCCACTAAAATAAAGAAAAGAAAGAAAACATTTGGTCCAAAAAGCAATTCTCGCAAGAAAAAATGCAATGAGAGATGCTTCAATTATGGCAAATGTGGTCATAGGGATACTGAATATCGGGGTCCCAAGAAGGATGAGAAGAAGAAGGATCAAGAAAACTTGGCTGAATCCAAACGAGAAGCATGAACGATATGTGTCCAATGCTTTCAGCATGTAACTTGGTTGTAAATCAAAAACAATGGTGGATAGATTCTGGTCACTCATGTCATGTTTATGCCAACAAAGAATTACTTTCATCATATACTCCAGCACCTACAGACGAGAAATTGTTTATGGAAAACTCCATTGTTGCATTGGTAGAAGGAACATGCAAGGCCCTATTAAAGATAATATCAGGCAAGGTGGTGACTTTGAACAGGGTCTCTTATGTTCCGAAGATGCGAAAAAACTTAGTTTCTATTCCAATTCTGAATAAGAATGGATTCAAATGTGTATTTGTTTATGATAAAGTAGTAGTGAGTAAGAATGAAATGTATGTAGGAAAAGGTTAACTTGGTGATGGCCTTTTCAAATTCAATGTAAATACAGGTTATATGAATGAAGATTATGCTTCTTCTTACTTGCTTGAGTATAAATGTTTATGGCATGAACGTTTGGCAGACATTAATAACAAAACTTTGCAAAAACTGATTAACTTAAATGTTTTTCCTAAATTTGAGTGCAATATAAATCAATACATCAAATTTGCATTGAATCTATGTATGCTAAGCATCCTTATAAATTTGTTGAAAGGAATTAAAATATCTTACATTGATTTCACACTGATATTTGTGATATGAACTAAACACCATGACAAGGTGGGAAAAGTATTTCATAACTTTTATTGAATATAACACTAGATATTGTAATGTCTATTTACTATTGGTAAGGATAAAGCAATAGATGCATCTAGGAAATATAAAACTGAGATTGAAAATCAGTTTGATAGAATGATCAATATGATCAAAAGTAATAGGGAGGAGAATATGAATCTCCATTTGCAAAAATATATTTCTAAATGGAATAATCCATAAAACTACTTCTCCTTACACTCCTCAATCTAATGGGATTGTGGAAAGGAAAAACCAAACTTCAAGGGAAATTACGAATGTCTTACTTATAAGTTTAGGTTTACTATAAAACTTGTGGGGGGAAGCTATCTTTACAACAATATAAAATACTCAATAGAGTGCCTAACATGAAGATACATGTTATTCCATTTTCATAAATGGAAAGATAGAAAACCCAACTTATAATATTTCAAAGTGTGGGATGTTTAGACAATGTCCAGGTTTCTATACCTAAAAGAGTGAATATAGGGCATAATACCGTGGATTTTGTATTTATTGTATATTCCACAAATAGTACCGCATGTCGATTTTTGGTTCATAAGTCCGAACATTCAAATATTCAAGATAATACGCTAATGGAATCAAAATATGCTGAATTTTCGAATATATCTATCCGTAAAAAACTAGACTTGAGTCATCTAGTGGGTGCGGGGGTCTAAACAACCCCGAGAAGAATCAAAAGCAAATAAAACAAATGAAGAGAGTCCATGGCACAATAAACATCAAAGGACAGCTACTTCATTTGGATATGATTTTTTAAAAATCTTTCTTGAAAGTGAGCCTCAAACATTCAAGGAAGCAATGTTGTCTAGAAACTCAACCTCTTGGAAGGAGGCTCTAAACAATGAGATTGAATCAATCCTAAGCAATCTTACATAGGAGTTGGTTTATCTTCCTCTAGGGAACAAACCTTGGGTTCAAAATGGATCTTTAAAAGGAAGATGAAAGATGATGGAACTATTGACAAATATAAAGCAAAACTTATTGTCAAAGACTTTAGACAAAAAAGTCTTGATTGTTTTGACATATACTCACCAGTGACTAGGATTACGTCAATTCAGATGTTAATTGTCATATCTGACATATATGATCTTTAAATCCATCAAAAGTATGTGAAAACCTCCTTCTTAAATGGAGATATAGAGGAATAAATTTACACGGAACAACCTAAGGATTTGTAATTCCTGGTAAAGAAAACAAATTATGTGAACTTATTAAGTCACTTATTGACTAAAAGAGCACCAAAACAATAACATGCAAAGTTTGATCTAACCACGTTATCAAATGGATTTAATATCAATCAATGTAATAAATGTGTTTACATTAAAGATACTCCAAAAATGAAGTCATTGTATTCTTAAATGTGGATGACATGTTGATAATTAGTAAGGACATTGACAATGTAAAAGCTACTAAGCTCATGCTCTCTAGTAATTTTGATATAAAATATGTAGGAGTTGCTGATTATATTCAAAAGGTACTTGAAAAGTTTAAGTATTTGAATTTCAAAAAGGCAAAGACCCCAATCGATGTGAACCTTCATCTTGCAAAGAATAAAGGTGAAAGTCAGTCTCAATTGGACTATGCCAGAGTGTTGGGAACTTTGATATATGTCATGCATTGTACCAAACCAGACATAGCTTGCACTATCAGTAAAATGAGTCGATAGACAAGTAATATCAATCAAAATCTTTGGTTGGTAATGAATAGAGTTTTGGGATACTTAGATGATATTCAAAACTATGCTTTGCATTACAACAAAGATTCAACAATTCTTGAAGGATATAGTGATTGAAACAAAATCCACAAGTAGATATGTTTTCAATATTGGTGGAAGAGATATATCTTGGAAATCATCCAAACAAACATAGATAGCTTGCTCTATAATGGAGTATGAAAACTCATCGCCTTAGACAAAGAAGGTGAAAAAGTTGAATGGCTCCGAAATTTCATAAAAGATATTCCATTTTTGCCTGAACCAATGATCCCTATATGCATAATGTCACGAACGGGGAGCATTACCTAGACGTAACAGATGTTGTTGTCCTTGAAGAGTTCTTAGACTAGCCCTTGCATACATCATTGCATATCATAAGTAGAGAAAATGCAGAAAATTTTGAACTTTTACATATAAAGTATACTTAGACTTCTCCCTTATCATATATGAAATTTATATAGACTTCTCATTTATGAAGTATACATAGAATTATCATTTACATAGTCAAATCATTAAAGTAGTCTAATATTGTCTCACACATAAACCATCTATGATAGAAGTACAAGATTTGAGCATAACCGTTACACTATTAAAATATGTATCATATAGGCTTACAACAATGTCTGAAAAGAGAAGAAAGAACAATTGTCTATGACATAGTTAATACTAATAAGGCTAGAAAATTGGCATCATTCTCGGTCTTTGAGGACTCACCAACATCTTGGAAAATCATCCAAGTCTTCCTTGCAAATGGCGTTGAAGCTCTCCAATGGCCCAAACATAAATTCTTAGGAAAAAGGGAAGAAAATATGGGTTAGTACATCACACGTACTAAGTATGGCTTCTATGCATAAAAATCATCAATGCATGAGAAAAAAGTGACTTTTAGTCAAAAGCATGCTTTCTGTCAATTTGACCCAACATGTATATATAGTAAGCATTATAAGACAACTCAACATAATTTTAACCCAACATCTAGAGAACCTAAGCAATACCTTCTGCAAGGCAAAAAATAGAATCTCATAACCCTATCCAAAGCTAAGTATCACATTAAGTAGCGTACTTCATATGTACAACATAACCTCATATTTCATCATGACATGCTTTATCAATAAATATCACTCATACCTTATCAACATAACACATAATCAACTTAATCATACAAGAACACTACCAGTACCATCCCTTAGGATCCCACAAGTGCAATGTGACAGAGAAGTCTCATACGCTCCTTCAAACGTCGTATAAAACTTCAAGAAAGATCTAGTAAGAGTTCACACATTTCCTTTATTCATTTACTTTTACATTAGGAAAAAGAAGTTGCAATTACCGACATTAGACCATGTGATCTATATGGAATCCGGTGTTCTACTACCATACTAAATAGAGAGGTTTAAAACTTGCCTAAGGTGTATCCTTTCATACATAGCTATCTAGGTTGATCTACTAAGCTAGAGTCCTATGTGGGCACATAGTTAAGGGTCAAGGAGATTTTTACTAGAAATCCTAACTTACTAAACGTGGGGGTTTTCATCTCATGATACAAAACATAACTTGGGGATCCAGACTTGTTAAACGTGAGGAAACCCATGCTAGGACCCAGACTTGCTAAGCGTGAGGAAACCCATCTCATTTATATGACCTTTTGGTGATAAATATTTATTCCTTTTAGTAATCATCTTTATTTATCACAGAAGTTCACATTAGTATCTACTATACCCCTATGTAAACATCTTACCATAATATCTTATAGGTAACTATAAGTGAGAACAATCCTTTCACTTTAGAAACCACCAACAAGTGAGTAAACCTTTCACTTGCACTTATTATAATAATAAGAATTACTTTCAATCATATCATAACATGCATACACACTTTATAACAAATTCAAGTTTCTAGGGTCAAGAATGAGGAATACTTGTTATCAACACCACAACCACGCATTAGACATAGGAGCATTACTTTTAAGGAAACTCATGTTTCATAATTAATTCAAAAGGAACCAACCTTCATACCTTCTTTCCCTTTCATGGCCTACATACTTCCATTACCCAAGGATACATCACCAATACATAAAAAGGTAAATTCAAGACGTAATACATAGCAATAATCATTCTACATAATCCATGTACTCATCATCTTCCACAATTACCATTGAATTTTAAGGTATAATGAGTTTAGGGAAGATAAAGGGTCCAAGAGGCGATCTCAAATGATTACCAACATGAGCCGTAATTACATAGTTAAACAACAATAAAGGATCATAATTCACCACAATTTAATAACAACTTTTTTTAAAAAAAGAGGACCCATGTATAGATAGAAACCCTTGTCTTGGGGGTAGTTTGAAAATATCTTTGGAAGGACCTTTTGGGGAAATGAATCCCAAAAGTGAAAGAAACCATAAATAACGGATGATTACAACGAATTTGAGTTGCATTAATTGTTGAATTCGTCCTCCTTTTGAAGTTCTAGTGTTCCATCAATGGAGGTTTGAGTTTTGGGAGAGAGAAAATAGAGAGAAGTTGGAGCTTAGTGGGTTTTGGGAATTTAGGTTTGTTTAATGACTTAGGGGGATTATATTGTCCTTAATTAACTAATTAAAACCATCCCTAGCCATTAATTAGTTAACTACTCACACTAACTTAAACAAAAATTGGACAGTGAAGTGGGGTCTCAAACGCCGAGGCCCTATCGACGCCTTGTCGATCCAACGGCGGACCAAATTGTTAAAACGTGGTTTGGATTAGAGGCTGGTTATTTGGGGTATTTGTTGAATTGTCTAAGTGTCAAACAACGATCCCCAATGACGCGTCATTGTTCAAACTGTCACACCTGGTTCCTAGAGCCTACATGAGAATGGCGTTGTTAACCTGTTAGAGGTCGCAAACAAGCCTCTTCTTAGCTTTCATCACAATCACACAATCAAATTTAGCAGAAAATTTAAAACTTTTTAACTTTGATTAAGTGTACTTAGACTTCATATAATTTCTGCATAAGAGTTATATACTAACAACTCAAAATACATAACCATCTATTAACAGTTGAACAATTGAAATGAAGAATACATAGTATCATTAATAGTTTCCGAACCGGCCTTAATACGAAAACTTGAACAAATGTTTGAAAGGAAATGCTAGGGAAAACATCCACTAGCTATGTCTAATCTACTACAGCTAGAGAATAAAGCGTAGGCATCATCGAACTCAAGAGGACCTACCAAAGTGTGAAGGTACTAGTCCAAACAGCGCCAACTGATCTTCAATCTTATTCAAGGACCTGCACCTATAAAAATAGTAATTTTATATGAGTTAGTACACACTTATACTAAGTATGGGTGTCTTCACATAAATACATAAGGACTATGATGATGAAGGAAAGCTCTTCCTATACCAACATGCTATTTTTGGAAAGTAAAGTCACTTTACTTTCCTAATTCGTTATGTATGAATCATGCTATGAATAAGACATGTTTTCATGCATTTAAAGCACACAACTCATTTTCTATATGAACATATGACTTTGGAATCATGAAAATAATTTTACAACTCAAGCAAAATTTAATAATTTTGCTCCCCTTAGGCCGAAAGCTCCTCTCCCCAAACTTAATTTATTTTTCAGTCTTTTCTTCTTTTTGTTTTGTAGTTCAATTATTTCCTTTGATCCTACATTTTACTTTAGAGCACAATGATTCATTGTAGTCCCATTCCTACAATGAATCAAGTAAGTAATCCAAAAGACTAAGGAAATGATTTGACTACCCTACTCACTAGTTATTCTTTCCATTCTTGTTAAATTGGGCATGAAGTCTTTATAAGCCAATCTTTATTTGCTATGACCATTATCTGATCATTTACATAATATAAAGATGTTGGGCCATATATTCATACTCCAATTTATGAGTCATTATGTTTTTCTCCCTTTATTGGCAAAAGCCAATAATTGTTAAAACTTCATCCTTATCAAACACTGAAGATTTGATATACATATGCTTTTGATTACTTAGTTCACTTTGAACTTACTTTTATTCTTCTTTGATTTTATGTTCACTTTGAACATGCTAGGTTGACTTAGCATATTCTTTTAAGACTTCCATTAGGTGCAATGACTAAGAATGACTTACATCATTACTTTGTCTAATCTCACCCTTTGGTCATTCTACACAAACACCCCTCATCTTCCTAGTTCTTTCTTTCTTTCTTTATTTGTTACCTTATTAAATAAATCTTTAGCATTTAACCGACATAGTTCATATGAGCTTACATGAAATCGAGTGTCTTGCCCACATTGAAAAGAGGTGTTTCACCGGCCAAAGTGAAATCAAATACTTTCTGGCTTTCTTAGGTGGATCCACTAGCTAGTAACCTACGATGAAGACCTAGTTCAAAGACTAGGAGAATTAGGAGACCCTTACCCACCTTGGTTGTAGTCTCATCTCATGAGATTCACATGTGCTTGCACAAACTTGTAACGACCTGTTTAGTCGTTTTGAGCAACAGAGTCCATTTCTGGAAAAACTGGCTGGAACGACGAGTGTCACGACGGACCGTCGTGGTCACGACGGCCCGTCGAGGGGGTGTCGTTCCAGGACACTTAGAATTCTTCAAATTGGATATTAAAATCGACTCTCTGTAAATTGTGACGGACCTGCAGGACGTTCCGTCACATCCACGACGAACCGTCGTGAGTTTCCGTTGCAAAACACTTCAACTTTTGAGAATTTGGTACAAGAAACGAGTTTCTGACCGTCATGACGGAGGTGCAGGACAGACCGTCACAGGGGTGACGGGCCGTCACAGGCCACCTGGAATTTGGGAGGTGGCGACGGCCATCGTGACGGACCGTCGCAGGCACGACGGCCCGTCACAGGCTGCGCAATCCCAGGCCGTTTAGGATTTCTCCACACGTTTTAAGGGTCGTTTTTGACTATTCTTTCCTTAATTATAAAGATTGAGGGTTAACATTAATAAGTCTAATTACTTAGGGGTTAAAAGGGGTAACCTTAAGTTAATTAGTGGGGTTTTATTGTCCTTTTTCACACTTAATTATATGATTAATTAGGGTAAAAGAAAGAGGGTTTGAACATAAGAAAACAAAAGAGAAAGAACAAGAAAGAGAGAGAGAGCAGTCGATCAAAGGGGAGAAAACAAAGCTTGGAATTTCTTGCTTGATCACTAGTCTTCGGTGGAGGTAGGTTATGGTTTTTACGATATTCGTAGTGAACTCTTAATAGTGAATAATATGTGTTGATGATATTGTAAACCTGTCTATGTGCTTAATTGTATGCTTGTATGAAATTGATTTTGTGATTTTGAAAAACAAGCATGATGAGAACCCTTGAATCCCAAATCTTGAAAGAACTTTAATCTACGATATTAATGACGATGCCTTGGTATAAAAGAAGGCTTGATGAATCAAAGTAATGGGATTGATGATGCCTTAGTATAGAGAAGGCTTGATGAACGGATAGAATGAATTTAGTGGATCGGAGTGTCACGTACCGACACATAGTAATAGTGGATCAGAGTGTCACGTACCGACACATAGTATTAGTGGGACGGGTGTCACGAACCGACACGTAGATATAGGGGATCGGAGTGTCACGTACCGACACATATAGGGGATCGGAGTGTCACGTTCCGACACATATAGGGGATCGGAGTGTCACGTTCCGACACATATAGGGGATCGGAGTGTCACGTACCGACACATAGTGGTAAGGGATCGGAGTGTCACGTACCGACACAAGAGGAAGAAAGATAATGAATCTCGAAAGATGTTAATATACTCAACATAATGCACTTAATTCCCAAATGAGTATGGTATTGAGGCTTGAGCCCTCATGGATGAACTTGATGGTATTTATTGACAATTATAATATTTGTTGTTGCTACATGTTGAGTTTATAGTTGATTTATAATATTACTTGATATGTATTATCTTCTATTTTGAGTTGGCCGATGATATCTACTCAGTACGTGTGGTTGTACTGACCCCCTACTTTTATGTTTTCTCTTTGTTATTTGTGTTATGCAGCAAACATTCCGTCAACTTCAACACAACAATAATTCGGGCCAGATTTCGTCATACCGGATCTCAGGGTGAGCTAACGCTTCTAGCTTGGACTGGATCTTCTTCTATAAGTCTTGATGCCTTGACTTCCGGCATGGACTAGTTTCTTATGTATTTTCAGCTTCTTAGACATTCTTAGATAGTTTAGTTAGTAATTTGATCATAGATGTTCTTGTGATGCGATCCAGATTTTGGGAATATTAATAATAGTTGAGTTGTTTTATTTATGAGTTTAAGTCTTCCGCATTATTTTCTGTTGATATTATATTGAAATGTTAAGGTTAGATGGGTTGGTTCGCTCACATAGGAGGGTAAATGGGGTGCCAGTCGCGTCCCCGATTTGGGTCGTGACAGACTTGGTATCAGAGCTTAGGTTATTGGTCTCATCACACAAGAACAGGTCTAGTAAGTCTTAAGAACGGTAGGGGGACGCCTTTACTTTTCCTTGAGAGGCTATAAGACTTTAGGAAAATTCCATTCTTTCATTCTTTCTTTCGTGCTTACTACTTGAGTCCAATTGGTATCTAGGTGATACAAATTGGTATCTGACCATCTTCACTCTATTTCGCAGATGGTTAGAACTAGAGCAACGACCGCACCAGCAGCGACAACGGAAGACAGGAAACTACTGAGCCAGCCACTGGGGCTGTGGCTCGAGGAAGAACAGCGGCAAGAGGCCGTGGAAGAGGTCGTGGGAGGACGTCTTCTAGAGGAAGAGGACGAGCCCCTTGCCCATCTGATACTAGGGCGGTGACCCCTCCACCGACTGAGGAGGTAGTAAGAGAGGGTGAGGAAGGGGAACTGAACAAGTGCAAAATGAGGAATTGCCACCCCAACCTACCCCAGAGATGATCAACCAAGTACTTGCTTATCTTAGCGGGTTATCCGATCAGGGTCAAGCACCTCCAGTGGTTTCTGCACCAACACCTCCGGTTTCAGAGATACGACATGCGGCACTATGGCTCCCCGCATGGATGCAACATTGGGAATAGGCACATTTCCACGTCTGACTACTGGGCCTATTATGACAAACGATCAACACGAACTTTTCAGTAAGTTCTTGAAATTGAAACCTCCAGTCTTCAAGGGTGCAGAATCTGAGGATGCTTATGATTTTCTGGTTGATTGTCATGAGCTACTACACAAGATGGGGATAGTAGAGAGGTTTGGTGTCGAGTTCGTGAGCTATCAGTTCCAAGGGAACGCCAAAATGTGGTGGCGTTCACATGTTGAGTGTCAACCAACAGAGGCACCACCTATGACTTGGGAATCATTCTCTACCCTGTTTATGGAGAAGTATATCCCAAGGACTTTGAGAGATAAAGAGGGATGAGTCTTGAGTCTGGAACAAGGGAGGATGACAGTAAACGCGTATGAGGCTAAATTTCGCGCACTATCCAGATATGCCACCCAACTTTGTTTCAGTCCACAAGAACGGATTCGCCGTTCGTGAAGGGGTTGAGGTCGGAGTTGCGGATTTCAGCCTTACAGGTAGCGGCAACGGCAACATCTTTCCAAGAGGTGGTAGACTTTGTGATAGAGGTGGAAGGAGTGAAGCCAGATGACTTCACCACGACATCGACATCAAAGAGGTTTCGAAGGGGAGGTGAGTTTAATGGTTCCTACTCTAGAGGACAGAACTCCGGAGGTCACTCAGTTCGACCAATACAGTCTTCACTACAGACTGTAGTTGGGGGTCCACCTCAGAACGGTCAACACTACTCCGAGAGACCTATGCCCGATTCCAGAGAGTGCTATGGATGTGGGGAGATTGGACATATTAGGAGGAATTGTCCAAAACAGAGTTACAGAGCCCCACTAGCTAGAGGTAGGGGTGGTCATGGTAGAGGCCGTTTTTCTGGAGGACGTGGTGGTCGAGGCAATGGCGGTCACCAAACGGCAGAGGTGATGGGCAAAACGGAGCCACTACTACACAACATGGTAGGGGCGGACAGATGAATGATAGGGCCCATTGTTATGCTTTCCCTGGGAGGTCTGAAGCGGAGGCGTCTGATGCTGTTATCACAGGTAATCTCTTGGTTTGTGATTGCATGGCATCTGTATTATTTGACCCTGGCTCCACGTTTTCATATGTATCTTCCTCATTTGCTAATGGCCTAAATTTACATTGTGAATTACTTGACATGCCTATTCGTGTTTCTACTCCGGGGGGTGAGTCTGTGATAGTTGAAAAGGTCTATAGGTCTTGTTTGGTGAATTTGTGGGGAGCAACACACCTATGTAGACTTGGTTATTTTAGAAATGGGTGACTTCAATGTAATTCTGGGTATGACTTGGCTTTCTCCGAATTTTGCGATTTTGGATTGTAATGCTAAAACTGTGACGCTAGCCAAGCCTGGGACAGATCAGTTAGTGTGGGAGGGTGACTACACTTCCAATCCGGTGCGTATCATATCCTTTCTTCGTGCTAAGAAAATGGTCAGTAAAGGGTGTTTAGCTTTCTTGGCACATCTCAAGGATGACACTACCCAAGTACCTTCGATCGAGTCGGTTTCAGTGGTCTGTGAGTTTTTGGATGTGTTCCCTGCAGATCTTCCCGGTATGCCACCAGATAGGGATATAGACTTCTGCATTGATTTGGAACCAGGCACTCGCCCCATTTCTATACCCCCGTATAGAATGGCTCCCGCCGAATTAAGAGAGTTAAAGGCACAACTTCAAGAGTTGTTGAGCAAAGGCTTCATTAGACCAAGTGCATCTCCTTGGGGTGCTCCGGTGCTATTTGTAAAGAAGAAGGATGGGAGCTTTCGAATGTGCATAGATTACCGACAGTTGAACAAAGTAACTATTAAGAACAAGTACCCCATTCCTCGCATTGATGACTTGTTCGATCAGTTACAAGGTGCTTGTGTCTTCTCAAAAATTGACTTGAGGTCCGGTTATCACCAATTGAAAATACGAGCAACGGATGTGCCAAAGACTGCTTTTCGAACTAGGTATGGGCATTATGAATTTGTGGTAATGTCGTTTGGTCTTACTAATGCCCCTGCTGCCTTCATGAGCTTGATGAACGGGATTTTCAAGCCATACTTGGACCTCTTTGTGATTGTGTTTATTGATGATATACTGATATACTCCAGAAGTAAGAAGGAACATGAGGAGCATTTGAGAATGGTGTTAGAGTTGTTTGAGAAAGAAAAAGCTTTATGCGAAATTCTCCAAGTGTGAGTTTTGGCTAGATTCAGTGTCCTTCTTGGGGCACGTGGTTTCTAAGGATGGAGTGATGGTGGATCCATCCAAGATTGAGACAGTGAAGAATTGGGTAAGACCTACAAACGTGTCAAAAATAAGGAGTTTTGTGGGTTTAGCTAGCTACTACCGCCGATTCGTCAAGGGATTCTCCTCTATTGCTTCCCAATTGACGAACTTGACTAAGCAGAATGTTCCATTTGTATGGTCAGATGAGTGTGAGGAAAGCTTCCAGAAGCTTAAGACGTTGTTGACTACCGCGCCTATCCTCACCTTGCCGGTAGAGGGTAAAAACTTCATTGTTTATTGTGATGCATCCTATTCTGGGTTGGGTGCAGTGCTAATGCAAGAGAAGAATGTGATTGCTTATGCTTCGAGGCAATTAAAGGTGCATTAACGTAACTATCCGACCCATGATTTGGAGTTGGCCGCGGTAGTATTTGCACTAAAGCAATGGAGACACTACTTGTATGGGGTTAAGTGTGAAGTCTACACGGACCATCGTAGCCTACAGTATGTATTCACTCAGAAAGACTTGAACTTGAGACAGAGGAGATGGATGGAACTACTGAAGGACTACGACATCACTATTTTGTATCATCCGGGGAAGGCGAATGTTGTGGCAGATGCTTTAAGTAGAAAGGCCGGAAGCATGGGAAGTCTAGCTCATTTGCAAGCTTCTAGACGCCCATTGGCTAGAGAAGTGCAGATTTCTGGCTAATGACCTTATGAGGTTGGAATAAATGAGAAGGGAGGATTGTTAGCTTCTGTAGAGGCAAAATCTTCTTTCTTGATCAGATTAAGGAGAAACAGTTTGATGATGAGAAGCTAAGTCGAATCCGAGACAAAGTGTTGCAAGGAGAGGCTAAGAAGAAGCAATAATCGATGGGGAAGGTGTTTTGAGGATTAAGGGAAGAGTATGTGTACCCCGCATCGATGATTTGATCACCACTATTCTTACAGAAGCTCATAGTTCCGGATATTCTATACATCCTGGTGCAACCAAGATGTACCGCGACCTAAAGCAACACTTCTGGTGGAGTAGAGTAGAATGAAGCGGATATTGTTGAGTTTGTGGCCAAATGTCCAAATTGTCAACAAGTAAAGTATGAACACCAGAGGCCCGGAGGAACACTTCAGAGAATGCCCATTCCTGAATGGAAGTGGGAGAGAATCGCGATGGACTTCGTGGTTGGTCTTCCAAAGACATTGGTAAGTATGACTCTATTTGGGTGATTGTTGATAGGTTAACTAAGTCCGCTCATTTCATTCCGGTCAAGGTGACCTACAATGCAGAGAAGTTGGCCAAAATCTACATCTCAGAGATCGTTCGGTTGCATGGAGTTCCACTCTCCATCATATCGGATAGAGGTACGCAGTTTACTCTAAGTTTTGGAGGACATTACATGCTGAATTAGGTACTAGGTTGGACCTTAGCACTGCATTTCACCCTCAGACCGATGGTCAGTCTGAGCGAACGATTCAAGTGTTGGAGGATATGCTTCGTGCATGTGTGATAGAGTTTGGTGGCCATTGGGATAGCTTTTACCTTTGGCAGAGTTTTCATATAATAATAGCTATCACTCCAGTATTGACATGGATCCATTTGAAGCATTGTATGGGAGGAGGTGTAGATCTCCCATCGGTTGGTTTGATGCCTTTGAAGTTAGACCTTGGGGGACTGATCTGTTGAGAGATTCTATGGAGAAGGTAAACGCTATTCAAGAAAAGCTTTTGGCGGCTCAAAGTAGACAAAAGGAGTATGCAGACCGAAAGGTTAGAGACTTGGAGTTCATGGAAGGTGAACAAGTCCCGTTGAAGGTTTCACCCATGAAAGGGGTGATGCGGTTCGGAAAAAGGGGTAAGTTAAGTCCAAGGTATATTGGACCATTTGAAGTGCTTAAGAGAATAGGGGAGGTGGCTTATGAATTAGCCTTGCCCCCAGGGCTGTCCGGAGTGCATCCGGTGTTTCATGTATCCATGTTGAAGAGATACCACGGAGATGGAAACTACATTATCCGTTGGGATTCAGTTTTGTTGGATGAGAACTTGACTTATGAAGAGGAACCGGTTGCTATATTAGATAGAGAAGTTCGCAAGCTGAGGTCGAGAGAGATTGCATCCATCAAAGTGCAATGGAAGAATCGACCGGTTGAAGAGGCTACTTGGGAGAAGGAGGCAGATATGCAAGAAAAATACCCACATCTGTTTACAGATTCAGGTACTCCTTCTCGCCATTGTTTTCCTTCTTCTGATCGTTCGGGGACGAACGATGGGTAAATTGGTATCTATTGTAACGACCTGTTTAGTCATTTTGAGCAACAGAGTCCATTTCTGGAAAAACTGGCTGGAACGACGAGTGTCACGACGGACCGTCGTGGTCACGACGGCCCGTCGAGGGGGTGTCGTTCCAGGACACTTAGAATTCTTCAAATTGGATATTAAAATCGACTCTCTGTAAATTGTGACGGACCTGCAGGATGTTCCATCACATCCACGACGAACCGTCGTGAGTTTCCGTTGCAAAACACTTCAACTTTTGAGAATTTGGTACAAGAAACGAGTTTCTGACCGTCATGACGGAGGTGCAGGACGGACCGTCACAGGGGTGACGGGCTGTCACAGGCCACCTGGAATTTGGGAGGTGGCGACGGCCATCGTGACGGACCATCGCAGGCACGACGGCCCGTCACAGGCTGCGCAATCCCAAGCAGTTTAGGATTTCTCCACACGTTTTAAGGGTCGTTTTTGACTATTCTTTCCTTAATTATAAAGATTGAGGGTTAACATTAATAAGTCTAATTACTTAGGGGTTAAAAGGGGTAACCTTAAGTTAATTAGTGGGGTTTATTGTCCTTTTTCACACTTAATTATATGATTAATTAGGGTAAAAGAAAGAGGGTTTGAACATAAGAAAACAAAAGAGAAAGAACAAGAAAGAGAGAGAGAGCAGTCGATCAAAGGGGAGAAAACAAAGCTTGGGAATTTCTTGCTTGATCACTAGTCTTCGGTGGAGGTAGGTTATGGTTTTTACGATATTCGTAGTGAACTCTTAATAGTGAATAATATGTGTTGATGATATTGTAAACCTGTCTATGTGCTTAATTGTATGCTTGTATGAAATTGATTTTGTGATTTTGATAAAACAAGCATGATGAGAACCCTTGAATCCCAAATCTTAAAAGAAACTTTAATCTACGATATTAATGACGATGCCTTGGTATAAAAGAAGGCTTGATGAATCAAAGTAATGGGATTGATGATGCCTTAGTATAGAGAAGGCTTGATGAACGGATAGAATGAATTTAGTGGATCGGAGTGTCACGTACCGACACATAGTAATAGTGGATCGGAGTGTCACGTACCGACACATAGTATTAGTGGGACGGGTGTCACGAACCGACACGTAGATATAGGGGATCGGAGTGTCACGTACCGACACATATAGGGGATCAGAGTGTCACGTTCCGACACATATAGGGGATCGGAGTGTCACGTTCCGACACATATAGGGGATCGGAGTGTCACGTACCGACACATAGTGGTAGGGGATCGGAGTGTCACGTACCGATACAAGAGGAAGAAAGATAATGAATCTCGAAAGATGTTAATATACTCAACATAATGCACTTAATTCCCAAATGAGTATGGTATTGAGGCTTGAGCCCTCATGGATGAACTTGATGGTATTTATTGACAATTATAATATTTGTTGTTGCTACATGTTGAGTTTATAGTTGATTTATAATATTACTTGATATGTATTATCTTCTATTTGAGTTGGCCGATGATATCTACTCAGTACGTGTGGTTGTACTGACCCCCTACTTTTATGTTTTCTCTTTGTTATTTGTGTTATGCAGCAAACATTCCGTCAACTTCAACACAACAATAATTCGGGCCAGATTTCGTCATACCGGATCTCAGGGTGAGCTAACGCTTCTAGCTTGGACTGGATCTTCTTCTATAAGTCTTGATGCCTTGACTTCCGGCATGGACTAGTTTCTTATGTATTTTCAGCTTCTTAGACATTCTTAGATAGTTTAGTTTAGTAATTTGATCATAGATGTTCTTGTGATGATGACTTCCAGATTTTGGGAATATTAATAATAGTTGAGTTGTTTTATATTATGAGTTTAAGTCTTCCGCATTATTTTCTGTTGATATTATATTGAAATGTTAAGGTTTAGATGGGTTGGTTCGCTCACATAGGAGGGTAAACGTGGGTGCCAGTCGCGTCCCCGATTTGGGTCGTGACAAAACTCATTGCTAGTCTATCGGTGCTTTGCTCAATTTATCATACTTAAAATTTTTTAGAGTGGACTCATTAATTATAGAAGCTTGCTTCAAGTATTAGGTATCCTTAGCTCAATGGATGACTTGTCATCCCTTTCTATACCTGATGAATGTGAACTTAAAACTTACATTATCATTATGGTGTTAATGAGACTTGTCTCACTATTTCTAACACCCTCTTATGTTAGTATCTTTAATATAATTGTTGAGGTGCAAGTGAGACTTGTCTCACTTCCTTTAACACCCAATTCTAGGTCAAATTCATGACTCATAAGATTTTAGTTCTTTCATTACTCACCTTATCTTGTTCAATTTTATTTGGTAGTCTTGTACCATTCTTTATGAAAGATATAAGGGCTTATTCAATGTTCTACTATGATCACAAGTTCATTTAGATAGGGTATGTTGGGACTTATCCCAATAATTGGCATACCCTAGGTTATGAGTTCATTGAGTTACAACTTGTAAATCAATCTTTAACATGTATTTGGCCTTACAAGAAACATCATAATTTACATTGGCCATAAAAGATTTGTATGACTTAGTCATTGGCCAACTCTATATCATATTTTGGAAATAATATTACAAGCAATTTTATTGGCATAAAGAAATTTTTCACTAACCACTTGTAATGATATTATCACTAGACAAGTCAACTAACTTCATGTATATATTATAGTAATCTCATCATTTTAAACAAGACAACTTTTAACATTTGATTACCTCATAGAAAAAATTCAGTGCTTAGTTTGGCCAAGCTATAAAGTTTATTTGCCATTGATGATTCATTAACTAGCTTTGATTCTCATTCTTATTTCTTCTTGGAAACATTGCATTCCAAACACTTAGAAACATATCTAATGTATATAGACGCAGTAATCAAAACGTTCATCCCTTTCAATAATAAACTCCATTTCATAAACCACTTATAACAATTTCATCTTCTTGAATACAATTAGGCATTACACATAGCTTATCTCATGTAAATGATACTCTAAACATATGGATCTAACCTATAGGTCTCATTCGACATTATCAAATCACAGGAAGCTACACATAATGATCAGTTAGGACCACATACGAATAACATGCTCGAGATTTTCATTATACATACTACTAGAATCGCAAATAGGGAGAACTAGGGAGATTAATATTCGAAAATTTCATTTGGAACAACCCTAGTTTCGGTTTTCTTGAATTCAAAACGTTAAAGCCTCCTGGGAAAGGAATCCAAGAGAGAACCCATACCTTACAGTACAACTGAATCTACGAAGATTACCCTGTACTTCGCACAAAAAACTTGAAGAATTTTCCTTTAAATTACCTAAGGAGAAACCGAGAGTATTTTTCCATTTTTCAGTTGTGAGTTTCTAACCTAGTTAAATGTTAGTCTAAGTCTTTGGAACTTAATATTGACTAATTAAACTTAGACTAATTAACTTAATCAAATAAATAAATTATCTAATTACCAAAATGCCTCTCCTAAATTGACTAAAAATAGGAGAGCATATGACTTAGTCAAATTCTGAAAATTCGCTAAGGGTTCGGGTTTGACCATGAATTTACATTAATTAATTAAGTTTATAATTTAATTAATTAAGTGACCTAACATAATTACTAAAATACCCCTAAGTTACTAGGACCATAACCAACACCTGTGGACGATCCTAGGCTAGGTACTAGGGTGCTTCTTCAGTTAGCTACTCGCCTAGTGTCACCCGGTTACGTCTTAGGATTTCGGGCACACTACTTAGTTTATTTTAGATAGTAATAGGTTATTTATCTACTTAGGTAATTTACTTAGATCCTAGGATTGGTTCGGAAGTTAGGCCCCACGTTGCTTGACCCGACGCACGCCTGCTACTTAACCGCCCTAACCGAATTCGGTTGGGCTTGGTCGTTTGGTCTCTTGGCCAGAAGCACATGTGTTGGTGCTCACTTCTTGTAACAAGGATCCTCACTATGTCCTTGGTAACTTCTTAATCTACATGATTATTAAAAATTATCACGTGCTATGGTACCTAGGCTTGACACTTGAATGCCTCATACCTAATGTATGTAAACTTTGAAATCAAAAATTTTAGCTTAGGGTCTCCATAGCAGGTACAATTCCTAAACAAGCTTGGATTGGAGCATTTGAACATCAAAGTATATCTTAAGTTACTTGCTAATACATAGAAATTGGCTAACACCCTCAGGCCAATATTCTCTAACATACCCAATATTACTCAATATTGGGCATTCATATGTGTATGTACCCCAATACATATTTTTAAAACCTAATAGACTCTTCGCTAGACAAGTACATTTTTTGGAATGTTACATTTTTCCCCCATCAGGAACATTTGTCCCCGAATGACACTACACATCATTTTGAATAAAAGATGGTATTTTCAAAAAACACATCAATATACTTGAAACTTTACTCTTTGTGAATATCTTATTCACAACTTACTCTTGATGATGCACATCACTCAAAGCTTATCTGAAACATCATATATGAGATTGAGGAACTTCCTTGTCAATATCACTCTAACTGAATGCACATTAGAACTCATGGGACACAAAATTATGTCAAGCAATACAAAAACAGCAACATGAATGCAAGCATGAACTCATATTAACTCATATAGTGCAAGTATAAAACCCATAGTTATGGACTTAAAACACCTAAACCGAATAATGCACTAAAATTTAGAGTTTCATAAACTAAATCAGAATTACAAAGAGTAAATCTAACCTCAGGAACTGAACAAGTGAGGGTGACGGGATCTCATGTCGGCCTCGGCCTCCCGTGTTGCTCCCTCAACAAGGTTGTTCCTCCATAACATCTTTACGTTGGCAACCTCCTTGTTCCTCAGCTGCTTCACTTGGCGATCTAAAATTTCAACTGTAACCTCTTCATAGGAAAGGTTTTCATCGACTCCTAACCCCTCAACAGGCATAATGGATGTTGGATCACCTAGACACTTTTTAAGCATCAAAACATGAAACACTGTATGAACAAAATCCAATTCTTTTGGTAACATCCGTTCATTGGCAACATTCCCTACTCGTTGTAAGATATCATAAGGACCTATATACCTCGTACTCCACTTCCTTTTCTTACCAAACCTCATCACCTATTTCATGGGTGATAAATTCATGTAGACTTGATCACTTACCTCGAATTCAAGAGCCCTCTTCCTGTTATCAGCATAGGATTTTTGACGACTATAAGCAGTAATCTATCTGTGATCATTCTCACCTTTTTCATAGCGTCAAGTATGATCTTAGGGCAAGGAATGTAAGACTCTCCTACCTCAAACCACCCAACTAGGGACCTACATATCCTGCAACACAGTGCTTCAAAAGGTGCCATCCCAATATTGGAATGGTAACTATTATTATAAAAGAACTCAGTCAGTGGCAAGTGATCATCCCAACTCCCCTTGAAGTCAATAACACATACTCTCAGCATGTCTTCAAGGATTTGAATGGTACACTTTGCTTGTCCATCTGAGGATGAAAAGCAGTACTGAGCTTCATCTGTGTACCCAAACTCTTTTGGAAAGCTATGCAAAAGAGAGAAGTGAGCTGGGATCCTCTATAAGAAATGATAGATAAAAGAATCTAATGCAACCTCACTATCTCATCAATATACAACTTGGAAAAATCTTCGGCCATGTAAGTAGACTTCATAGGAATGAAGTGACCAGACTTAGTCATCCTGTCAACAATGACCCAAATAGAATCATGTAGTTTCTTGTTCCTGGGCAGACCAACCATAAAGTCCATATTAATAGCCTCCCACTTCAATGTTGGGATCTCAATCGACTGGGTAAGACCTCCAGGCTTAAGGTGTTCGGCCTTAACCTGTTGGCAATTCGGACACTCCTCCACAAACTTAGAAATATCTCGCTTCATACCTTCGCACAAATAGATCTCCTTGAGATCATGATACATCTTGGTGGAACCTGGATTAATGGAATACGTAGATCCATGAGCCTCTGCGATAATATTAGGTCTCAGATTATCAATATTGGGCACACACAATCCGCCTTGGTATCTAAGCACACCATGCCCCTCTTAGGGAGAATGATTTATTCAGCTTACTCAACACTGAGTCTTTGAACTCCATGAGTACTAGGTCGAAATGCTGCTTAGCTTTAACAGCTAAAACAAATGAGGATTCAGAACTTGAATGAACTAAAGCACCCCCACTTGTTGTATCTACCAGCCATAAACCTAACCTATCCAATTGGTGTACCTCTTTACCAGCTCCTTATTCTCATCATCAATATGAGACACACTGCCCTTGCTCAATCGACTCAAAGCATCGGCCACTACATTGGCCTTACCGGGTGATAGTGGACACTCATGTCATAATCGTTGAGAAGATCTAGCCATATTCTCTGATGAAGATTCAAGTCTCTCTATGTGAAAACATACTGAAGACTTTTATGCTAAGTAAATAAATCAACATGTACACCATATAAGTAATGTCTCCAAAGTTTTAATGCAAGTACCACAACAGCTAACTCAAGATCATGGGTAGGGTAATTCTTCTCGTGGATTTTTAATTGTCTGGATGCATATGCAATCACCTTGCGATCCTGCATAAGAACACATCCCAAACCTACTCGGGAAGCATCACAATACACTACATACCCTTCACCACTCCTCGACAATATGAGAACTGGGGATGAAGTGAGTTGTTCTTTGAGCTCGTGGAAGCTCTTTTCACAAGTTTCCGACCACTCAAACTCGCCTTCTTCTTTATTAAAGATGCCAATAGAGCAACAATAGTGTTAATTCCCTCAACAAAACCTGCGATAGTAATTAGACAAACCCAAGAAACTCCGGATGTCTATAGGAGTGAGGGGTCTCCGCCAGTTCTTTACAGACTCAATCTTTTTTGGATCAACCTCTACAGCCTGGTCAGACAAAACATGACCAAGGAAGGTCACTGATCTCAGCCAAAACTCACATTTTTTGAATATTACATACAACTGATGTTCCCTGAGTACTTGTAATGTCATTCTCAAATGTTTTTCATGCTCTTCTCTAGTCTTAGAGTATATGAGGATGTCATCTATAAACACTATGATAAAATAATCAAGGTATTAACAGAAGACCCTATTCATAAGGTGCATAAATGCAACTTGTGCGTTAGTGAGACCAAATGACATGACAAGAAGCTCCTACTGACCAAACCTAGTATGGAAGGCAGTCCTAGGAATGTCCTCTGGTCTCACTCTAAGTTTGTGATACCCTAACCTGAGATCTATTTTAGAAAATAAACTTGAACCTTGGAGCTGATCAAATAGATCATCAATTCTGGGAAGAGGGCATTTGTTCTTTATAGTGACTTTGTTGAGTTACCGATAATCAATACACATTCTAAGGGTTCTATATTTTTTCTTAATGAACAACACTGGAGCACCCCATAGGGATGCTCGGCTGGATGAAGCCCTTATCAAGTAGATCTTTTAACTACAACTTCAAATCTTTGAGTTCAGCTAAAGCCATTCTATAGGGAGGAATGGAAATTTTTTTGGTGTTGGTATTTAAGGCAATACCAAAGTCAATTATGCGTTTAGGAGGGATTCCTGGTAAATCCTCCGGAAAGACATCTTGAAACTCATTCACTATGGACACAGAGTCTATGGAAGGAACTTCATGTTCTAAATTATCGACTCTGACTAAGTGGTATAAACACCCCTTAGATAACATCTTATTGGCTTTAAGATGGGAAACTATTTGGCCTATTGGATTTGAACTATGCCCTTCCCATTCAAGCTCTAACTCATTAGGAAACTGAAACCTTACTACCCTGATTCGACTGTCTATGGTAGTATAGCATTTGTGAAGCCAATACATACCCAAAATTATATCAAAGTCAAGCATGGTTAATTCTATTAGGTCAGCATAGGTAACTCTATCAAGAATAGTTATTGGAAAATCTCTATATACTCTTTCAGATCTAAGGTTGTCTCATATGGGAGTACTAACTAGAAAAGGTTCATGCAAGATCTCAGGAAGAAAGTCAAATTTACTAGCTTCTAGAAGAGTAAAGAAAGACAAGGTGGATTCTTGATGTAACAATGCATACAGAAGAAAAGAGAAGACATGTAAGTTACCTGTGACCACATAAGCGGACTTCTTCTGCTCCTCTCTACCTTTAATAGCATAGAACCTGTTCCTCTTGGGAGGATCGACTGCAGTAGTAGGATTAGGCAGAGCTGAGAATCTTCCTTGGCCTGATTCTTCACATGTGGGCTCTCCTGATAATATGACCACTCTTGTCGCACCCATAGAAGGCATTAGAACCTACCATGCACTCACCTCCATGCAATTGGCTACACTTATCACACGACTTTCTGTCACACTAACATTTCTATCATTGCCCTTCTTGGGGCCAGACTTGTCCCCTTTGGCATTAGTGGTCCTTGAAGGAGTAGGATTAGCTTAGTGATGGTTCCCATTATTGAAATTGAGCCTGTCCTAGACTTCAAACGAACTCCTACCACTGCTAGAAAATGCCTGATCCGAGGGCCTAGGCTTCTTGCCTTCTCGGACTCTCTTCTTCCGATGACTCTCCTACACCTACTATGCATGTACCATCAACCTATAAAGGTGCATGTTATAATGCAACATGGCTTCCCAACATTCCTTCTCTAGATCATCCGATACACCAGTTGCAAACCTGATCATCTCATCCCTGCTACTGGACACCAGGGAAGAAGCATATTTGCAAAGTTTAATAATAATGAAGGAGTATTCCTTAACTGACATAGTTCCCTAACGTAGGTTGATAAACTCCTCAACCATAGACTCTCTCTGCTCTCTGGGAAAAAACCTCTCCAGGAATGCAGTATTGAGAATGTCCCAAGTGATGGGGCACTTCTGCTGGTGCTCGGTCATCTACCCACATCCTGTAACATACCTGGACCACATCCTTGAGCTGGTATGCAGCCAACTCAGCCTTCTCCTCTTCATTAGCAACCATAGCACATACAATCTTGTGGACCTCATCAACAAACTCCTGGGGATCCTCATTGGTTCTGTACCCGAAGTAAACTGGAGGATTCATCCTGGTGAAATCTCTCAGTCTACTAGCCATGGTGCTAGCATGTGGGTTTTCCATGGGAGCACCCTCTCTAGTGGCCTGAGCTGTGATAGTCTGTGCCTGAGAAGTGATGGCTTGGGCCATCTGAACTAGTGTTGCTCTTTCTTCTCCATCCATAAACGCAACTGGGTTGACAGGCACTTGCACTCCCGCAGTTGGGGCTTGATGAGGAGCTTGATTTCCCCTAGAATCTTCTTCTCCAACTCTTCTGCCTGCGTTTCTTCTTGTGTTCATTTTTCTACACGCACACACAAGAAGGAAGTAAGATGCTAGAATGACACAAAATTTCTAAGCACTACACAATATGATGAAGAGTAGAAGAAGGGAATATTCTTAACACCACTAAGTCTCTAAGTCATGGTTGTGCTGCACTTCACAACCATAAGCTAGAAACTATGCAAAGTGATTATATTGAGCCTTAGTTCCTAGGTAATTTAACCACATGCTATGATACCAATTTTGTCACACCCGGGTCCTACACCCTAGATGAGAACGGTGTCGTGAACCTCTCAGAGGTCACAAATAAGCCTCTTCTTAGTTTTTATCACAATTATACAGTTAAATTTAGTGGAAAATTAAAAAACTTTTTAAATTTGCTGAAGTGTACTTAGACAGCATATATTTATGCATAAGAGTGATATATTATCAGCTCAAAATAAACAACCATCTATTAACAGATTGAACAATTGAAATGAAGAATTCATAATATCATTAATAGTTGTCAAAATAGCCTTAATACGAAAGCTTGAACAAATGTTTAAAAAGAAACGCTAGGGACAACATCCACTAGTTATGTCTAATCTACTAAAGCTAGAGAATAAAGCGTAGGCATCCTCGAACTCAAGAGGACCTACCAAAGTCTAGAGGTACTAGTCCAAACTGCGTTAATTGATCTTAAATCTTCTTCAAGGACCTGCACCAATAAAAATAGTAATTGTATATGGGTAAGTACACACTTGTACTAATTCTGGGTGTATGCACATAAAAACATAAGGACTATGCATGATCAAGGAAAACTCTTCCTATAGCAACATCCATTTTTGGAAAGTGAAGTCACTTTACTTTCCTAGTTCGTTGTGTATGAATCCTGCTATGAATATGACATATTTTCATGCATTTAAATCACACAAGTCATTTTCTGTATGAACATAAGACCTTTGAATCATGATCATAATTATAGAAAAAATCGAGCAAAATTTAATAAGTTTTCTCCCTATCGGGTGAGAGGTCCTCTCCCCAGACTTAGTTTATTTTTCAGTCTTTTCTTCTTTTTTTGTGTAGTTATTTGATTTCCTTTGATCCTATGTTTTACGTACGAGTGAAATGATTCATTGTAGTCCAATTCCTACAGTGAATCAAGTAAGTAATCCGAAAGACTAAAAAAATGATCTGACTTGGTAAATTGGGCATGAAGTCTTTATAAGCAAATCTTTATTGGCTATGCCCACTATTTGATCATTTACATAATATAAAGATGCTGGGCCATATGTTTATACTCCAATTTTTGAGTCATTATGTTTTGCTCCCTTTATTGGCATAAGTCAATAACTGTTAAAACTTCATCCTTATCAAACATTGATGATTTGATATACTTATGTTTTTGCTTATTTAGTTCACTTTGAACTTACTTTTCTTCTTCTTTTATTTAATGTTCACTTTGAACATGCTAGGTTGACTTAAGATATTATTTTAAGACTTCTATTGGGATCTTTTGTGCAATTACTAAGAATGACTTACATCATTACTTAATCTAACCTCACCCTTTGGTCATCCTATCCGAACACCACTCATCTTCCTAGTTTTTTCTTTCTTAATTTCTTAAAGAAATCTTTGGCATTTAATCTACATAGATCATGTGATCTAACCAGTGTCTTCCCCATACTAAAAATAGGTGGTTCACAGGACAAAGTGAAACCAAACACTTCGTAGCTTTCTTAGGTGGATCCACTAGCTAGTAACCTATGCTGGCGACATAGTTCTAAGACTAGGAGAATTTGGAGTCCCTTACCCACCATGGTGGTAGTCTTATCTCGCGAGGCTTACATGTGTTTGCACAAGCTCATTACTAGTCTATCGGTGCTTTTCTCAATTTATCATACTTTACAACTTTAATAGTTGACTCATACATTATGGAAACTTGCTTCTAGTATGAGGTATGCTTAGCTCAATGGATGTCTTGTCATCCCTTTCTATACTTGATGAATGTGAACTTAAACCTTACATTATCATTACGGTGTGAATGAGATGTGTCTCACGATTTCTAACACCCTCTTATGTGAGTATCTTTAACATAATTGTTTAAGTGCAAGTGAGACTTGTCTCACTTCCTTTAACACCAAATTCTAGGTCAACTTCATGACTCATAAGCTTTTAGTTCTTTCATTACTCACCTTATATTGTTTAATGTTATTTGGTAGTCTTGTTCCATTCTTTTAAAAGTTATAAGGGTTTATTCAATGTGGTACTATGTTCACAAGTTCATTTAGATAAGGTATGTTGGGACTTATCCCAATAATTGGCATACCATAGGTTATGAGTTCATTGAGTTACAACTTGTCATGTCAATCTTTAACATGTATTTTTCCTTACAAGAAACATCATAATTTACATTGGCCATATAAGATTGGTATTAATTAGTCATTAGCCAACTCTATATCATATTTTGGAAATAATATTATTAGCCAATTTATTGGCATAAACAAACTTTCACTAACTACTTGTCATGATATTATCACTAGCCAAGTCAATTAACATCATGTATGTACTATAGTAATCTTATCATTTTAAGCAAGCCAACTTTTAACATGTGATTAGCTCATAGGAACAATTCAGTGGTTAGTTTGGACAAGCTATAAAGATTTGGCATTTAAGATTCATTAACTACCTTTTATTCTCATTCTTAGTTCTTCTTGGAAACATTGCATTCCAAACACTTAGAAACATATCTAATGTAAACACACACACTAATCGAAACCTTAATCCCTTTCAATAGTAAACATAATTTCATAAACAACTTATAACAATTTCATCTTTTTGAACATAATTAGGTATTAAACATTCCTTATCTCATTTAAATGATACTCTAATCATACGGATCTAAACTATAGGTCTCATTTAACATTATCAAATCACAGAAACCTACACATAATGATCAGTTAACACCACGTACTAACAACATGATCGAGATTTGCATTATACATACTACTATAATTGGAAATAGGGAGAACTAAGGAGATGAGAATTCAAAAATTTCATTGGGAACAACCCTTATTTTGGTTTTCTTGAATTCAAAATGTTTGAAAATGTAACGACCTGTTTAGTCGTTTTGGAGCAGCAGAATAATTTCTGGAAAAACTGGCTGGGACGACGGAAGTCGTGACGGACCGTCGTAGTCACGACGGCCCGTCGTGGATGATTCGTCCCATGACACTTAGCATTTTGAAAATCGGGTACTGAAAATCGACTCTCTGTAAATTGTGACGGACCTGCAGGACGTGCCGTCACATCCACGACGAACCGTCGTGAGTCCCGTTGCAAAACACTTCAACTTTTGAGAATTGGTGCAAGAAAACGAGTTTCTGACCGTCATGACGGAAGGGCCAGGACGGACCGTCACAGGGGTGACGGGCCGTCACAGACCACTTGAGCTCGAGGGAGCTGCGACGACCACTGTGACGGACCGTCGCAGGCATGACGGCCCGTCACAGGCTGCACAATCCCAGGCAGTTTGGGATTTCTCCACACGTTTTAAGGGTCGTTTTGATTATTCTTTCCTTAATTACAAAGATTGAGGGGTAACATTAATAAGTCTAATTACTTAGGGGTTTAAAAAGGGGTAACCTTAAGTGAATTAGAGGGGTTTATTGTCCTTTTTCACACTTAATTATATGATTAATTAGGGTAAAGGAAAGAGGGTTTGAGTAAAAACAAAGAGAACGAACAGAAAGGGAGAGAGAGCAGATCGATCGAGAGAGAGAAGAATAGCAAGCTTGGGAAATTTCTTGTTGATTCCAATTCTTCGGTGGAGGTAGGTTATGGTTTATGTTACGATAATCGTAGTGAACTCTTGATAGTGTATGATATGTATTGATGATGTTGTAAACCTGTCTATATGCTTAATGTATGCTTGCATGATTATGATTATGAAATTGTATGAATTAACAAAGCATGATGAAGCTATTGAATCCCAAATCTTGAAAGAACCCTAATTCACTTGATATATTATATAATGATAATGATGATGCTTAGTGTAAAAAGAAAGAGGCTTGATGAATTAGGGGATGGGTTCGGTGCCACGTTCCGGTACCAGGATAGATGAATATGAGGATCGGAGTGTCACGTTCCGGACACCAGGATAGAATATGAGGATCGGGTTCACGTTCCGGTACCAGGATAGAATGAATATGAGGATCGGAGTGTCACGTTCCGACACCAGGATTAGAATATGGGATCGGGTGCCACGTTCCGGTACCAGGATAGATAGAATGAATATGAGGATCGGAGTGTCACGTTCCGACACCAGGATAGATATGAGGATGAGGATCGGGTGCCACGTTCCGGTACCAGGATAGAATGAATATGAGGATCGGAGTGTCACGTTCCGACACCAGGATAGAATTAGAGGAGCGAGAAGAGTGTCACGTACCGACAAAAAGAGAGGAAGAAAGATAATGAATCTTGAAAGATAATGAATATACTCAATATAATGAACTTAATTTCCCAAATGAGTATGGTATGAGGCTTGAGCCTCATGTGTGAACTTGACGGAAATTGTTAATGATAAAGTAATTGCTGTGCTACATGTTGAGTATTGTAGTTGATTTACATTATTGTTGATATATATTGTTCCCTATTTTGAGTTGACCGATGATATCTACTCAGTACGTGTGGTTGTACTGACCCCCTACTTTTATGTTTCCTCTGTGTTATTTGTGTTATGCAGCAAACGTTCCGTCACTTCGACTCAGCAGTAGATCAAGCCAGTCTTCACTTCATCGGAAATTCAGGGTGAGCTAATGCGTCTAGCTTGGACTGGGTCTCCTTCTTCAAGTCTTGATGCCTTGAACTTCCGGCAATGGACTAGCTTTTTAGTATTTTGTTCTTAGACAGTTTTAGTTTAGGAATTTGAGATAGATGTTCTTGTGATGATGACTTCCAGATTTTGGGAATATTAATAATAGTTTGAGTTGTTTTTCTTTATTATGAGTTTAAGTCTTCCGCATTATTTTCTGTTGAAATAATCTTGAAATGTTAAGGTTTAGATGGGTTGGTTCGCTCACACGGAGGGTAAATGTGGGTGCCAGTCGCGTCCCCGATTTGGGTCGTGACAACTTGGTATCAGAGCATTAGGTTCATTGGTTCATCACACAAAACAGGTCTAGTAGAGTCTTAAAGAACGGTAGGGGGACGCCTTTACTTTTCTTTGAGAGGCTATAAGACTTTAGGAAAATTCCATTCTTTCATTCTTTCTTTCGTGCTACTACTTGAGTCCAATTGGTATCTAGGTGATACAAATTGGTATCTGACCATCTTCACTCTATTTCGCGGATGGTTAGAACTAGAGCAACGACCGCGCCAGCAGCGACAACGGCAAGACATGAAACGACAGAGCCAGCCACTGGGGCTGTGGCTCGAGGGAGAACAGCGGCAAGAGGCCGTGGAAGAGTCGTGAGAGGACGTCCTCTAGAGAAGAGGACGAGCCCCTAGCCCATCTGATCTAGGGCAGTGACTCCTCCACCGACTGAGGAGGTAGTAAGAGAGGGTGAGGAAGGGGAAACCGAACAAGGGCAGAATGAGGAAATACCACCCCCAACCTACCCCAGAGATGATCAACCAAGTACTTTGCTTATCTTAGCGGGTTGTCTGATCAGGGTTCAAGCACCTCCAGTGGTTTCTGCACCAACACCTCCGGTTTCCAAGATACGACATGCGGCTACTATGGCTCCCCGCATGGATGCAACACTGGGAATAGGCACATTTCCACGTCTGACTACTGGGCCTATTATGACAAACGATCAACATGAACTTTTTAGTAAGTTCTTGAAACTGAAACCTCCAGTCTTCAAGGGTGCAGAATCTGAAGATGCTTATGATTTTCTGGTTGATTGCCATGAACTACTACACAAAATGGGGGATAGTAAGAGGGTTTGGTGTCCGAGTTCGTGAGCTATCAGTTCCAAGGGAACGCCAAAATGTGGTGGCGTTCACTTGTTGAGTGTCAACCAACAGAGGCACCCACCTATGACTTGGGAATCATTCTCTAACCCTATTTATGAGAGTATATCCCCTGGACTTTGAGGGATAGGAAGAGGGATGAGTTCTTGAGTCTAGAGCAAGATATACTTGGTTATTCTAGAAATGGGTGACTTTGATGTAATTCTGGGTATGACTTGGCTTTCTCCTGAACTTTGCGATTTTGGATTGTAATGCTAAAACAGTGACGTTAGCCAAGCCTGGGGCAGATCAGTTAGTATGGGAGGGTGACTACACTCCCAATCCGGTGCGTATCATCTCCTTTATTCGTGCTCAGAAGATGGTTAGTAAGGGTTTCTAGCTTTCTTGGCACATCTTAAGGATGACACTACTCAAGTACCATCGATTGAGTCAGTTTCAGTAGTCTGTGAGTTTTTGGATGTGTTCCCTGCAGATCTTCCCGGTATGCCACCAGATAGGGATATAGACTTCTGCATTGATTTAGAACCGGTACTCGCCCCATTTCTATAACCCCCGTATAGAATGGCTCCTGCGGAGTTAAGAGAATTAAAGGCTCAACTTCAATTGTTGAGCAAAGGCTTCATTAGACCAAGTGCATCTCCTTGGGGTGCTCCGGTTTTGTTTTAAAGAAGAAGGATGGGAGCTTTCGAATGTGCATAGATTACCGACAGTTGAACAGGTAACTATTAAGAACAAGTACCCCATTCCTCGCATTGATGACTTGTTCGATCAGTTACAAGGTGCTTGTGTCTTCTCTAAAATGACTTGAGGTCCGGTTATCACCAACTGAAAATACGAGCAACGGATGTGCCAAAGACTGCTTTTCGAACTAGTATGGGCATTAGAGTTTGTGGTAATGTCTTTTGGTCTTACTAATGCCCCTGCTGCCTTCATGAGCTTGATGAACGGGATTTTCAAGCCATACTTGGATCTCTTTGTGATTGTGTTTATTGATGATATACTGATATACTCTAAAAGTAAAAAGAACATGAGGAGCATTTGAAATTGGTGTTAGAGTTGTTGAGAAAGAAAAAGCTTTATGCGAAATTCTCCAAGTGTGAGTTTTGTTAGATTCAGTGTCCTTCTTGGGGCACGTGGTTTCTAAGGATGGAGTGATGGTAGATCCATCTAAGATTGAGACGGTAAAGAATTGGGGTAAGACCTACAAACGTGTCAGAAATAAGGAGTTTTGTGGGGTTAGCTAGCTACTACCGCCGATTCGTCAAGGGATTCTCTTCCATTGCTTCCCAATTGACGAACTTGACTAAGCAGAATGTTCCATTTGTATGGTCAGATGAATGTGAGGAAAGCTTTCAGAAGCTTAAGACTTTGTTGACTACCGCCGCCCCATCCTCACCTTGCCGGTATAGGGGCAAAACTTCATTTTATATTGTGATGCATCCTATTCTGGGTTGGGTGCAGTGCTAATGCAAGAGAAGAATGTGATTGCTTATGCTTCAAGACAATTAAAAGTGCATGAACGCAACTATCCGACCCATGACTTGGAGTTGGCCGCGTAGTATTTGCACTAAAGCAATGGAGACACTATTTGTATGGGTTAGTGTGAAGTCTACACGGACCATCGTAGTTTACAGTATGTCTTCACTCAAAAAGACTTGAACTTGAGACAGAGGAGATGGATGGAACTACTGAAGGACTACGACATCACTATCTTGTATCATCCGGGGAAAAAGCGGGAAAAGCGATGTGCAGATGCCTTGAGTAGAAAGCGGCCGGAAGCATGGGAAGTCTAGCTCATTTGCAAGCTTCTAGACGCCCATTGGCTAGAGAAGTGCAGATTTTGGCTAATGACCTTATGAGGTTAGAAAAAACGAGAAGGGAGGATTGTTAGCTTGTGAGAGGCAAAATCCTCTTTCCTTGATCAGATTAAGGGGAAACAATTTGACGATGAGAAACTAAGGCGAATTCGAGATAAGTGTTGCAAGGAGAGGCTAAGGAAGCAATAATCGATGGGGAAGGTGTTTTGAGGATCAAGGGAAGAGTATGTGTACCCCGCATCGATGATTTGATCACCACTATTCTTACAGAAGCTCATAGTTCCGGATATCTATACATCCTGGTGCAACCAAGATGTATCGCGACCTAAAGCAACACTTCTGGTGGAGTAGAATGAATCGAGATATTGTTGAGTTTGTTGCCAAGTGTCCAAATTGTCAACAAGTAAAGTATGAACACCAAAGGCCCGAGGAACACTTCAGAGAATGCCCATTCCTGAATGGAAGTGGGAGAGAATCGCGATGGACTTCGTGGTTGGTCTTCCAAAGACATTGGGTAAGTATGACTCTATTTGGGTGATTGTTGATAGGTTAACTAGTCTGCACATTTCATTCCTGTCAAGGTGACCTACAATGCAGAAAAGTTAGCCAAGATCTACATCTCAGAGATCGTCCGGTTGCATGGAGTTCCACTCTCCATTATATCAGATAGAGGTACGCAGTTTACTTCTAAGTTTTGGAGGACACTACATGCTGAATTAGGTACTAGGTTGGACCTTAGTACTCACTTCATTCATCCTCAGACCGATGGTCAGTCTGAGCGAACGATTCAAGTTTTGGAGGATATGCTTCGCGCATGTGTGATAGAGTTTGGTGGCCATTGGGATATTTCTTACCTTTGGCAGAGTTTTCATATAATAATAGTTATCACTCTAGTATCGACATGGCCCCATTTGAAGCATTATATGGGAGGAGGTGTAGATCTCCCATTGGTTGGTTTGATGCCTTCGAGGTTAGACCTTGGGGGACTGATCTGTTGAGAGATTCTATGGAGAAGGTGAAAGCTATTCAAGAGAAGCTTTTGGCGGCTCAAAGTAGACAAAAGGAGTATGCAGACCGAAAGGTTAGAGACTTGGAGTTCATGGAAGGTGAACAAGTCTTGTTGAAGGTTTCACCCATGAAAGGGTGATGCGGTTTGGCAAAAGAGGTAAGTTAAGTCCAAGGTACATTGGACCATTTAAGTGCTTAAAAGAATAGGGGAGGTGGCTTATGAATTAGCCTTGCCCCCAGGGCTGTCCGGAGTGCATCCGGTGTTTCATGTATCCATGTTGAAGAGATACCACGGAGATGGAAACTACATCATCCGTTGGGATTCAGTTTTGTTGGATGAGAACTTGACTTATGAAGAGGAACCGGTTGCTATATTAGATAGAGAAGTTCGCAAGTTGAGGTCGAGAGAGATTGCATCCATCAAAGTTCAATGGAAGAATCGACCGGTTGAAGAAGCTACTTGGGAGAAGGAGGCAGATATGCAAGAAAAATACCCACATCTGTTCACAGATTCAGGTACTCCTTTTCGCCATGGCCTTTCTTCTTTTGATCGTTCGGGGACGAACGATGGGTAAATTGGTATCTATTGTAACGACCTGTTTAGTCGTTTTGGAGCAGCAGAATAATTTCTGGAAAAACTGGCTGGGACGACGGAAGTCGTGACGGACCGTCGTAGTCACGACGGCCCGTCGTGGATGATTCGTCCCATGACACTTAGCATTTTGAAAATCGGGTACTGAAAATCGACTCTCTGTAAATTGTGACGGACCTGCAGGACGTGCCGTCACATCCACGACGAACCGTCGTGAGTCCCGTTGCAAAACACTTCAACTTTTGAGAAATTGGTGCAAGAAAACGAGTTTCTGACCGTCATGACGGAAGGGCCAGGACGGACCGTCACAGGGGTGACGGGCCGTCACAGACCACTTGAGCTCGAGGGAGCTGCGACGACCACTGTGACGGACCGTCGCAGGCATGACGGCCCGTCACAGGCTGCACAATCCCAGGCAGTTTGGGATTTCTCCACACGTTTTAAGGGTCGTTTTTGATTATTCTTTCCTTAATTACAAAGATTGAGGGGTAACATTAATAAGTCTAATTACTTAGGGGTTAAAAGGGGTAACCTTAAGTGAATTAGAGGGGTTTATTGTCCTTTTTCACACTTAATTATATGATTAATTAGGGTAAAGGAAAGAGGGTTTGAGTAAAACAAAAGAGAACGAACAGAAAGGGAGAGAGAGCAGATCGATCGAGAGAGAGAAGAATAGCAAGCTTGGGAAATTTCTTGTTGATTCCAATTCTTCGGTGGAGGTAGGTTATGGTTTTATGTTACGATAATCGTAGTGAACTCTTGATAGTGTATGATATGTATTGATGATGTTGTAAACCTGTCTATATGCTTAATTGTATGCTTGCATGATTATGATTATGAAATTGTTATGAATTAACAAAGCATGATGAAGCTATTGAATCCCAAATCTTGAAAGAACCCTAATTCACTTGATATATTATATAATGATAATGATGATGCCTTAGTGTAAAAGAAGGCTTGATGAATTAGGGGATCGGGTGCCACGTTCCGGTACCAGGATAGAATGAATATGAGGATCGGAGTGTCACGTTCCGACACCAGGATAGAATATGAGGATCGGGTGCCACGTTCCGGTACCAGGATAGAATGAATATGAGGATCGGAGTGTCACGTTCCGACACCAGGATAGAATATGAGGATCGGGTGCCACGTTCCGGTACCAGGATAGAATGAATATGAGGATCGGAGTGTCACGTTCCGACACCAGGATAGAATATGAGGATCGGGTGCCACGTTCCGGTACCAGGATAGAATGAATATGAGGATCGGAGTGTCACGTTCCGACACCAGATAGAATTAGAGGAGCGGAGTGTCACGTACCGACACAAGAGGAAGAAAGATAATGAATCTTGAAAGATAATGAATATACTCAATCTAATGAACTTAATTTCCCAAATGAGTATGGTATTGAGGCTTGAGACCTCATGTGTGAACTTGACGGAAATTGTTAATGATAAAGTAATTGCTGTGCTACATGTTGAGTATTGTAGTTGATTTACATTATTGTTGATATATATTGTTCCCTATTTTGAGTTGACCGATGATATCTACTCAGTACGTGTGGTTGTACTGACCCCCTACTTTTATGTTTTCCTCTGTGTTATTTGTGTTATGCAGCAAACGTTCCGTCAACTTCGACTCAGCAGTAGATCAAGCCAGTCTTCACTTCATCGGAAATTCAGGGTGAGCTAATGCGTCTAGCTTGGACTGGGTCTCCTTCTTCAAGTCTTGATGCCTTGAACTTCCGGCAATGGACTAGCTTTTTAGTATTTTGTTCTTAGACAGTTTTAGTTTAGGAATTTGAGATAGATGTTCTTGTGATGATGACTTCCAGATTTTGGGAATATTAATAATAGTTTTGAGTTGTTTTTCTTTATTAATGAGTTTAAGTCTTCCGCATTATTTTCTGTTGAAATATCTTGAAATGTTAAGGTTTAGATGGGTTGGTTCGCTCACATCGGAGGGTAAATGTGGGTGCCAGTCGCGTCCCCGATTTGGGTCGTGACAGAAAATCCTCCTGGGGAAAGGAATCCAAGAAAGAAAACCCATATCATACTGTAGAGTTGAATCTATGAAGATCACCCTATACTTTGCACGAAAAATCTTGAAGAATTTTCTTTGAAATCGCCTAAGGAGAAACCGAGAGTATTTTTTTATTTTTAGTCTTGAGTTTCTAACCTAGTTAATCGTGAGTCTAATCTTGGGAACTGAATATTGACTAATTCAATTTAGGAAAATTAACTTAATTAAATAAATCAATTAGCTAATTAAAAAAAAAAACCCTCCTAAATTGACTAAAAATATGAGAGTATTTGACTTAGCTAAATTCTTAGAATTTACTAAGGGTTCGGGTTTGACAATGAATTTACATTAATTAATTAAGTTTCTACTTTTATTAATTAAGTGACTTATGACAATTACTAAAGTACCCCTAAGTCTGTAGGACCATAACCAACCCCTTTGGACCATCCTAGGTTAGGTACTAGGATGTTTGTGTAGTTAGCTTTTCGGCTAGTGTCAACCGGTTGGGTCTTAGGATTTTGGGCACACTAGTTAGATTATTTTAGTTAGTCCTAGGTTAGTTAGATAGTTAGGTAAGTTAGTTAGCCTAGGATTGGTTAGGAATCTAGGGCCCACGTGGCTTGACCCGACGCGCGCTTGCCCCCTAACTGCCTAACCGAATTCAACTAGGCTTGGTCATTTGGTCTCTTGGCCGGTAGCTTGCACATGTGTTGTTTCACACTTCTTTTCCCAAGGATCCTCACTATGTCCTTGGGCATTTGTTAATTCTACATGATCATTTTAAGTAACCATGTACTATGGTACCTAGGCTTGACACTTGAATGTCTCGTACCTAAAGTGTGTAAGCTATAAAATAAATTTTTTTATCTTTGGGTCTCCATTGCAGCTACAGTTTCTAAAAAATCTTGGATTAGATCATTTGAACATCAAAGTATATCTTAAGTTACTTGTTAATACATAGAAATTGGCTAACATCATTAAGCCAATATTCTCTAACATGCCCAATATTACTCAATATTAGGCATAGGGATTCATATGTATCCCAATACATATTCTAAAAACCTAATAGACTCTTCACTAGATAAGTACATTTTCTGGAATGTTACAAAATGACGGGTCTTGTGGCTGCACACTGACAATTGACACTTTTTGAGGGTCGATGGTTGGATCCTCCTCAAGGACCCCCGGGGTGGTCTTTGGAGAGTCGTATCCAAACATTTTTACCGTAAACACACTCTAACATGTATTCCAAACATTTTCACCAAATTTTACTTCAATACAACTCTTTACACCCTTTTAATAACACACCAAGACACACTAGCTCAATTTCACTAGTCTATGGACGTCGTGGTCGTTTCTTGATGTTTTGACTCTAACACTTCCTAATTGAGTTTATTACCTTTGTTTAAGCTTACAAACACAGTTTTAATTCTTAGTTCATCAAATGAGGCTCTATCCAATTCATGCAACTTCTGGAGTGTTACACATACACTTTGATAGTCAAAGTGCAATAAGGGCTGGAAGCGTTATGCATAACGGAAAGTCTCGTCACATGAGACGAAGACAAAAATATGTTAGACAACTACTCTCTTATGGAATTATAATAATTGACTTTGTAAATAATGTAGCTAAGAAGAAATTAAAACAAAATAGCTAACTCGATCTTACCATAAAATTCACATGTGACTTTTTTACAACCATTTCATTGTACGGACGGTCCGTTTTGAAGTTCATCACACTTAGTACTATTGCATCCTCTAAACTTCTTTGAACCATATTCATTATCGTCTGAAACACTTTGTCTTAAGAGGTTCAGTATATGATACTGAAACATTTAAATATATATACAAATTAAATAGATAGACGAAGATGTTAGTAGATGACAAATTTTCTTGCTTAGGATTTTTGTAGTAAGGAGGATCATCTTGATCATTGGATGACGTGTCACCGCTTTCTTCCTCAAAACTATCTAATTTTGTAGTTCTCTTAGAAGGTCCAATTTCCTCTTCAGAGTTGCTACTACAGCTGAGTTCCTCATAAAATAGTTTCATCTCAAAAATGTTTCTACAACATATCTGTGTGTATGGATGCACACGGAACACTGATTTTTCAAAGAAAAAAATAGCAAAGCATCGTCTTGCTTTACCTGATGATGCACCACAAGACAATATCCTTCACATATAAGGTAATTATTGGAATTTTCTATCACTATTTTGCTTCCCAAAACATTCGAGTTTCATCCGTTTTCAGCAAACAAGCCTTTGTCAATATTTTTTTGTTTTCTTAGATGAAACAAATGAAGCCTCATGAGTTGGAACAAAAAAAGAATATATAAATTAAATATTTTATAAAACAATAACAATACTTTTAAATTAAAGTAGGTTGGAAGAAGCTAAAATAAAATATATTTTTTTTTCAAAAAAAAAGTAGATACAGAAACAACAAATTATTTTCCTCAAGATTAAAAAACCCTTTCCATATATATATACATACATATACATATATATATATATATATATATATATATATATATATATATACACATATATATATATGTACATATATATATATGTGTACATATATATATATATGTGTACATATATATATATATATATATATATGTACATGTATGTATATATATGTACCTATATGTATATATGTATATATATGTACATGTATGTATATATATGTACATGTATGTATATATATGTACATGTATATATATATATATGTACATGTATATATATATATGTACATGTATATATATAATATGTACATGTTTATATATATATGTACATGTATATATATATATGTATATATATATATATATATATATATATATATTATATATATATATGTATAGATATATATATATATATCTACATATATATATATATATATATATATACTATATATATATATATATATATTATATATATATATATATATATATATCAACATCTTACTAATTAATCAGCATGTTTCAAAGTTTGATTGAATTTTATTTAATAAATTTTTTTAATTTTATTTTACGTTTATATATTATTACTTTATCTATTGTATATTCTTTTACTTATGATTTTGTAGTACTAGAAAAAGATAACAACAAAATTTTTATAAGATTTTTAAAAGAAAAAATGCTAATAATTATATTTTTGCACTTTTTGTAATAAAAAGTTTGTAGAATATATAAGTTATCTCATAATCATCATCATATATCATATATATTATTATAAGTGGGAAGCTCCAACCTTCAAAGTTGGATTACCATTTTGCCCCTCCATTAAATCTAAATAAATTAATTTATGTTTTGAATACTAATATTTAATTATATAATGGAAGAATATAAAGTCCGATAATTACACTTTAATTTTTTTAGTTATGACATTATAATTATAATTACATAGGTTCAATATGAGTAGAAAACAATAATGTATGAAACTCTTCGATTTTTTTGATACTTTGAATTTGTTACCCTCCTCTAAATAAAAATTAATTAATTAATTGTTTAAATACTAATATCTACTTACATAATGATAGAATATAAAGTCCAACAACTAAACCTTCAGTTTTTTAGTTATGACACTATAATTATAATTAATTAGGTCCAATTATAATAGAGTACAAAACAATAATGTATAATTTTGTGATTCTTGAATTTTAAAATTAATATAAATATATTTTCATGAACTATTAATGTATGAAACTCTTCAAATTTTGTGATTCTCCGAATTTTGAAAGTAAAATAAATTTATCTATCATGATTCAATGTGTCCAATTAAAACATTTGGTATGTGAAAAGACGATCAAATAACACTATAAATACCAGTTAATTATTTTCTAGGTCATCAAACTTTTTTTCCATTCTATCATCTACTATTCTCTTTTTCTCTTCTTCCTAGATTATGATACGAATACATGTCGACAAGAAGCTAATAGGGGAGAGAAGAACAAATAACTTCATTCTGAAATTAAAAGAGAAGTATTCTTACAATATAGTTCAACTATTAAACTTATCTTATATATTTATTTAGATCTTTCTTTATGTTAAATTATGATTTTAAGTATTTCTTTTTCGTTTTGTAGTCAAGTTATTGTTGTCTAAAATGGATTTGGTATGCAACCCATACTTATATGTAATTATGTATTATTTTGCATTGTTATGAGAAAAAAATTCTTTGTTTTTGTGTTATTATACTTTTGAGTGTTACTTAATTGACAAAATATCTATGAATACATGACTAGTTTAATAATACTTGAATAGTTTATTCAAAATATGTTTTTGTTGAAATAGAAGTAATTTAATTAAATACATAATAGGGATATTAGAGGAAAATTATAATAAATTTGATATAACTCACACTATAGATATATATGTATACACATATATATATATATTCTTGGAACTCACGTACAAAGCACGTACCGAGAAATAGTTAAATATAAACACCTAAATGTAGCAATTATCAAAAAGTACCTCCTTCATAAAAAAAAGACTTTTCTTCTCTCTAGTCTGTTTCAAAAAAGAAGTCCGTTTTTGGTAATATTTTAAGTCAAATTTCTACCTGGCACGTTTAAGGTCACAGAATTAAAGTACAATTTAATAATTGGATATAACTTTAATTTACCACCACAAAATTCAAAGTCTTGTTTATTTTCTAAAACTATATGTCTGATGGAATTACATTACTCTTTTAAAGTGAAGAAAGCATATTAAAACAGTGTTTCTCTAACTGAAAAAAATAAAATTACTTGGTCATGGTCAAAATGCAACAAACAGAGTATATTTTATGGTGAAAAGGTAATTCCCGAGAAATAAAGAAAAAAATTATCATGTGATTTGACACTTTCTCTCTCTCTCTCTCTCTCTCTCTCCCTCTATATGTGTGTGTGTGTGTATACACATATATATATATAACATAATGAAAAATATATCCAGTAGGATATTTTTTTGGTTTGATTTTAATTTTCGGGGTAAAATTGTAAATAAAGGAGATTGACAAGGATATTGTTGTAAATACATTTTTTCTTGCACCTAAAACGATCTCTAAAGTTAAATCACAAAAAAAGAATCTTAAATAACTAGATAGTTTCAATAAATTACTCTGTCCAAAAAAAATTCCTTCCCAATAAAAACACCACCCAAGAAGCATTTGTTTACATTCACTTCAATACTGTATTCACTCTCGTTCTTCCAGTTTTATTATCTTTCATTGTTATTTACTCTTTTATTCTTCTTCCTTTTTAGTATCCTTATTTTTAAGGAGGATAATAAAGGTATATTTATTAAATTTTAAAAACATTCTTTAAAGTAATATTTATTAATTAATACATCTATAAAATAATAATATTTTGCAATTTCAATAATATATTCCATGTTTTTAGTAGCACTACAAATTTTAATGAAATATAAAACATTTAATGAAATCATTATTTTCTAGATAAATTACTTTTTTTATAATATTTACTTAAGAGTATTAATTATAGGAATAAAGTGAGAAAACATTTAATCAATTTAATTTTAATTTAATAAATTAAAAAATAAATAAATTAGATATATATATAATTCAAAATATTTAATGAATTCATTTTTTTCTAGTTAAATTTATTTTTTTATAATGTTTGTCACGCCCGAACCTACACACTGGACGTGGCCGACACCTAATGACCATTGTTGTCCTTGAGTAGACCCTTGAACTAACTTACATAACTCAACAAAAGACTTAACTTAATGTGAAACAAGAAACATTCTCATGAAGATAACTTAAAATAAAAATGTCTTGGTCAAAATGACACTTAAGTCTCACAATGGAATATATGTAACGCAAATAAAGAAAGACTCAAAACTAAATTGTCTGACTATCTATTTGTCTATGAAACCTCTACAATACTGAGATGGATGTTGGGACAGACCCCATAACATCCTATAAAAGAAAGACTAAAAAAACAGACAATATGTGTCCTCAAGAATGCAAGGGGGCTCACCACTGACTCCGAGTGCTTAGTTGGATCAACGAGGTGCAAGGTGATATTGATCCTGGTTACCTATTTCTGCATCATGATACAATGAATGAAAAATTACATTATTACATTGAATGTACGAACGAGTATTCAAGTTGGAATGCTAACAAACTTAAGCTTGAAAAGAGTAACAAGAAACACTTACATTGACTTTGCTCAACTCATGAATAACTTGGCTAAATGTAAAGCAGGTAGACATATATATATATATATATATATATATATATATATATATATATATATATATATATATATATATATATATATATATATATATATATATATATATATATATATATATATATAAGCCTGTAAAACAATGTAAACACTTAGTTCATTAAAGAAAATGCAATAACAAACTCAACTTTACTTATTTATGAAGTTTACAACAATGTAAACACTTAGTTCATTAAAGAAAATCAATAACAAACTCAACTTTACTTATATATGAATTAATATAGTTTCTGTGGGAGATTCTCTAACCGATAACCACCACTATGAGCCTAAGTGGTGGTACAACGTCTTGCCCACGGTGCCAGAACTATACTATACTTTGCCGCCGCATAAAACTACTTAACTTAGTGGATCCACTAGCTTAACTTATGTGATTATATAAATAGTATTACCCGTTAATACCCATTATAGCTACATGATTTTCATGGAGACTTTAGTTAATATTAACTATGTTCTCCACATCGATGCTCAATATTACTCCCGAAATATACTCTAGCTCATGCTTTTAAAAACAACTTCCTTTCTTTAGGTTGATATAATTGTTCAACACTTATCTTTAAAAAAAAAATGGAATTAATTTTCCCTTTTCTTGTTCAAATCTCTTTTGATAAATCTTATTTTCTGCTTAACTTAAATGTGAAAACATTAATAAACTTTCAGGAATACTCAATTCCCTTATAAATTTTGAGAAATGAGTTTAACTCTTTACTCTTTACTCTTTGCTTAACTTTAAAACTTGAGTCGTAGATCAGCTCTTAGGGAATACTTAGTTCCCTTATATTTCATTGAAGGAAAGACTTCAACTTGTAACTCTTTACTATAACTTGAAACTTGAGCCTTAAAACAAAGTTAAAAAATTTAGTAAAGATTGTTGAAAACCTTTAAGAATTTTTCTCTGACTTATTTCCTTACTTTAGACTTGACCCTTATCTTCTTTCGCTTTGATCTTAACTTTCCTTGAATTGAATCATGGATTCAAGGTAATGATTTGTGTTTTTTTGATAATTTTTAGATGTTTAGAAATCATATGAAATAATTAGAATAACTGGAAGGTGTTAATGTACCTTAAAAGGACTTAAAAAGACTAAACTATGAAAATGGGTGAAAAACACCAATTTAGGTGCGTTCGGGGCTCGCCATTCTAGATCAATTGGTCTGAGCACCTTTGTGGCGCACTACATGCATGTTGCCATATGACTTCTGGCGCAGATAGACCGCGGCGCGTCTGATGCTACCCTGATGTGCCTGAACGTCTTTCTTCTCTTGTTTTTTGATCCTAAATCGCCTAAACCTCCATTGTTCTATCCCCAAACCCTTAGGATCATCAATACCTTCAATAACAAGTAGATCTAACTGGAAAAACAACTTGGAAATTACGAATCAACATCAATGGGAATTCAAACAACTCAAAAAATATTATTCGACAAGATTCATCAAGAATTCACTTCTAATCATGTAAATAATTCTACACCAACTGAACTAAAACAATTTCGCTATTTGGATGAATTAACCCAACATGAAGGATTTCACATACCTTGATAGGGATCACCCCTGACGAATTCCACTCGGAACTCCTTGGCGTCCTTAGCGAATCATTGATCTTTCTCCTTTTTTATTCTTCTCCTCTCTCTTCTCCAAGACTTAAGCGTAAATAAACTTTCTAATATGACTAAAACTGGTTTTTAACTAAATAAATCCATAAAGTAAAACGGAAATTAATTGGTGAAAAGACTACTTTGCCCTTCCTTAAATATGGATTTGGATCTTCCTCAATCCAACAACCCAACTTCTGATAGGCATATATCTCACATTTGATATAGATAATGTGAAAACTAAACAGATTTGGAAATATATCTTCAAGAAATTTCCAACCATATCAAGAACTACCTTTAATGAATCCTGAGCTAGATGTTACAACCGTTTGAAAATGACCAAAACTCACTTTCTTAACCTAGGAAATTTTCCAGATTTTCCCCTTTCTTTCCAAAAGTGATTATTTCAGTTTCTTAGCTTATTCTAGCTATTTCAGGTTACAAGATATTAAACCATCTAACACTTGGGAACATTCGTCCTCGAATGAGATTTTTTTCTCTTAGTTAAGAATAGTAACCTCAAGTATAACACTCAACAATCAAATGTAAGTAACAACATGCTTTCTCATAGTTTATAAAGTAGTTAGAAGAGAATTAGTACCTTGATCTGCGTTCTTTCCAGATTCAAAGAGATATGTATATCTCTTCTTCACATCCTCTTGAGCTTCCCAAGTCACTCTTTAACAAATTGGTTCCTCCAAAGGACCTTGACTGACGCAACCTCCTTTTTTCTCAACTTGCGAACTTGGTGATCTAAAATCTAAACCGAAATCTCTTTATAGAATAAGTTATCCGTAATCCCAACATATTCCGTTGGTACAGTAAATGAAGGATCACCAATGCACTTCTTTAACATGGTTATATGAAATATCGAATGAACCGCTGCTAATTCTTGTGGTAGCTCCAACTCATAAACTACATTGATTATATTGGATATTCTATAAGGTCCAATATACAGGGAACTAAGTTTTACTTTCTTACGAAAACTCTTAACATCCTTTATGGGTGAAACTTTCAGATATCCCTAGTCATCCACTTCAAATTTCCAATGGTTTTCTCCTAACATATTTGCAGGACTTTTGACAACTTTGTGCCGTTTTCAATCTCTCTTAAATTACCTTCACCTTATACATGGCTTGGTGAACTATATCTGGTCCTATCAACTCTGTTTGACCAACTTCGAACCACCCAATTGGAGATCTGCATCTTCTCCCATAAAGAACTTCATATTGAGCCATTTGGATGCTCGCAATGGTAGTTGTTATAAGAGAACTTAATGAGAAGTAGTTTATCATCCCAATTCCCCTTAAAATCAATCACGCAAGCGCTCAATATATATTCTAAGGTCTGTATAGTATGATGTTTTTGCCCATCCATCTAAGGATGAAAAGCAATGCTTAAGTTCACCTTTGAAATCGGGACTCCATATTAACAATCTCCTACTTCCATTCTGGAAATTCTATGTTCTGAGCCAACCCTCCATGCCTTTGGTGTTCTACTTTTATTTGTTGGCAATTTGGGCACTTGGCAACAAACTCAACAATGTCCTATTTATACCTTCCCACTAATATACCTCTCTCAAATTGCGGTACATTTTTGACACTGATGATAGCTCACCCCAATGGTCACCACTATCCCTCTTTCTATGGAATCCATAACTCTAACTCCCAAGCGTGCAAGTCTGTGCATATCTTTGGCTAACTCCCTCTTTTCTTCCTGAACATGGGCGTGCGATACGCCCCATTAATAAACTTCTTAAAGAATAAACAACCAAATTAGCCTTATATTGGTGGTAAAGAATACTCATGTCATAGTCCTTGAGTAATTCTAACCACTTATTATGTTTAAGATTGAGCTCTTTCTAGGTAAACATGTATTGCAGTCTCTTATGATCACTGAATATATCAACATGAACACCATGCAAGTAGTGACACCATATATTCAAGACGAAAACAACACCATCCAACTCTAAGTCATGGGTTGGGTAATTCCTCTCATGAACCTTTAACTATCTGGAGGCATAACCTATAACCTTTCCATTCTACATAAGCACACAGCCCAATCCAACTTTAGATGCATCACAATACACCACAAAACCTTGAGTACACTCTGATAAGGTCAAATCCAGGGCAGTAGTCAACCTCTTTTTCAATTCCTGTAAGTTTTTCTCTTAAGCTTTGGAACATTGAAATTTAACTGTCTTCTGAGTCATGTTTGTCAATGGATACGAGATAGATGAAAACCCCTCAACAAACCTTCTATAGTAGCCATCCAAACCCAAGAAACTCGCCAACTCTGAACTACTTCTATATTTTGTGTATCAACTCTAAGCCCATCACCGGTAACTATGTGGCCCAAGAATGTCGTAGACTTAAGCCAAAACTCACACTTGGACAACTTTGCATACAACTCCTTATCTTTCAAAGTCTGAAGGAATATCCTGAGGTGTCTAGCATGATCTTCTTCATTCATTTAATAGATTATTATGTCATCAATGAAGATGATAACAAATATATCTAAATAAGATTTGAAGACTTTGTTCATAAGATCCATGAACATTGCTGGTGCACTGTTCAACCCAAAAGATATGACCAAAAACTAATAATGCCCATTTTTGGTTCTAAAAGTTGTCTTTGGAATGTCACATTACCTAACTTTGAACTGATGGTAGCCAGATGTGAGATTAATTTTCGAAATGTGGCACCCTGAAGTTGATCGTATAGATCATCTATCCTTGGGAGAGGATACTTATTATTGATGGTAACCTTATTTAGTTGAAGGTAGTCTATAAACACCCTAAGGGAACCATCTTTCTTTCTTACAAATAAGACCGGAGTGTCTCAACGTGAGACACTTGGTCGAATGAAATCTTTATCTAACAGATCTTTCAACTGTTCTTTGAATTCTTTTAATTCTTCCAGTGCCATTCAATATGGAGGAATAGATATCGGACGAGTATCCGGAATGATGTCTATGTCGATGTTTGTTTCTCTCTGAGGAGGGACTCTAAGTAGATAATCAGGAAAAACTTCTAGAAAATCCTTTACTGTAGAAACTGACTGAAGGGAAGGTACCTCAGCACGTGAGTCATTAAATTGGACTAAGTGATAGATACATCCTTTTGAAATTGACTTTATTGCCTTAAGGTACGAAATGAAATGACCTTAGGAATTGCTAAACTACTACTCCACTCTATAACAGGCTCATTAGGAATCTGAAACTTGACAACTCGAGTTTTACAATCTGTGGATGCATAACAAGCAAGAAGTAGTCCATACCAAGAATGACATCAAAATCTACCATGTCTAACTCCACTAGGTCAACTAATGTGTTCTTGTGATTAATATAAAAAAATACAATCATGATAGACTCTTTCCGCTAGAATAGACTCTCCAACAGGTGTAGAAACACAAAAAAGTTCACAAAGTTTCTCTGGAAGAATCTCAAACTTATTTACAACATATGGAGTTACAAAAGATATACTTGCTCTTGGGTCTAGCAAAGCATAAATATCAAAATTAAAGACTTTGATCATTGATATGCTCAAATTTACTTCTCAAATAAGAAGTAAAGCGGTCGTGTCAAGTAAATAACCCAACTAGTGAAGTTGGGATCGTTCCCACGAGGAAAATAGTCTAGACTTAACTTCAACCTATTATTACAATTGTTTGGTCAATGACTTCCTTGGAAAGTAAAAACATAAAAAGGGGGGCTTCTATCTCTAAATAAGTGAAAATAAATAACAAACTTGAAATAGACACTTAACAGCTTTGAATGTTGGGTTTTAATCAATTAATCAAAGTAACTAGGGTTTACGTTTTTTCCACAGGTTCATAACTTGATAACTCTAACTATAACAATTCTTTCCTAGTATCTTGCATTCAAAGTGATAAGTTATGTATTTCTAAATCCTTGGTCCGGCATCTAGAAAATCTCACTCCGCACCTTGGTGCGGCTACGTGTGTTGCTATCCTAACCCTTATCCTTACCTCATACTAAGCATTGTATTCTATATTTGACTAAGTTATTACCTCGTACGAATCAATACTAGCCTATTAGATAGTATACACTAAATCTATGTTAATAATTCTTTTCCTATTATCTACCTACTTGGTCCGTCAAGTAGCATTAAGGCGAGTTCTAACATTGGCCATCCGTTTAAAAGACTTCTAAACGAAAGAATTATTAATACATGCAAGACACTATTCTAGAATTGTTATTTTAGTTAGGGTTTATCTCATTATTTGCATATGGTTCCCACAACCCTAGTTATAGAGTTTAGTTACTCCTAGCCATAAACACAATATTCAAATATAGTAGATAAGAATTCATGTACTTACTTCAATGAGAACGAGTAAAATCCAAAGTTTGCTTGATTAATCTCTAAAAATCAATTGCAAGAATCTCAAACTCTAACACTAATACACAAAGTCTAATAATATGATGTCTAATCTAGCAGTGTCTAACCTCAAAAATGAGGTTTTTCGAACTATTTATAAAAAATAAAAACCTAATTAAACAAGGACTCTGTTTGCTAGAAATCTGCCAAAACGTGGCTGGGTCGACGGACCACGCGACGGATCGTCGTGGTCACGACGGACCGTCATGGACTCCGTCGTCCCATACTTGTGCAATTTCTTCTACTGCTCTCTTCAGCACCCTCGACGGCAAGTATGACGGAGCGTCATAGGCACAACGGTCCGTCGAGGGTCTTCGTTACAAAACACTTCAACTCTTGGAATCTGGGTACTGGGATTCCTTCTCTGAACTTCATGACGAACCTGCAGGACGGACCGTCATAGCCACGACGGACCGTCACAAGCTCTGTAACCCCACACTTGGTCAGACTTCCCCATCTTCCTTCAGTAGCTTCACTACGCTGCCACCTACAGACCGTCACAAGGACGACGGACCGTCATAAGCTCCCTAGGTGGTCTCTTCTGCATTTCTTCGCTCAAAATCTCCGCGGTCAGCGTTGGAAAGATTTCCTGCAAAACAAAGAGAAACTTATATAAAAATTAGCACAAAAAGTCTTTCGGACACACTAAACTTAAGGAAAAATTATTAATTATACCGTGAAACCACGGTATATCAACACCCTCAACTTAAATTCGTTGTTTGTCCTCAAGCGACGCACTATGACTTACTACACAATCTTTGTACAATAGTATCCATGTTTTATCCTTTGCAATCATTTGGCTATCAATCCCGATTAATCTCATCAAATATATGCATTCTATCACTATTAGGCTTGAATTTTGTGGGATCAGAACATCACACAGACTGACCCTGCACTAACACCTATCCTCTTCAATTTCTCACAGAGGTGCTAACAATTCCGGTATTGCAACTAGTGTCCTCACTTTAAAACAAAATCCTCCTTTTTCACACAATGATTTTAATTTGAGTATAAGGATTACTTTTAAACACTCGCTCTTAGAACAAAGTAACACTCATTCATACCTATTGCCATAAGCTTGCCCTTATTTTCACTGCCTTAAGTTCGCTATGTAACCCTTAGGATCACGATAGGACTTTCTTAGCTTGTAAAATAGGCTCAGGGTCAAGTAGGGTATATTTAGGTATACTTTAGTGACTTTTTGCCCTCCTTGACATATCGGCTAAACCTTCCAGTTTCTATCACTTTATCTCTCCCAGTTTCTCATATTCTTTCACCTTCCTATTTTCTCTTTTTTCTTCATTTGTGTAAGTGACTCTCTTCTTTTCTTGCTTGTATTTCTTGTATATTTTTCTTTTTCTTGACTTTTCTTTCAACTAATTATTGAGTCACTTTACGTTTGCTCTTTCTCTCTCTTTGTTCTTTCAACCCCACTTTCCAGAGCATTCCTCATAATAGTCACCCTAAACTCATAGCTTTGCCATGAGTCAAGGTACACAATACCCAAAGTTGGGTCAGGGCCATAATGGAGGTTGTTTACTACATTAGCCACCCTCAACTTATGCTTTTGGCATAAGCTGAGGTGCACATGTCCAAGGAGGGACCAGGGCCAAAACATTGTTCCCAGAAAAGATCAGTTGGGGTGAAAAAGAAAGGTCTAATTTTAAGCTCAGATTATTTGGATCAAAGAAGTATAAATTTCATTTGGTTTCTTTTATTTAGGCTAGAAATGGGCTATATTGAATAAGGGCCTATGATCCTTTCCTAATTGTCTATTACAGCTTACTTTTAGCAGGACTAACCAGGTAAGTTCTAGCTCAGTACCAATAGTGGACTATTCAAATTTTCCTCACACTCACTTGACATCTCATCACTATACCAGATTATCAGACACCTAGTTCGAATTTAAGACTTAGGGTAATGCAATGGTGTAACTCTATGTCATCCTTAGAGCCACACAATGATCAGTTACTATGCCTAGTCATGCATCATTTTCCAGTTTATCAGGATATCATTTTAGTCATCATGCTTCAGACTTAAAATATGTACAAAAGATATAAACATGTCGGTTCAATAGAAAAAGTAATCAGTCTTTTGGGGGAAAAGAACACAGGAAAGAAAACCCCAAAAGAGGATAGTGAGTTGGGCTACTCAGACTTCACCCTAACACTCACTTTCAATTTACCCCACCCCTAACAAAAAGCATGCAATTGTCCCCAATGCATAAAAATATAAATATTAGAGTGGTAGGTGTAGCAAACCTATGGCGCAAAGCGCCGTCGATCAGCAAGCTGGTGGGTCTGGTTCCCCGTAACCCACGTCCTCTGCAACTTGGACACCCTCAGTGGTGTCCTCAGCAACAACCGCACCATCAGTAGTGCCTCCTTCTATCTCTACAGTGCGGGAGCTAGACGCCCCAGCCGCTAACTGTGATACTCTGATCTGGTGCGCCTCCTCCTCAGTAAGTGAGGCTCTCCTTGCAGCCTCCATCTCTCGGCTCTCCTTCTTCCTTGCTCGCGCCTCGTCCTCTGCTCAACCCCTACTTCTCTTGTCACTCTCTCGAGGGGGAGGTGGTGGAATGTCAGAAGTAGGAAAAAGGGCCGCCAACACTGTGTCCTCAGCAGGCTCGACAGAAGGGGCCTTAGAATTCGGCACCCTAGCCTCTAAGATCGTGTTGATATCTGCACGAAGACTGTCGACTGCAGCCTGAAGGGTCGACACACCCACCGGAGGATCTGGTCGGGCTAGCACCCTCAACTCAAAGGCGTCCAAGCGCTGGTTAACCTCAGCGATCTTCCGCTCTGTAAACTGCACCATTTTCCTCTCTAGGCGCTCTTCGGACTCAGTAATTGACTTCTACATCCACGGCTGGATATGATGCAGAAGAGTGGCCATTTGTGCCTCTACTTTTTGGAACCTAGCAAGAGGGACCAGTGCCGGTAAAGGGGCTGTGCGAGAGGAGCTCGGGGTTGTGCTACTACCCAGGATAGACTCAACCGGGGTAGTGTCAGTGGACGCCTGTGTAGCTGTGCGGGCTTGGGCTACCATATCAGCAAGATCATTAGCAAGTGGGGGCAGCTCTGGACGGGGCCCTCTGCATTGGCCTCGTCTCTGATGAGGCCGACGTCAACAGTGACCTGCGGGGTCTTAAGCTGATCTACATTCCATATGGGCACACCTGCGGACCTGCAAAGGGAAAAGATCATGCACGGGAAAGGGTAGGTAGTAGTGACCTTGAATGCCCTCTCGTGCAAGACTGCCTGGAGAAGCCATGCGAAGTCCACCTCGAATCCGGCTATCATCGCCGCCATCAACACTGCTTGATCCCAGGTAACGATACTATCAGCAGCTATGGGGGAAAAGCAGTGATGGACAAGCAGCCACAAGAACTTTGCTGTGAACGTGAGGTTGGCTTTCTTGATGGCCCTCTTCGGCTCAGTCACCCAATTGGCACCCTCTCCATCTACTGACAGGTGCAGGGCCATCCAACACTTGGTGGTCTCTCTCAGTGATGGCTCGCGCAAGAACTGACCATCCTTAACTATCTGCCAGCGGTAGTCAAACTAGGCAGTGAGAGGGGTCCGAGTAGCATCAACACTCTCGCCGTATAGAAATCGGCGGATGGCGGGCAGGGAAATGTCAACCTGTACCAGACTCGAACCTGCTCTAGTGTGGCCTGTTTAGCGGGGGGCAGCCCGCCTATCAATCTGTGATCGGAGAGTCGTTACGTAGGATGCGTACAACTCTCGGACCATTTCTTCGTTGTATCGTCCCAACGGACGTGCTGTCCACTCCAAGCGATGCCTGGTGAAGAGGTTGTGGATCTCAGGCATCTTCGGGAGACTCCCTGTAAGTACCCGCCGCTCCAAAGTGAGTGTTCGAGTCATCACTCCTTTATCAGTCAGGAACTTGGCGTCGGAGTAGACTTTAAACTGCTCGTCGACACACCACCGGTTGGGTTGGTCAGTGGCTGGAGTGGGGACCTGAGCTGGTGAGTCCAATGTAGAGTCTGAACTGTCAGCCTCAGCAGAAGAGGCCGATGCTAAAGCGGTGACGGGTGCGGGAACCTCAGCAGATTCGAAGGCTTCCTCGGACCATGATAATCCCAAGGAGCCAGACGCTCCTTCCTCATTTGTGGCTAACCCAGAGGGTGTGCCAGTTAGTGTGCGCTCCTCATCAGAATGGGAGGCAGTGACTACGCCGGACGCCACCTTTTTAGGTGTGGCTCTGGGAGCACGTGCAGCACGGGAAGGTGTGGAAGTGCCTGGGGGCACATACTCAAGGTCACGCTCATCATCAGAGCCGATGACCATGCGGGTAGACGGGGTGACAGACTTTGATCGCCCGTGTGCATAGATTCGGTCTTGCTTGGGTTTAATAGTAGATAGTACCTGCAAAGGATTAATATTAGTACGAGTAGTGGCAAACAAGATAAGCGAAACCATACGAAATAAAACATTGAAAATAGTATGTCATTGCTGTAGAAACAGTAACACACGACGGCCCTTGTGACGGCTCGTCGTGACTATGACGGACCGTCGTGAGGTCCGTCGTGTTTTACTTAGACTATGTATATATAGAGAACCCTGAAGGATAGTCTCTGACTAGCATGACGCTATGTGCAGGACGGACCGTCATAGGTACGATGGTCCGTCGTAGATGTCCGTCGTAGGACACTTGAGAAAAAATATGGAGACCCTTAGGAGAGGGGTCTCTGACCGTCATGACGGTAATGCAGGACGGCTCGTCGTGGGTACGACGGTCCGTCACATGTGTCCGATGAAGGACACTTAGAAAAAAATGAGAGACCCTTAGAAATAGAGTCTCTGACAACCAAAATGGTTGTGCAGGACGGACCGTCGTGAGTACAACGATCCGTCACATGTGTCCGTTGGGACAGGGTGCTAGGGCTTTTGCAACGGACCCTACGACGATCCGTCGTGGGTACGATGGTCCGTCATCGGGGTCTCGTTTTGAATAACACTGATAGAACTGAGGGTACCCTAAGCATTCCCGATGAACCCACATCAACCTTGTAGTGTTTTGGACCTACATGTGTCTAACCCAACTACCTAGGACACTAGAATGCAAAAGCACCTATGTCTAGGGTGGTAAACATGGCAATTTCGAACATTTGTAACCTAGGTTAGACAGAATCGTCTAAAGTAAACAACATACGACGAGGAACTAAGCTTAATACTAACTAGTAAACAAAAAGGCAAGATAAATGAGTATAAATTTAGAGACACATACCTTAGAAATGGAGAAAAAGAAAATGGACAATTACTCAGTTGGCAAAGTAGACACCCACAGCAGCAGCTCCGACTAGTAGATGATAACTCAAGGGCGTTGGAGAATTTTAGAGGGCAAAGATCGGTGGGAGGGAATGTGGAAGTTGAAAAGAGAGGGGAGATCAGAGGAATAATGAAGGAATGGGGTGAAATGAGGGGTGGGGGGGGTTTAAACGGTCTGATTTTGAAAAAGGCTCCAGCCGGGTCGGGTCGGGTATAACTCATTAATCACGCGACGGTTCCCCGACGACGGTCCGTCGCAATTGTGACGACCCATCGTTGGTTCCGTCGTGTGTGCCCTAGTTTCAAAATAACAGAAAAATGTACCTGGTACGACGGATGCATACAACGGTCCGTCGCAGGCGCAACGGTCCGTCGATGTGTCCGTTAGTGACTGCTGCAGAGTAATTTTCTGCAGAATTTCCTGGTGATGTGCCTGCAAATTTAAAAACCCATTAGTAGAAAAATGCTACCATTACTAAAAAGACTATAAGTATTGGGTTGCCTCCCAACAAGCGCTTGATTTAAATGTCGCGGCATGACTGGGGACCCTTGATTACTCAGATTTCATCAAGATGGTATGCCTCTATCGCTTCATTCCCCGATGCTTTATAACCAAAATAGAGTTTTATTCTATCTCTATTCCTCTTAAACCGCACTCCTCTCTTGGCTTTTAACTCATCTTCTCCATGAGAGAATACTTAGGTAATCAAGTAAGGGCCAGTCCATTTGGACTTGAGCTTGCCCGGAAGACAAGGCACCCCAGAACTGTCTACAAGCACCAAATCCCCAACCATAAACTCTTGTTTTGCATTTTTCTGTTCAGTCTCCTTCTTCATCTTTTCTTTGTGGGATATGGCAGATACCGATTGGAGCTCACCACTCTTTCTCATGGTCCTACAAATGTTGAAGGTCGCTTCTTTATTATTCAACCGAAATATCATCTGTCACTTCTCCATATCAACTAATGCTCTACCTGTAGCAAGGAATGACCTCCCAAGAATAATAGGCGCTTCAAAATTGACCTCACAATCAATAATAACAAAATCAGCCGGAAAGATGAATGACTCCACTTTAATAGCACATATGGAGTATCCCTATGGGCCGTTTCACTGTCCGATCAGCCATCAGTAGCCGCATCGCAGTGGGTTGTGGATCCCCCAAACCCAATTTCTTGTACATTGAGAAGGCCATGAGATTTATGCTTGCCCCCAGATCACATAATGCTTTCGCAAAATGTAATACCCAACTGTACAAGGAATAGTGAACGCACCAGGATCTTATTTCTTTTCTACGAGGGATCTTGTAGCAGTAGCACTACAATGTTGCAGTCTATCATCATCCTCGAAAGTGACCGATCTTTTCTTGGTGACCAGATCTTTCATAAATTTGGCGTAACCGGGTATTTGTTCTAAAGCTTCTACCAAAGGGACATTGATAGAAATTTGTTCAACATTGTTATGAATCGCCGGTATTTACCATCCTCGGTATTTTTCACTAATCTCTGAGGGAAGGGTGGTGGTGGCCTAGGCATGGGAATTACCTTGATAGGTACTTCTGCATCTTTTCCATTACTATCCTCTGCTTCACCACCACCCTTTACCACATTATCATTATCCTTTCTCATGTTTTCCTCAGTAGATGGCATAGGTCGGTCAACGTTTTGCTTACCACCCTGAGTAGTGATTGCCATACAGTGCGCACCATTCTTCGGATTTTGGACAGTGTTGCTAGGAAGAGTGCCCGGTTGCCATGTGTTCACTGTCGCAGATAATTGGGCCATTTGCAACTCGATCTGCTTAATCGAAACTGCATGTGTATCAGGTTTTTGCCCAATACTAGATAAATCACACCTCAAATCTTTCATGTGTTCATCACTAGTGTCGAACCTCCTCATCATTTTGTGTACTATCTCCACCATCCCTAGGAGTAACTTCACGATTTGAGGAGGGACATAGGGCCCATTCCTATCTTTTCTATTAGCATAGTTACCCCTATTAAAGTTGTTGTCGCGGTTGTAGTTTCCATCACGGACATAATGACCCTCACGGTTGTAGTTACCATAGTTCTGACCTTGGTTCCCTTGACCTTGGCGCCAATTATCCTGATTTGAGCCTTGGGCGCTTTGTCGGAAACCCCTCGTCTTCTCATTTACTGCACAAGTGTCCTTTGCATAATAGCACTCATCATTAGGAGGTGGTGGTTTAGCCAAGTAGTTGACTGCATTTATCTTTTCTGCACCCCCTGTGACATGATTTAGTACCAACCCAAGCTCAGTTCTCATCTGAGCCATTTCTTCACGAATCTCATCTGTTGCTGGGTTGTGAGTGGACTCTACTGCGAAGGTGTTTCTCCCTGCATCAGACTTCCTAGTACTCCAAGCTTTGTTATTCCGTGAGATTTTCTCTTATTTTTCAGCAATCTTAGCATAAGGACACTCCCCATAAGATCCACCTGCTATAGTGTCCAACACCGCTTTGTTGTTATCATCATGTCCCCGGTAGAAGTATTCCTTCAGTGACTCATCATCTATACGGTGATTTGGAACACTTCTCAAGAATGAGGTGAATCTATCCCAAGAACTACTAACTGACTATCCTGGTAGTGCCACAATGTTATTCACCCTGTCTTTGTGGTTTAATTTCTTGGAGACCGGATAGTAGCATGCTAAGAAGACATCCCTTTGTTGGTTCCAAGTGAAGATTGAGTTGTATGGGAGCTCAGTGAACCACATAGCAGCCTCTCCCGTCAGTGAGAGAGGAAACACTCTGAGACCTATTACATCTAGATCCAAATCAGGCCTCCCCACACAACTTTTACACACTTCCCTTAACTTAGCTATATGGGCATGTGGATCCTCAGAAGGTAGCCCTGAAAACAAACCTCAGGCAGTGAGCATTTGCATCAGGCTACTAGTTACCACAAAGATGTGGCCTGTGGGTAGAGGGGGCAAGACAAGTGGCTCATCCGAGTCTGCTATGTTATCATACCCTCTTTAGTATGCTTGAGTCCGTGGAACGGGATTTTGTCCCCTCTGTTGATATTCACCCGGAGCATCGGGTAACATCTGACCATAAACATCAACCGGAGGTGGGATGTTCTGGTTCGGATCCTCATCATTCATTCCCAAGTTTCAATTCATATTGCGCAGTGTACGCTCTAACTCGTGATCGTAGGGAAACAAGGGTTCTCTTCCTCTCCGTGTATTTGGCATACAAGGAGGATAGTTCTGAAAAGAAATCAAAAACACTAAAACAAAGTAAAATGAAGAAAATATCAACTAAACAATAGTAATAAGTTCAAGTTAATCTAAAAGCTAGATTCCCCGGCAGCGGCGCCAAATTTACTTCTCAAATAAGAAGTAAAGCGGTCGTGTCAAGTAAATAACCCAACTAGTGAGGTTGGGATCGTTCCCACGAGGAAAATAGTCTAGACTTAACTTCAACCTAATATTACTATTGTTTGGTCAATGACTTCCTTGGAAAGTAAAAACATAAAAAGGGGGCTTCTATCTCTAAATAAGTGAAAATAAATAACAAACTTTAAAGAGACACTTAACATCTTTGAATGTTGGGTTTTAATCAATTAATCAAAGTAACTAGGGTTTACGTGTTCCCCACAGGTTCATAACTTGATAACTCTGACTATAACAATTCTTTCCTAGTATATTGCATGCAAAGTGATAAGTTATGTATTTCTAAATCCTTGTTCCGGCATCTAGAAAATCTCACTCCGCACGTTGGTCCGGCTACGTGTGTTGCTATCCTAACCCTTATCCTTACCTCATATTAAGCATCGTATTTGATATTTGACTAAGTTATTACCTCGTACCAATCAATACTAGCCTATTAGATAGTATACACAAAATCTATGTTATTAATTCTTTTCCTATTATCTACATCCTTAGTCCGGCAAGTAGCATTAAGGTGAGTTCTAACGTTGGCCATCCGTTAAAAAGACTTCTAAACGAAAGAATTATTAATACATGCAAGACACTATTCTAGAATTGTTATTTTAGTTAGGGTTTATCTCATTATTTGCCTATGGTTCCCACAACCCTAGTTATGGAGTTTAGTTAGTCATAGCTATAAACACAATATTCAAATATAGTAGATAAGAATTCATGTACTTACTTCAATGAGAAAGAGTAAAATCCAAAGTTTGGTTGATTAATCTCCAAAAATCAATTGCAAGAATCTCAAACTCTAACACTAATACACAAAGTCTAATAATATGATGTCTAATCTAGCAGAGTCTAACCTCAAAAACGAGGTTTTTCAAACTATTTATAAAAAAAATAAAAACCTAATTAAACAAGGACTCTGTTTGCTGGAAATCTGCCAAAACGCGGCTGGGTCGGACCACGCGACGGATCATCGTGGTCACGACGGACTGTCATGGACTCCGTCGTCCCATACTTGTGCAATTTCTTCTGCTTCTCTCTTTACCACCCTCGACGGCAAGTATGACGGACCGTCATAGGCACAACGGTTCGTCGAGGGTCTTCGTTTCAAAACACTTCAACTCTTGGAATCTGGGTACTGGGATTACTTCTCTGAACTTCATGAAGAACCTGCAGGACGGACCGTCATAGCCATGACGGACCGTCACAAGCTCCGTAACCCCACACTTGGTCAGACTTCCCCATCTTCCTTCAGTAGCTTCACTACGCTGCCACCTACGGACCGTCACAAGGACGATGGACCGTCATAAGCTCTGTAGGTGGTCTCTTCTGCATTTCTTCCCTCAAAATCTCCGCGTTCAGCGTTGGACAGATTTCCTGCAAAACAAAGAGAAACTTATATAAAAATTAGCACAAAAAGACTTTCGGACACACTTAACTTAAGGAAAAAGTAATAATTATACCGTGAAACCACGGTATATCAATCATACCAGTGACAATATCAAGGGAATTCTCTTGTTCCTAGCGGCTAATGATTGTATAGAGGTGGTTTTCCCTCCGCCAGTACCAGAAGTGTCTCCTCTTGTAGACCTATACGGTGGAGAAACTAATGAAGATTGGGCTCTGTTAGCCGGATTTCCACTACCTTACCTGTTCTTAGGGAACTCTCTCATGAAGTAACCACACTTGAAGCAACCTGTCTGTCCATCACGACATTTACATGGGTGGGTTCTACCACACATAGAACATACAGGAGGCAACTACCTCCATGTGTCACATTTTCTTGAGACTGTGATGGTCTACCTGTGATGTTTTGAAAATTCTGGCCATGATGCTCACCTTGGTTTCTGGATGTAGGAGCACTAGCAGATGATGGTGTATGCCTTTTTTTCCCTAAAAATGTGGTCGATTCGAACCACCTTTTTGGTGACTAAACTCATTCCAGTCTTAGCTTTCTTGCTTTTATACTCTTCTCTAATCCTCAACTTCTCCTCTTCTGTTTGCTCCACATAAACCATTAACCAGGATATATCCATGTCGCCATCAGAAATATAGCTCTGACTTCTTTTCTTGATGCATGACCCAAGCCAGCGAGAAACAAGCTAATTCTGCTCTTCATATCCTTAACTATTTCAGGATCATAGCGGGACAAGTGGGTGAACTTGAAACCATATTCATGTACACACAAGGTGTCTTGTTTCAGTGTAAAGAGTTCTCGTACCTTAGCCTCTTTAAGTTCTCGGGGAAAGATTCGCCACAAGAAAGCCCAACTCGGACGTGGTGCATCCTCATCTTTGCGCTCCTTCCATTGATCTGTCACAATCGGGAAGTACCCCTAGAAGTAACATGGCGTAATCAACCTCTTGGAGGTCTAATATAAGCCACATAGATCATTCGATGCATACGATACTCGAAATAAGTAAGAATTTAGAACTCTCTTCACACATGAAGAATATTTTTCTTAGTTAGAAAGAGGAATACTTTAAAACAACTAACTTTACAATATATATCATGAATTAATCTAATACTTTAGAGTACAACATTTGGGACTAAGCCGATACAAGACTTAATGACTATAAAAGACATTAAAGGAACTTGTGGGTCTTGTCCGCGAATCTATGAGGACTCACCAAAACTTCATCTTAAACCCTTATAAACTTATCCAACATCCATGCCATACCAAGAATTCAAATCCTCTATACTTTAGTCAAAGAGGGATAAGAAGGGGTTAGAACATTTAAGCTCTAAGTATGGAAGCTATGTAAAAAGGAATATTTAGTATAGAAACAGGATTTCATGACATTTTCATAAAAACCTTCATCATAAGAGTTTAAGGGACATAATACAAGTCAACAATAACATCTAAGACATATTCCACTAGCATATATAAGACTCAATTCCATATTCATCAAGTAAGCATTTTCATCATTTAGATTCTCTACCTAAGGTTACTTTAAGACACCAAAATTAGACATGAAGAGACGCCCTATACACCCTCTTTAAGCATAACTATGTCATCCTTAAAGCTAACGTAGATAAGAATATTTCTATTAACATGCTTTACTAAGTCAAAATTATTCATTAAAGCCTTTTAAGAGACAACTAGAAAATTAGGGGATTTCACATAATGGTCTAGGAAAACCTAGGGAACTCATCTTAGTATCTTCAAAGTCTACTCGTGCCATGTGTAGATAGAGTCCCATTCCACTACTTACATGTTGTAGAAACTATCCAGTACTAGAGTGCACATCCCACATTATGATAATAGTCACTCTAACCGACATAGACCATACTAGCTAGGTGTGAAATCCGATGTCATAAGGACCCCTAAATCTTGGAAGGTGTTCTACTTCCAAGGGTATAATTAGGACATGTACTATGTTTACACATGTTTAAGGGATATCAAGGGCTTCTTGTTACTCTCGTCTCATTTAAAGTAGAGTTACTACCATAAGCATATCCACTCGGTGCTTTGCTTTATTCTCATTGTAACGCTCCAAAAGTTCATGACTTAATCTAGAGCCTCAGATAATTAACCAAGACTTAAAACGTTGTTTCTAAGCCTAAATTAATGTATTAAAACTAGTTAACAAGTGTTTGATTCAAGACATCAAGAAACGTCCAAGATGTCTGGAAGCTAGTGCAATTTAACTAGTAAAACGTCATTAGGTTTTATGAAGGTTTGGAAGTGTTGTATAAAGTCTAAATATGAAAAATCACTTTAAATAGGTAAAATAACGTATATAGGGTGAAAAATTCCAGGTCCAACCCCCCAAGGATCGCCACAGGGGCCCATGAAGGGACCCCAACTTTGGCTAACAAGCTGCCAAAAAGCAGCGACCATTTGCACATGATGGGAGCCAGTCCGTGTCGCAGACTTGGTGCACCCCTAGATGAAAACCATGTCTGCCTCACGGGCATGTAGCAGAACTTCTGTTTCAAAAAATTAATTTAGAAAATCTTGCAGGAACAGCTCTGCATCACGAACTTATTCCCCGACGAGAATCTAACATTTGAAATTCAAGTTTGACTTCATTAAAGGGTCAACTTAAGAGAGAGGTCTTTTGGGTATTTCATGGGAGGGTTATATATTTATTTGCAATCAGTTTTTCTTCACATTCACTCAATCAAATCAAATCCCCAAATAAAAACCCAAAAGTTCCCACCTCTCTACTTTCCCTCTCTATTCATCCTCCATTTAAGGAAGCAAGAAGCTTGAAGAAGAAGACCAAATTCTCTAGGATTTCAATCAAATTTTGTGGATAAAGCTTCATTAAGGTATGTATTATTCACTATTTTGTTTCCTTTCCCCAAGAGATCATTTCAAAGTTGATTTCTAAATCACCCAATTCAATGGGTTTTCTTCTTCAAGTGGATTTTCTACTAAAATTGAAATTGATGATTTATTGTGACAAATTATGATTACTTATGGATACTTAGTTGTAGATTAATGAGTAACATATTTTTGTTAACGGCTATTCTTGTAGATCATGTCTATTTCCCTTATTTCCCCAAATCATGGATCTTGCTTACGAATTGATTGGAATTGATGAATGTGTTGATTATTAGACTTGTTTCAAATATTCTAATTCATTTATGGACTGCATAGGGTCATATATTATTAAAATTGGATCTATTCCTTGAAGAATTCACGATAAACAATATTCCCTAACCCTAGGTTATTGATTGATATTGAATTGGTTAGTGATGATATAGTTGACTTATTTATTGTATATATTACTATTGTATGATATTGTGAAGCCTATTTATGGGTAAATATGGTTGGTTGATGGTAAGACCATTGAGGAAGGATTGAAGGCGAATTGGTAATACCTTGTGATCTTAAATTCTTACTTCAGTTATGATGGCTTGTACTTGATGATGATCTTTAGTTGAAGTATTACATATAATTAGATTAAATAGGTGATGGAATGATGAATGTCATTGAAATGTATTGACTATGTGAATTGCGAGATTACGATTAAGGTATAATGATATAAGGTTGATTGTGAATCACTTATGTGCCTTATTATGATATGATGATGATAGTGTTAATATCACAAATGAATGGTTGTAATAAAGTACATTCTAATGCAATAACTAACGAGTTAATGATATGATATACAATGAGTTAGTCTCCTATGGCCTATATTAAGCTATAATTGATTAAGAATGACTCAAAGATATTTCAAAAAAGGACTTTAGCTTAGCACCGAGTGAACTAGATATGAGAGGTGTCCCTTCCCAATGTGGGAAGATAGGTTCATAGTGATTCTCATGAGATACATATTACAACACAACGGTGCATAAAGAGGTTATCAAATATGTCTTATATTTGTTGAACTATGTTTCCCCATAGGAATACTAGCTAGTGGATCCACCTAGAATGTCATGTTCATGTTTTGATTCCACCTTGGCAAGTAGATCACCTTCTTTCGGTGTAGGGTTTCATGACACTGGATTCCATATTTATCTCATATGGTCTATGTAGCTTAAGGCAATTATTCCCGAAAGAAAAATAAAGTAATAAGTGAACACTAACTAGGATGACTTAAGGGTTTTGACTAAGTGTAGGTTGGGGTATGGGACTTTACCTATGCATTGCACTAGTTGTCCTTGAGGGAAATCCTAGGAGGTTGTTCTTATGTTATTATGTCTTATGATATCATGAAATGTATAATGTTGACTCTATATGATGTTATTCTTGTATGATGTTGGTTACATTGATGAACATGGTATTGGTCTAAATTGTTATATGTGGTGATGACTACCTATGATGATATGTTGTATGAAGCAAGACATAACTTATGATATGCTATCTTGTTTACTTGATTGTGTGGTGTTATGGGGCTCCACATGAGAATTGAACTTGTAGGCTTGGGATGGGATTGTTTGTAAGGGTCTTGTATGTTGTCTTGTATGTTGATGATTTGACTTATTGAACATGAAATGATAATGTGACAATATGATAATATTGTTCTTATTTATGAACATGCTTGTGTTATCATGATCCTTGTCTTGCAGATGCTCTCTCGTATATGCATAAAGGCTTTCCAAATGACTTAGCATGTTTCTAAAGAAATGTCCCTTTTATGCATGTCTTCAATTGATTTTATGTGCATATATCCACACATAGTACAAGTGGTATACTAACCCATATTTCTATGTTTTCTCCAAATGTGTAGGTTCCGGCTATCGAGTTTCTAGGAGGCTGATTGAAGAAGACTTGGACTCTTTTCTCCAAGTGTTGGTAGGTCATCATGTTCGGGATGTTACCTTTCCTACATTATGGTTTTGAAGTTGTATTGTCACAAAGACATTGTTCATTCCTTTATCATTTGAATATTGATGTAAGCCTATAATGGCGTACTTACTTTGTAATGTCTATGTGCAACATTTGTACTGGTTTAGATGGTTCAATATGAGGTTTGTATTAGACTAATTACTATGTATTGATTATGTTGTAATAAATGAGAAGCCTTTTTATGCATCATATATAAAAGAGTCTAAGTAAACTACCTATGTAGTATGCGAGAGCTCTATGTAAATCTCACTATATAGTTATATATTAAAATTTTTAATTTTCTGTACTTCTTAACCTATAAAATGTAATAACGAACGCTAAGAAGTTAGTCTTAGTCATTGTCGGTTACGTCTAGGGGGTGCTCCCCCATAGTGAAAAACTTGGTATCAGCGCATGTGGTTGAAATAATCTTAGGATTGATGTCTCATTGAATCACGTTTACCTAAAGTCTTGTTCGTGGGTGTGAAGCACACCACACTTATGGATGAAGGCTATGTGACGCTTAGGAATTCTCACTTATTAGTAATCTTGAAAGTCGTGCCTTTTGAGTGGTAACTCTATGAGTCCCTTCTTGTTCTAATCCTTTTCTTGTGAATATAGGATATGAGTACAAGACGTGCAGCCGCAAAGTGAATTGAGGAAGATTCGACTAATGCGGGAGTTCCTCCCAAGGCAACCAAGTCCCTTCATAAGGCAATCAAATGCCTCCTCAAGACCAAGCTTTGGTAATTCCTGCACATATGATGGATGGAGAAATAAGGTCGGCTATTGTGACTTTCTCTCTATCCATGACTACGCAAGCACAACCGGGAGACACTCAATCTCAAGCCATGGCGACTCAAGCAAATAGGGAGCTTGCACCCCGAGTTCAACAACATGCTAGAATGATTGCTTCCCACTTGAGGGACTTCACTAGGATGAATCCTCCTATGTTCTTTGAGTTGAAAGTGAACGAAGATCCCCAAGACTTCAATGATGGGGCCTACAAGATTCTTTATGCTATAAGGGGTTGACTTAAAACAAAAAAGTCGAGCAATCTTCCTAACAACTCAAGGATGTAGCTCAAACATTGTACACCCAATGGAGAGACAATAGGGCCTTAGAGTGGGTCCTATCACTTGGGAGTTGTTTATAAGGACTTCCCTTGATCGGTTATTTCTTAGAGAGAAAAGGGAGGCAAAAGTGGAGGAATTCATCAACCTTTGAAAAGGTGGTATGAGTGTGCAAGAGTACTTCCTGAAGTTCACCAAATTGTCCAAGTATGAAACTCTTCTAACCCAAGTGATGAGTCACTTTGTTATGGAAGTGTTCGATGACTTGGTTGAAGAGTGTCATTCGGCGATGCTCCATGAAAAAATGGATATCTATTAACCGGTTTATGGTTAAAGCACAAAAAATTGAGAAAACTCGACTGAAGAGGAATAATAGGGATTTCAAGAAGGCCATGTCTTTGAGGGAGGTACTTCCAAGGGTAGGCTTGAGATTCAAGACAAGTCTAGGTTCGAAAAGAGGGTTTCCAACCATGTTCCTTCCAAATTTCCCAAGTCTAAAAAGGATAGTGTGTCTAACCCTAAGTCTCAAAAGGCAAGAAGTGGAAATGTATCTAGCAACAAACCTACTTGTGCCAAGTGTGGTAAGAAGCATTGGGGTGAGTGTCTAGTTGGGACAGAGAATTGATTTGGTTGTGGAAAGAGTGGACATAAGTTTAGGGATTTTCCTAATGTGAGGAGTCAAGATAAGAGGAGTGCTCAAACTTAATCAAGTGGTCTTAGTTCCTAAAGTCCAAAAAGGAACCACTTTTATGCTCTTCGCTCTAGGTATGAGCAAGAGGAGTCTCCCGATGTGGTCACTGGTACAAGTATTTTCTATTGATGTTTATGCTTTACTTTATCCCAGTGCTATATTATCATTTGTAACATATCTAATAGCTATAAAGTTTGATGTTCTACCTAATGTTTTGATTGAACCATTTTCTGTTACAACCCCGGTGGGTGACTCTGTTGTGGCTAGAAGAGTCTTTACGATTTGTCCAATATCTTCGCCCAATAAAGTTACATGGGTCGATATGGGTAGAACTTTGGTATGGTTGATTTTGATGTTATTTTGGGAATGGATAGATTGAAATCTTGTTTTGCTTCCATTAATTGTCAAACAAGGGTATTGAAGCTCAATTTCCCTAATGAACCTATCTTAGAGTGGAAGGGTGTAGCTCAATTCCTACAGGTCGTATCATTTCTTGTTTAAAAGCTTGTAAAATAATATCTAAAGGGTATATTTACCATATTGTAAGAGTCAAATATCTAGACTCCAAAATTCTTCCTCTAGAGTCGGTCCCAGTAGTGAAGGACTTCCCTTAAGTCTTTCCGAATGACTTGCCTGAAATTCCTCCCGAATGGTAAATTGACTTTGGTATTGAATTATTATCGGATACGAATCCCATTTCAATCCCTCCTTATCGGATTGCTCCAGCGGAGTTGAAAGAGTTAAAGATTCAACTCAAAAACATATTAAATAAGGGGTTTATTTAACCTAGTATTTAACCATGAGGAGCTCTGATATTGTTCGTTAATAAGAAGGATGGGTCCCTTAGGATGTTCATTGACTATCATCAACTCAATAAAGTGACCACCAAGAACAAGTATCCTCTCCCTCGGATTGACGACTTGTTTGATAAACTCCAAGGGGCTAGCTACTTTTCTAAGATTGACTTAAAATCGGGGTATCCCCAACTCACTGTCACATCCCAAAACTACACCCTAGAAGTTAGGTCAATCTCGGACTGCAACCGGCATACCTGACCTCTCTGAGGTCTTGTACAAGCCCTTTCTATATCATTCATCGAATATACATAATGAAAAGTAGTGAGGAATTAAAAAATTTCACAAACATTAGAAATATATTTAATAACATTTTTCATTATAAATCATAGGAAATACTAAGGCCGCATATGTTTGCACTTAACGGAGGTCTCAATCTTTATCATTCAGATTCAGCCCATTAAGTACATTTAATTTTTAGGTCTGAATCTGAATCATTCAAATTCAACCCATTAAGTTCATTTGTTTAACTTTTTTAAAACCTCTTAATGGGTATGAAGAGGGACAAATGAATCAGATATCTAGGACACTCTTAACAACACTAAGACTCATTTTATAAGTTATCAAATAATAAATCATCGTTTCTTTGCTTTGTGTGTGCCTTTTTTATCTCATAACTAAAAACTGTTTTTCTCTCTTTTCTCAATCAAACACTATTTTTTCCCTCTTGAACTAGTAATATCTTTTAAATTCTTTTAAGTATTTTTTAAATTAACTATTGTCGTGTGTCAAGAATAGTGGTTGCAATAATATTTTTGGTGTATTTTTGTTTATCAAGGTTTTTGAATGAAAAAATAGTACTACAAACAACTTATTTTTCAAAAGCCATATATATTTTGTTGAAATGAAATTTTTATAATATTTTATAAATGTTCAATTTACTTGCACATTCAGATATTGAAAACAAACAATATTATTATTTAGTGTTCAGATTTAAATACCACATCTTAATATTCAGATGTGTATTCAGATTAAAACACTCAAATCTTAATGAAAATCTTAATATTCAGATGTGTATTTATATTCAGACCTCTTAATCCTAATGAAAACAAATGACTCCTAAGTCTCAATCTCATCAAACTTAAGACACGAGAATACTTTTGGTACACGGCCCATACTTCAAAATATTAATTACTTAGTCTATTACAATACTTTGAAAAGAAACATAAAAGGCATCTATACCCTCAAATCAAATGAGGACATACTTAAACTTCACTTGAATGATGCTACGATGCAAGTCTTGCTTCTCAAATGTTCTTCACCTACCAACATCTATAGAGATAGATAAAAGCATGGATTAGTACAACCACATGTACTAAGTATGACATAATGCATGAAAATCATGAAAATGGACCTTTATTGAAAATATGCATTTTTTCATTTAAATATCATACTATAATCATAAGAACAACATTTATCAACTTAGAAACACATAAGATAACATTTAAACAATTATTCACATTTTTAGGAAACCTTACAGTCACTTAAACTCACTGTACAGTGAATTGATTCACTATTTTAGTGAAGTATTTTCTCTTCCTTTTAAACACTTTCTAGCATGTTGCCTTCTCACTAAAAGCTATCATAAGACTCACTTAAGCAACACTAAGAGAGACCGCACATACACCCTCTATAAACATGCCTAACTGACCCTCAAGACTAGTCATAATGAGACAGATACACACCTACAAGACATCAAACACATGAACATGAGATTTCCTCTACCAAAGGTGATTCTAAGTCTCACTTGAGTGAGTTGGGAAGTGACCACCCATACAATCCCTTACATACACACTTAAGAGATCCTATAGACTACCTATGATAGAATCATTCTGACTTAGCACAACAAGATATAAATAATATTATATTCTCTTACCAAAAAGGCTATAACAAGACTTACTTAAGTAAATCAAGTAGATAACGTCCATGATTGACCTCTTCAAGAATGCCTAAGTAATCCTTAAAACTTCCTAAGTTTAGATCATGTCTACACATTCAACCACTTTCCTTAACTAGAGTCATTCTTATGACTCATCTAGGTAATATATGAAGTGACTATTCCTATGTGCCCCTCACATATTAACTAGACAACCCTTAACTACTCTAGACAAGTACTTATTTATTTAACATACTTCTTAACTTAAGTCATTGAATTAATTAGTTCATTTAGGAGACATTCAACACATAAATGACATTCAAGTAATGGTCTTGGACAAGACTTAGAGACTCTAATTAGCTTTTTCAAAGCCTATTGTTCAAAGTCTAGATAGTGTCTCATGCCACCACTTAAACTTCATAGAACCTTTCTAATGCAAGTAAGTATCCCATATTATGAGAACAGACAATAACCGACATAGACCATGATAGCAAAACATGGAATCTGAAGTTCTATCCTACTCCAATGAGGATGTTCTACCTGAAAATGGTAGAACTTAGACAACATCCCATGTAGGCACATGGTAAAGGAATATGAAGGGCATGTTTTGTAATCTAGTCTCATTCTTTAACTAGTACTGTTTTCCCTTACCATACTTACTCGGTTCTGTTCCTTCTTCTCATAAACTAATTTACACTTAAGGTTCATATAAAGGGTTTCATATCAAGTTCATAACCCAATCACATTTATCCTACCAAGAAAAGGTACACTAGGACTACCATACAATGGCGACAAGAAGCTATCATGAATTTCTTAAGGATTGATATGATGTCGTTCTATCCAATCAACCTGAAGTATATCATTCTTTACTTGAAGGATACCATTATGGCATTCAACTGCAACATTCATAATCTTACCACTAGGTTTAAGGTTGCACATAAAGACCCTCTTAACATCATTTAAGGTCACATGTCATTAATACATTCTAGACTAAGAGGCTTTAGCATCCTAAGTACAGACATATCATATTCACATTGATACATGCATCAAGTAAGGGACACAAATCAACCAATATAAGACACGACATACTTTACTTCAACACATATTACATGTCATTCTAGAAACACATAGAAATAACCATATCCTCTTTAATCAATCATATACACTACCATATAATCATCAATATTACCATAATATATTCATATAATCAAGTAGGAATAACCAAGAATCAACCCTAATAATATACACACAAAGTCATAGTCATAGTCTAACATGATCACCTAAATAACATCAATAGAAGGAACCACATATACTTTCACATTAGTTATCATGTAGGTGGATATTATCGTACTTCACATAATCATCATAATACTTCAAGTAGTTGCTGACAAAGTCATGATCATCATAATACAATAAGTAACGCCGACAAGGCCACATCAATTACAAGTAAAGCACATAACAACGACACCATAAGTGGAGCATATCAATCATAACATAATTGAAGTCTAATTAACGTAAAATAAAGGGAATTAGGGAAGCGTACCACCAATTCATCCTTAACACCTCAATCCGATGCTAAATCACCCAATTCAATATCATAAGGCCCTTACAAATGGCAAGGAACATCAATTCAATGCATAAATCATAATACTCAATGAAACTAGGTTACTCCAAAATAGATTTATCAATATAATACAACCTATACCTCAATTGACTACAATTTTTACATCATTAGATAGCCCATAGAATACTACACTAGAATTCATAAATATTAAGTAAATATTACGTAACCCATAAAGTAGTAAAAACTAGGGTTCATCAATTGCATGGTTTCATACGTTAATTGATTTAAAATCATCTAATAAATAACATTTAAATAAATATTCAATTCTTAAAAACCTTTAATGCAAGAACCCGTGCATAAATCATGAAATTGGACAATTCATCTTTGAAAACATTGGAAAACATCTTTGAAAGTTGGGCTCCTTGATTAATAGAGTTTCAAGGATCAAAAAGCATACCTCAATGAATATAATTCTTCAATTTTATGAATAATCTCCACTCAATTCTCCAATCCAAGCCCTACCTTGAGTTTTGGCTACAATGGAGTTCTCGGAATTTCTAAGGAAATTTGGGTTTTGATTTGGAAGAATGAAATCTTCTATGTGTTTTAGGCTTATAAACACATTTAAAATACCCAAAATTTCCTTAAGGAACCTCCAATATTCTTATTTAGACGTATGGTGAATTTACAACTTCACCCCTAACTTAATAGTGAACTGTGTAGGGAGGCAGTCCACCAACGATTGTTAATCGACGACCCGTCACTTTACCAATGGACCGTCCTTTTGGTCCGTGGTTGGGTACTAAGGCTAGTCATTGGCTTTCTATCCCACAATCCTAAGTGACAACCAATGATACACCACCAACGGGGCATCGACTGACCCACTGGGCATCGATTGTCATCTGTTGGTAGGTTGTCCTGGGCAGTCTTGGGCACCAACTTTGGGTCCTTCCTCAAGGACACTTGGATAGTCCTTAGGGATGTTAATGTAACACCTTGAAAATCCAAGACGTGTCGTAAATCCTAACATAGGTTTAATGGGGTCTAAGTAGTATTTTTATGTCAATTTTAATGAATTAGGTTATTTAGGAAGTTTAAGAACCAAAATGTCCTAGATTGTCCATGACATGCGGAAGTTTGTTCAAAAGGGGTGCTAGCGTTCCTTAGCCTATTTGACTAGCTTTTAGGAGTCAGAAATCTATGAAAAGTGGTTAAAGGGTACATAACAGGTGCCTAATTTGTTTCTTTATCGAAACATCCAGGTAGGACTCCCTAAGGACCAACCAAGGGCCCGTGAGGAGGAACCTGCAGGTTGAGGCCAAACTACTTGTGTAGTGTGCATCGACAGGACAATAAACGGTCCGTGTGTGGACTCACGTGGCGTCAATTATACGTTGTCCCACACTTAGACAACTTGAGGAATCCCCTCGCCTCCATAGTCTATGACTGAGACGACGGTGTGCATGGTGGATGGGGGGGTTGTCCTTCAACTCACAGACGACCCGTAGGCGGGGTTCCATCTGTAAGGGTCCTAAGTTTCTGCACGTTCTTAATTGAGTTTATTTAATTCATTAGGTGTTTTACTGGTTAGTTAGGGATTAAGGGTAGACAAATTATCTAATTTAACTCCTAATATAAATACACCTAACCCTCATCAATCTTAACACAATTCAAAAAATAAACTCTATTCCTTCTCTCTTCTTTCTCTCTCTACTTGAACTCACCATTAAAGACTAGCAAGGAAAGGGGTTTGAGGTATGGAAAGGAATAATTCACAATCAATTCTTCATCAAACGTTAAGGTATGGGATATAATTCACCTTTGATACTCTTTCCTAAAAGGGTTTCTTCAAAATGGATTTCAAAAGTTGAATTTTCATGTGGGTTTCATCCAATTATGAAATTGAAGTTATGAATTGAGTTGTTGATTATTTCTTTAGTTTATATTGGATAGATTAACATGTATTTTTACTTGATTATGGTAATTGTTTATGGTTTGGTCTAAATTGAAGAGGATGATCCTCAACCCCTAACCCTAGGTTGTCATGTTGACCTATATAGTATTGTGATCATTCAATTTATTTGGTTATTGATTAGATTAATATACTATGGTGTTATTATGAATAAATTAAGATGACTTATAGGCCTATCATGCTAGTTCTTGAGATGTGATTTAGGTTATGAAGTATATTGTTTAATTAGCCTATGTATCTTGTCTTAAGTTATGATCTAGTGTTGATTTATGTTATAGAGATGCACTTGGCCTTGTTGTCTTATTGGTTATCATTGTGTGATTATGTTACTCCTCTAGTTGGGTTGAGTTATAGGGTAATGGTAAGACCTTGATGATGAACTATGAGTAAGACTTGGTAAGTGTTAGAATATCTATCTTTACTTCCAAGTGTGATTAATCGTTATATTAGAATGATAGGGTTGTATGATGTTTAATTGAAATGTCTTGACTATGTTGTGAGGTTGATTAAGTTGTATGTGATATAAGCACCGTGATAACTATCAATGTGTCTTGATATGCTATGAAATGCTAATGTGTTAACTCAGTTATGTGAATTGTAATGAAAGGACTATACTCATGCAATTCTTATAGAGTTATTGATGATGATGATGATTATACAAGGGGTAGATCTTATGACCTAAACTAAGCTATTATAGTTAATAAAAGGCTTAAAGACATTTTAATAAAGGGACTTAGCTTAGCACCGAGTGAACTTGACAATGGGAGGTGATGACTTCCCAAAGAGGAAGATTCGCCCTACAGTTCTATATGAGATATTGACTTCCCAAAGAGGAATACTCATCCAACGGATTCCCATGAGAGAAGTCCCCAACTACAAAGTAGTATCAAGAGGGAATATACTATCTCTTAATTCTTGAACTATGTTTCCCCCATTGGAAGACTAGCTAGTGGATCCATCTAGAAAGTTACTTTTATGTTTGGTTCTACTTTGGCCGGTAGACCACCTTCTATTGGTGTAAGATTTTATAACACAGGATTCCACACTTCGCTTATGTGGTCTATGTCGGTTAAGGCAATTGTTCCCTAAATTAAGATAAAGTAATGAAAAATGAACTAACTAAGGTGACTTGATAGGTTTAACTTAGCCTAAGTAGGTGTATGGGACTCTACTTATGTCTTGCACTAGTCGACCTTGATGGAAGCTTTAGGTTGTTGATATTAATGATGTATATGATGATAATATGTGGATTTTATAAGGTAAATGACTATATATGATGATGATTATCCTCGTTATATATATAGTTTGATTGTATTGTTAAAGTTTGACATTGGTTATGTTTTCTTGTTAAGTCTACTTGGTTGAGCAAGGTTATGGGGCTTTGCTTGGTCATTGCACTTTTTGCCTTGACAAGGATTCATGAGTAGTTTTCTTGATTATTATAATATGATTGACTCTTAATCATTCTTGTGATGTTATTCCTTGATGATAGAATTGTAGTAAATCATGGTTTGAAGTATGTTGGAATACGTATTACTTGTTGAGTTAGTAAGCATGTTAGGTTGGTTGATATGACTTGTCTTGGCTTGTATAAGGTTTTTAAAAGGGTAAAACGGCATGTTTTGACTAAATATCCCTTTTTAGCATGTTTTGCTAGTATATGTGCATAAGGTCTCATACTTAGTACATATGGAGTACTAACCCCATTTTCTTCCCTTTTCCCAAACATTTTAGATTCCGATCGTTGAAGGTTTATTCGGGACGACTTGAACAAGGCTTGTATATTTTCTATCATCCAAGTGGATAGGTCCTCACTTTCCGAGGGAAATGTCAATATCTTGCCTTCAGAGTTTCTTTGTTATGTATTTAAGAGTCTTTCATTTCTTTCCTTTTCAATTGAGTACTATACTTTTTCATTTCATTCCTTTTCAATTGAGTACTATACTTTTGAATGACCTATATGTGGTCTTGTTGGATTAATGTAAAGGTCATGCCCACATTGTGATAATCGTTTAGATGGTATGAAATAGGACAATTTTTGAGACTATCTTACTATCATATATATATGTATGTGCAATAAAACTAGAAGACTATGTAACCTTCCTAATCAAGACGACTATATATTATGTGTATGTAGAGGTCTATATAAACCTCCAAGTAGTTATAATAAAAGCTCTAAATTTTTCCGCATTTTTCAACCAATGCGTGTAATGACGTGAAACTAAGAGGCTAGTCTTAATCTTTAAAAAGGACGATGATGCTGGTTACGTTTGGGGGGTGAACCCGTATCTGAAAAACTTGGTATCAGAGCCAGGTTGAATATCGTTTAGTTATGTCTCTCTCCCTCTACCACTTCTATCTAGGTTTGTATTCATAATTCTGAAGTGCGCCACACTTATGAATAAGAACCTATGTGATGCCTAGGAATAACTCTTTTTTCTTGAAAATGTTATACTGTGCCGATAGAGTATATACTTATAGTGTGCTTTTGAATCTAATTCTATTGTTGTGCTTATAGGAAGCATGAACAGTTGAAGGAATGCGGCTCGAAGACTTGAAGAGGAAATTGCCAATGCGGGAGCTCCTCCCCGTGGGAGCAAGTTCCTCCACTTTAAGAAGATGCTAATGTTGACAAAGATCCGGTCAATCCTCCATCCTCGACGGATGGAGATATAAGGGCTTACCTTATTCAATTTGCTCAAGTCACCACCGTCCAAAACCAAGCTATGATGCCCTAAGCAAACCGGGAGGATTTCCCCCGTCCTCAACAACAAGTCACTACTATGGTTTCCCGTCTATGGGACTTCACTCGAATGATCGCTCTTACTTTTGACGGGTCTAAGGTTGCTCAAGACCCCCATGAACTTATCGATGCAGTCTCTAAAATACTTTTGGCTATAGGGTTGTCCACAAGTGAGAAGGCCAAGTTGGCTACTTATCAACTTAACGACGTAGAGCAAGCATGGTATGTGCAATGGATGGATAATAGGCCATTGAGGGGTGGTTTGTTGACTAGGGAGATCTTTAACATGGCTTTTCTAGATAGGTTCTTTCCTAGGAAAAAGAGGGAGGAAAAAGTGGTGGAGTTCATAAACCTTCGCTTAGGAGGAAGGACTGTACATAAGTACTCTTTGGAATTCATTAAGTTGTCCAAATATTCTCCTTCTTTGGTTTCCGATCCTAGAGACCAAATGAGCCATTTTGTGATGAAGATGTCAGAGCACTTAAAAAAGGAGAGCCATTCGGCCATGCATATAACAACATGAAAATTTTTGTCTTATGGTGCATGCAAGAAGGGTTGAGGAGGCAAGGGCTAAGAGAAAGAGTAGAGATGCTAAGAGATAAAGATCATTTAATGGAGGTTCTTCAAAGAATAGGCTTGAAATACAAGACAAGCCTAGATTTAAGAGACAGGTTTCTAATCAAGTTCCATCCAAGTTCCCAAAGGCTCGTTATGACATGGTAAATAAATTGAGAGCTAAAAGGGAAAGTGTGGAAACTCACCAAATGAGCAGCCTACATGTGCCAAGTGTGGAAAGGGTCATCTTGGTGAGTGCTTGGTAGGAATGGGTAATTGCATTAGTTGTGTCAAGGGTGGTCACAAGATGAGAGATTGTCCAGACTTGAAGGATCACGAGAGGAGTGGTCAAGATCAAGCAAGTGGTTCTGTGATGCTCCAAAGAAGAACCGTTTCTATGCTCTTCACTCTAGGGGTGATCAAAAGACTTCTTCCAACGTGGTGACCAATATTCTGAAAGTCTTCTCTATTTATGTTATGCCTTACTTGATCCCAACACTACTTTATCCTTTGTTACTCCTTTAGTAGCCAAAAGTTTGATATTTTACCCGATATTTTGCATGAACCTATTATGGTGTCTACTCCAGTGGATGAGTCGGTTGTTTCAAAAAGGTGTATACAGATTTTCCAATAATCTTGCCCAATCTAGTTTCTTATGTTGATCTAGTAGAACTCGATATGCTTGATTTTCATGTTATATTGGGTATAGATTGGTTGCATGCTTGTTTTGCTTCTATTGATTGTAGGACAAGGGTTGTGATGTTTAACTTTCCAAATGAACCCGTTGTAGAGTGGAAGGGGGGAAATTCTATTCCTAGAGGTCGTATTATCTCTTGTCTAAAATCATGTAAAATATCTCAAAGGGTTGTCAATATGACACTGTAAGAGTCCAAGATCTAGACTCTGAAATTCCTCACATTGAGTCGGTCCCCGTAGTGAGTGAATTTCCGAAGGTTTTTCTTAATGACCTTCCCGATATTCCATCTGAATAGGAAATTGATTTTGGCATTGATGTTCTACCGGATACAAATCCCATTTCAATTTCTCCTTATCGGATAACTCTGTCTGAGTTGAAGGAGTTGAAGGCTCAACTTAAGGATTTAATAGATAACAGTTATATAAGGCCTAGTATTTCTCCATGGGGTGCTCCAATTTTTGTTTGTAAAGAAGAAAAATGGGTTGTTGAGAATGTGTATTGATTACCACAAAGTGAACAAGGTCACCTTTAAGAATAAGTACCCTCTCCCTCAGATTGACGACTTGTCTGATCAACTCCAAGGGGCGAGTTTATTTTTAAATAGACTTGAGATCGGGGTATAACAAAATTAGGGCGAGAGGTGATTATGTACCATAGACGGCCTTTTGAACAAGGTATGGGCAGTATGAGTTCTTGGTTATGTCTTTCAGCCTTACTAATGCTCCGGCAGCGTTTATGGACCTAATGAATATAGTGTTCCAAAATTACCTAGATTCATTTGTTATTCTCTTCATTGACGATATCTTGGTATATTCGGAGAATGAGGGTGATCATATGGGTCATTTGAGGGTGGTATTGCAAGCCTTTAAAGAACATCAATTGTTTGCCGAAAAAAGCAAGTGCGAGTTTTTGTTGAGGTCGGTGACATTTCTTGGGCATATCATCTCAAGTAAAGGAGTTGAGAGCGACCCAAGGAAAATGGTGGGAGTGAAGAATTAGTGTAGACCATTGACTCCAATCGGCATTAGGAGTTTCTTCGGTCTAGTTGAGGCTGCAACATGGGAAACCGAGGCCGACATGAAGTGTCGTTACCCTTATATTTTCTTATAATTAAGGTTATTCATTCTTTTTAATAATATAAATATGACTATAAACTGAAGTTTATTGATTTTTTGTGAAGTCTTCCAAAAATGTGCATTTTGGGGTTGCATTACATTGATGTAGTACCTCTAAAACTTGAATTTTTCCTTTTTGGTTTATTTGAGTTATGTTGTGCATTTTTGTACGGTGAGTCTTTATGAAATGATATAGCATGTTCTTAAGTTGATTTTTGTGCTAATTCACTCATGTAATGTATGTTGAGATCATAAGGGTTGTGGGAAGGAAAATACCTCATGATGAAGTGTTTTGGGCCTTATGTGTAAAAATTTGAGTTTTGAAATTTTCCTTGTTGAAATGAAATGGTTTATGTTTATTTGATAGTGTTGATTGGTTGGGCTTCTAGTATTGAGTCTATTCCTTCCTTCAAAAGAGTTTAAGTGTCAGTCGGGTACGAATATTACAAAAGGGTATCTATAACACCTTGAAAATCCAAGACGTGTCGTAAAGCCTAACATAGGTTTCATGGGGTTTAAGTACTGTTTTTAAGTCCATTTCAATGAATTTCGGTCATTAAGGAAGTTTAAGAAAAAAACATCCAAGAACGTCCATGACATCCGCAAGTTGGTTAATAGGGGTGCTAGCGTGCCTTAGCCTAGTTTACTAGCTTTTAGGAGTCGGAAATCTATGAAAAGTGGTGAAAGGGTATCTAACAGGTGCTTACTTTTTTTCATGATTGAAAACGTCCGGGTACGAATCCCCAAGGACAAACCAAGGGCCTTACAGGTTGAGGCAACACTGCCTATGCAGTGTGCATCGATGGGACAATAGACGGTCCTTGTGTGGACTGATGGGGCATCGATGACACCGCCGTCCCACACTTAGAAAAATTGACCAGCACAGTCTCTAACAGTGACGACAGAATGTAGGACAAAGGAGGGTTGTTCGTCGACTCACAGACGGCCCGTAGGCGGGGTTCCGTCTATGAGGCTCCTAACTTGCTGCAAGTTTTGAATTCAGTTTATTTAATTAATTAGGTGGTTAAATGGTTATTTAGGTATTAAGGGAAGACTAATTAAATAATCTAACTCCCAATATAAATACCCATAATCCTCATTAATTTAAGCACAACTCACAAAATAAACTCTTTCTTCTCTCTTCTTTTTCTCTCTACTTGAACTCACCATTGAAGACAAGCAAGGGAAGGAGTTTGAGGGTTATAAAAGGACAAATTAACCATCAATAATTCATAAAATGTTAAGGTATGGGATCTAATTCACCTTTGAGACTCTTTCCTTACAAAGTTCATTCAAAATGGATTTCAAAAGTTGAGTTTTCATGTGGGTTTCATCCAATTACGAAATTGAAGTTATCGATTGAGTTTTTGATGATTTCTTTAGGTTATTTTGAATAGATTAACATGTATTTTGACTTGATTATGGTAATTGTTGATTGTTTGTTCTGAATTGAAGAACATGATCCTCAACATCTAGGTTGTGATGTTGACCTATATTGTATTGTGATCATTCTATTGATTTGGTTATTAATTAGATTAATATACTATGGTGTTATTATGAATAATTCAGATGAATTATAGCCCTATCATGATAGTTACATAGATATGATTTAGGTTATGAAGTATATTGTGAAATTGTCCTATGTATCTTGTCTTAGGCTATGATCTAGTTTTGAATGGTGCTATGAAGATGCACTTGGCCTTGTTGTCTTAGTAGTTATCATTGTGTGATGATGTTACTCAACTATTTTGGTTAAGTTATGGGTTTATGGTAAGACCTTAATGATAAACTATGACGAAGACTTAGTAAGTCTTAGAATCTCTATATTTACTTCCAACTGTGATTAATCGTGGTTAAGTCACGATGATATATTGGAGTATGCCTTATATTAGGAAAATAGGGTGGTATGATGTTGAATTTAGATTCCTTTACTATGTTTTGAGGTTGATTAAGGTGTATGTGATATAAGGATGGTGATAACTACCAATGTGTCTTTATATACTATGAAATGCTAATGTTAACCTCGCTTATGTGAATTATGATGAAAGGACTATACTCGTGCAATTCCTATTGAGATATTGATGATGATGATTAAAAAAAGGGTAGACCTTATGACCTAAGCTAAGTTATGATTGTTAATGGAAGGCTTAAAGACATTTCAATAAAGGGACTTAGCTTAGCACCGAATGAACTTGACAATCGGAGGTGATGACTTCACGAAGAGGAACATCAGCCCTACAGTTCTATATGAGATATGTACTTCCCAAAGAGGAATACTCATCCAATGGATTCCCATAAGAGCAGGCGCCAACTACCAACTAGTATGAAGAGGGAATATACTATATCTTAGTTCTTGAACTATGTTGCCCCCATAGGAATACTAGCTACTAGATCCACCTAGAAAGCTACAGTTATGTTTTGTTTTACATTTGCCGGTAGACCACCTTCTATCGTGTAAGGTCTTACCACACTTAGCTCATGTGGTCTATGTCGGCTAAGGAAAGTTTTCCCTAAATTAAATAAAGTAATGAAGTATAAACTAACAAAGGTGACTTGAGAGGTTTAACTTAGCCTAAGTAGGGATATGAGACTCTATTTATGCCTTGCACTAGTTGACCTTGATGGAAGATTTAGGAAGTTTATATTAATGATGTACATGATGATAATATGTTGATGCTACAAGGTAAATGACTATTTATGATGATGATTATCCTCTTGATATATGTAGTTGGATTTTATTGTTAAAGTTGGACATTGGTTATGTTTTCTTGTTAAGTATACTTGGTTGAGCAAGGTTACGGGGATTTTATTGGACATTACACTTGTTGACTTGATAAGGATTCATTATTAGTTTTCTTGCTTATTATTATATGATTTACTTTTATTCATTCTTGTGATGTTATTCCTTGATGATAGGGTTGTAGTAAATCATGGTTTCAAGTATGTTGGAATATGTATTACTTGTTGAGTTAGTGCGCATGTTTGGTTGGTTGATATGACTTGCTTGGCTTTGTATTAGGCTTTGTAAAGGTTAAAATGGCATGTTTTGACTAAATTTCCCTTTTGAGCATGTTTTGCTTCTATATGTGCATAAGGTCTCATACTTAGTACATATGGAGTACTAAGCCCATTTTAGTACCTTTTCCAAAGCATTTTAGGTTCTTATCGTTGAAGGTTCGTTCTGGAGGACTTGAAGAAGGCTTGTATATTTCTATCATCCAAGTGGGTAGGTTCTCACTTTCCGAGGGCAATGCCAATATTTTTCCTATTGAGTTTCTTTGTTATGAGTTTAAGACTCTTTCATTTCTTTCCTTTTGAATTGAGTAATATACTTTTGAATGGCCTATATGTAGACTTTTTGGATTAATGTAAGGGTTATGCTTATATTGTGACAATCGTTAAGATGGTATGAGATGAGAAAATTTTGAGAATGTCTTTCTATCTTATATATATGTATGTGCAATAAAAGTAGAAGGCTATGTAACCTTACTATACGAAGGGTCTATGTATACTCAATACGACTATATATTATGAGTATGTAGAGGTCTATAAAAACTTTTTAAGCAGTTGTAATTAAAGTTTTAATTTTTTCCACATTTTTCAACCTATGCATGTAATGACATGTAACTAAGAGGCCAGTCTTAGTCCTTAAAAAGGACACTGGCACCGGTTACGTCTAGGGGTAAACCCGGATGTGACAAACTTTGTATTAGATCAAGGTTGAATATCATTTATTTATGTCACTCTCTACCACGACTCTGTAGGTTTGTATTCATGATTGTGAATCACTCCACACTTATAAATAGGAACATATATGATGCCTAGGAATCACTCGCTTTCTTGGAAATCTTATATTGTGCCGATAGAGTATACTTATAGTGTGATTTTGCATCAAATCCTATTGTTGTGATTATAGGAAGCATGAACACTTGAAGGACTGCTGCTCGAAGACTTGAAGAAAAAATTCCCAATGCAAGAGCTCCTCCCCGTGCTGAGCAAGCTCCTCTACTTGAATAAGATATTAATGTTGACCAAGCTCCGCCCAACCCTCCACCCTTGATGGATGGAGATATAAGGGATGGCCTCATTCAATTGGCTCAAGCCGCCACCGTTCAATCCCAAGCTATGACGGCCCAAGAAAACCGAGAGGTTGTCCACCGTCCTCAAGAACAAGTCACTACTATGGCTTCCCGTCTAAGGGACTTCACTCGAATGAACCCTCCTACTTTCTACGGGTCTAAGATTGATGAAGACCCCCATGAATTAATCGATTAAGTCACTAAAATACTTTTGGATATGGGGTTGTCCACAAGTGAGAAGGTCGAGTTGGCTACTAATCAACCAAACGACGTAGTGCAAGCATGGTATGTGCAATGGAGGGATAATAGGTCATTGAAGGGTGGTCCGTTGACTTGGGAGATCTTTAAGATGGCTTTTCTAGATAGTTTCTTTACTACAGAGATGAGGGAAGAAAAAGTTGTGGAGTTCATAAACCTTCGCCAAGGAGGAAGGATTGTCAATGAGTACTCTTTTGAATTCATTAAGTTATACAAATATGCTCCTTCTTCGGTTTCTGATCCTAGAGACAAGATAAGTCATTTTGTGATGGAGATGTCAGAGGACTTACAAGAGGAGTGCCATTCTGCTATGCTACATGACAACATGAAGATTTCCCGTCTTATATTGCATGCAAGAAGGGTTGAGGAGTCAAAGGAAAAGAAAAAGAATAGAGATGCTAAGAGAGAAATATCGATTGATGGAGGTTCTTCAAAGAATAGGCTTGAAATACAAGACTATCCTAGATTTAAGAAATGGATTTCTAATCAAGTTCCATCTAAGTTCCCGGAGGCTCGTGAAATAAATTGAGAGCTAAAAAAGGAAGGAGTGCAAACTCACCAAATGAGAAGCCTACAAGTGCCAAGTGTGGAAAGGGTCATCATGGTAAGTGCTTGGTAGGGATGGGTAATTGCTTTAGTTATGGCAAGAGTGGTCACAAGATGAGAGATTGTCCATATTTGAAGGGTCAAGAGAGGAGTTGTCAGGCTCAAGCAAGTGGTTGTAGTGATGCTCCAAAGAAGAACAACTTCTATGCTCTTCGCTCTAAGGGTTAGAAAGAGACTTCTCACGACGTTGTGACCGGTTTGTTGAAATTCTTCTCTATTGATGTTTATGTCTTACTTGATCCCGGTGCTACTTTATCTTTTGTTACTCCTCTTATTACCAAAAGTTTGATATTTTATCTAATATTTTGCATGAACCTTTTATAGTGTCTACTCTGGGGGGTGAGTTGGTTGTTGCAAAAAGAGTGTGTAGATATTGTCCAATAATGTTTCCAAAAATAGTTTCTTATGTTGATCTAGTAGAACTCGATATGCTTGATTTGATTTTATAATGGGCATAGATTGGTTGCATGCTTGTTTTGCTTCTATTGATTGCAGGACAAGGGTGGTGAGTTTAACTTTCCAAATGAACCTGTTGTAGAGTGGAAAGGGGAAATTATATTCATAGAGGTCGTATTGTCTCTTGTCTAAAATCATGTAAAATATCTCAAACGGTTGTCTATATGACGTTGTAAGAGTCCAAGATCTAGACTCCGTAATTCCTCCCATTGAGTCGGTCCCCGTAGTGAGTAAATTTTCGGAGGTTTTTCCAAATGACCTTCCTGGTATTTCTCCTAAACATGAAATTGATTTTGGCATTGATAAGCTACTGAATACGAATCCCATTTCAGTTGCTTCTTATCGGAGAGATTCGACCGAGTTGAAGGAGTTGAAGCCTTACTCAAGGATTTACTACATAAGGGTTTTATAATGCCTAGTATTTCTCAATGGGGTGCTCCAATTTTGTTTGTAAGAAAGTAGATGGGTCCTTGAGAATGTGTATTGATTACCGCCAACTCAACAAGGTCATCATTAAGAATAAGTACCCTATTACTCAAATTGATGACTTGTTTGATCAACTCCAAAGGGAGAGTTGCTTTACAAAAATTGACTTGAGATCGGGGTATGACAAACTTAGGGTGAGAGGTGAGGATGTACCAAAGACGGTCTTTTAGAATAGGCATGGGAACTATGAGTTCTTAGTTATATTTCGGTCTCACTAATGCTCTGGCGACAATTATGGACCTAATGAATAGAGTGTTTCATAATTACCTACATTCATTTATCATTGTCTTCATTAACGATATCTTGGTATATATTATAAATCAGGTTGATCATATGGGTCATTTGAGGGTGGTATTGCAAACCCTTAAAGAACATCAATTCTTTTCCAAATATAGCAAGTGTGAGTTTTTGTTGAGGTCAGTAACATTTCTTGAACATTTCATCTCAAGTGAAGGAGTTGAGGAAGACGAAGGCGGTGAAGAATTTTCCTAGACCATTGACTTCAACCGACATTAGGAGTTTCTTGGGTCTAGTGGACTATTATCGGAGGTTCGTGGATGGTTTTGCATCCATTGCATCTCCTTTGACTACTTTAACCCAAAAGAGTAAGAAGTTTGAGTGGTCGGAGGCATGTGAGAAAAGTTTGCAATTGTTGAAAGATATGCTTTCTTTCACTCCGGTGTTGACTTTACCGGAGGGTACAGAGGGATTTGTAGTGTATTGTGATGCATCTCGAGTAGGTTTGGGGCGTGTGCTTATGCAGCATGGAAAAGTGATAGTCTATGCCTTTAGCCAACTTAAGCTACATGAGACAAACTATCCCACTTATGACCTTGAGTTAGAGGCCGTGGTGTTTTCTTTGAAAGTATGGAGGCATTACTTGTATGGGGTTCATGTTGATGGCTTTACCGATCATTAGAGTCTCCAATATGTGTTTACTGAAATGGAGTTGAATCTCCGACAAAGAAGGTAGTTAGAATTGTTGAAAGATTATGACATGAGTGTTCTCTATCACCCCGGCAAGGCTAATGTAGTTGTGAATGCCCTAAGTCGTATGACTATGGGTATTGTACATCACCTTGACGAAGACAAGAAGGACCTAGCGAGGAAGTTCATAGGTTTGCTAGGTTTGGGGTGAGGTTTAAAATTTCTACGAATGGGGGTGTTGTAGTCCGTCATAATTCCGACTCATCTGTAGTGGTTGAGGTGAAGTCCAAACAACACCTTGATGAACCATTAATAGAGTATAAAGAATCTGTTCTCGGTAAGTTAAATGAATCATTCTCCTTAGGGGGTGTATTAAGGTACAAAGGGAGATTGCGTGTTCCTGATATAGATGGGTTGAGGGAATGGATTCTAGAAGAATCCCATAGGTCCCGCTACTCAATTCATCCAGGTTCGACAAAAATGTACCACGACCTAAGGGAGATATATTTGTGGGAAGGTTTTAAAAGGGACATAGTGGAGTTTGTCGCTAAATTTCCAAATTGCCAACAAGTAAAGGTCGAACACCAAAAGTCAGGTGGCTTACTAGAAGAGATCCAAATTCCTACTTGGAAGTGGGAAGACGCCAATATGGACTTTGTAGTATGTTTACCTCGGACTCAAAAGTCATATGATTCCATATGGGTGGTTGTGAATTGGTTGTCTAAGTCCTCTCTCTTTATTCCCGTTAAGTATACATATTCGGCGGAGGATTATGTAAGAATATTCATAGATGAGATTGTGTGTCACCATGGTATTTCGTTATCCATTGTATCGTATCGGGGTGCACAATTCGCATATAGGTTTTGGAGATCATTCCAAAAAGGGTTAGGTATTACGGTGAAATTGAGCACCATTTTTCATGCTTAAATGGATGGTCAATCGGAGCGTACTATACAAACCCTTGAAGATATGCTTAGGTCATGCATCATTGATTTTAAAGGGAATTGGGATAAACATTTGCCTTTGGTGGAGTTTGACTGTAATAATAGTTTTCATACATCCATTTCCATGGCTCCTATGAAGCCCTGTATGGTAGGAGGTGTAGGTCTCCTATCAGATAGTTTGAAGTGGGTGAGACATCGCTTCTTGGTACCGAGTTGATGTATAAGACTTTTGAAAAAGTTCATATCATAAGGTTCCGATTGCAAATGGCCTATAGTCAGCAAAAGTCTTATGTCGATCGTAGGAGAAAGGATTTGGAGTTTGAAGAAGAAGATAAGGTGTATTTGAAAATTTCAGAAACGAAAAGGGTGGTTAGATTTGGCAAGAAAGGGAAGTTGAATCCTCGTTATGTGGTTCCCTATGAAATATAGCAAAATATTGGTAAAGTTGCCTATGAATTGAAATTTCCTAGTGAATTGTCGTCGGTTCATCCGGTTTTCCATGTTTCTATGTTGAAGAAGTGTATCGGTGATCCCGAGTCCATTCTTACTATTGAGGATATTGTTTTTAAGGATAACATCTATTATGAGGAAGTTCAGAATAAAGAGGTGGCTTCCATAAAGGTGTAAATCTAGTTAAGGGTGCAACATGGGAGGCCGACATAAAGTCCCGTTACCCTCATCTTTTTTTTATAATTAAGGTTAGTAATTCTTTTTTAATAATATAAATATGACTATAAGTTGAAGTTTCTTGATATTTTGTGAAGTCTTGCAAAAATATGCATTTTGGCGTTGCATTACATTGATGTAGTACCTCTAAAACTTGGATTTTGCCTTTTTGTTTATTTGAGTTATGTTGTGAATTTTTGTATGGTGAGTCTTTATGAAATGATATGTAGCATGTTGTTAGATTGAAATTTGTGCTAATTAACTCATGTAATGTATGTTGAGCTCATAAGTATTATGAGAAGGAAAATACCTCAAAATGGAGTGTTTTGAGCCTTTATGTGTGAAAATTTAAGTTTTGAAATTTGCCTTGGTAAAATAACATGATTTATGTTGATTTGATATTGTTGATTGTTTTGGATGCTATTCTTGAGTCTATTACTTCCTTCAAAAGAGTTTTAGCATCATTCGGGACGAATGTTCCAAAGGGTGGGGGGATAATGTAACACCTTGAAAATCCAAGACGTGTCGTAAAGCCTAACATAGGTGTCATGGGGTCTAAGTACTATTTTTAAGTACATTTTATTGAATTTATTCATTTAGAAAGTTTAAGAACCAAAATATCCAAGAACGTCCATGACGTTTGGAAGTTGGTTCAAAGGTGGTATCTTGCCTTAGCCTATTTGACTAGCTTTTAGGAGTCAAAAATCTATGAAAAGTTGTGAAAGGGTAGATAATAGGTTCCTAATTTATTTCATGATCGAAACATTTGGGTACGACTCCCCAAGGAACAACCAAGGGCCTTTGAGGAGGACCCTGCAGGTTGAGACAACACTGCTTGTGCAGTCTGCATCGACGGGACAAGAGACGGTTTGTGGGTTGACTGACGACGCGTCGATGCCACCGTCATCCCACACTTAGGAAACTTGAGGAATCCCCTCGCCTACACAATCTCTGGCTGAGACAACGGAGTGCAGGATGGAGGGGGACAGTCCATCGACTCACTGACGGTCCGTAGGCGGGGTTCTGTCTATGAGGGTCCTAAGTTGCTGCACGTTTTTGATTTAGTTGATTTAATTTATTAGGTTGTTTAGTGGTTTTTTAGTTATTAAGGGAAAACTAATTAACTAATTTAACTCCTATATAAAAACCCCTAATCCTCATTAATCTAAACACAACTCACAAAATAAACTCTCTTTCTTCTCTCTTCTTTCTCTCTCTACTTGAACTCACCATTGAAGTCTAGCAAGGAAAGTTCTTTGAGGGATAGAAAGGGAAAAATTCACCATAAATTCATCATCAAACTTTAAGTTATGGTATCTAATTCACCTTTGAGACTCTTTCCTCAAAGAGTTCCTTCAAAAAGAATTTCAAAAGTTGAATTTTCATGTGCGTTTCATCCAATCATGAAATTGAAGTTATGGATTAAGTTGTTGATTATTTCTTTAGTTTATATTGAATAGATTAAAATGTATTTTAACTTGATTATGGTAATTGTTTATGGTTTGGTCTAAATTGAAGAGCATGATCCTCAACCCCTAACCCTAGGTTGTGATGTTGACCTATATTGTATTGTGATAATTCAATTGATTTGGTTATTGATTATATTAATATACTATGGTGTTATTATGAATAAATTAAGATGAATTATAGGCCTATCATGCTAGTTCTTGAGATGTGATTTAGGTTATGAAGTATATTATTAAATTGGCCTATGTATCTTGTCTTAAGATATGATCTAGTGCTGAATTTTGTTATAAATATGCACTAGGCCTTTTTGTCTTATTGGTTATAATTGTGTGATGATTTTACACCCCTATTCGGTTTCAATTATGGGTTTATGGTAAGATCTTGATGATGAAATATGAGGAAGACTTGGTAAGTCTTAGAATCTCTATCTTTACTTCTAAGTATGATTAATCGTGGTTAAGTCTTGATGATATATTAGAGTATGCCATATATTAGGATGATATGGTGGTATGATGTTGAATGTAAATATCTTGACTATGTTTTGAGGTTTATTAAGGTGTATGTGATATAAGGACGGTCATAACTATCAATGTGTCTTGATATGCTACGAAATGCTAACGTGTTAACCTCATTTATGTGAATTGTGATGAAAGACTATACTCATACAATTCTTATTGAGCTATTGATGATAATGATGATTATACAAGGGGTATACCCTATGACCTAAACTAAGATATGATTGTTAATTAAAGGCTTAAAGACATTAAAATAAATGGACTTAGCTTATTAGTGAGTGAACTTGACAATGGGAGGTTATTACTTCCCAAAGAGGAAGATTCGCCCTATCGTTCTATATGAGATGTTTGACTTTCCAAAGAGGAATACTGATCCAATTTTTCCCATGAGAGGAGTCCCTAACTACCAAGTGGTATCAAGAGGTAATATACTATCTCTTAGTTCTTGCAATATGTTTCCTCATAGGAAGACTAGCTATTGGATCCACCTACAAAGCTACATTTATGTTTGGTTCTACTTTGGCCGGTAAACCACTTTCCATTGGTATAAGGTTTTACAACACCGGATTCCATACATAGCTCATGTGGTCAATATCGGTTAAGCCAAGTGTTCCCTAAATTAAATTAAAGCAATGAATTATAAACTAATTAAGGTGACTTGAGAGGTTTAACTTAGCCTAAGTAGGGGTAAGGGACTCTACTTATGTCTTGTACTAGTTGACCTCGATGGAAGCTTTAAGAAGTTGATACTAATGATGTATATGGATAATATGTTGATGCTACAATCTAAATGACTATATATGATGATCATTATCCTCTCGATATATGTAGTTGGATTGTATTGTTTAAGTTGGACATTGGTTATGTTTTCTTGTTAAGTCTACTTGGTTGAGAAAGGTTATGGGGCTTTGCTTGGTCATTTCTCTTGTTGACTTGATAAGGATTCTTGAGTAGTTTTCTTGCTTATTGTGACATGATTTACTCTTATTTTGTCACGACCCAGATTCTGGAATCCGAATCGCAACCGGCGTTGTTGACCTCTCAAAGGTCGCAGACAAGCCTCATCTTGCATTCATCACATTCAAATGGTTAATTTTAGCGGAAAATTTAAAATATTTAAACATATGAAGTATATATAGACTTCATATAGTTATTTCATGAATTCATCATATACTAAGATCAACATAAATGTAACAACCATCTATCATAAGAATCAATTCGAAATAGAATAAGAATATATCATAAATACATTTGCTAAACACGGCCTTATTACCAAAGCTTTGAAATCAATGTACGAAAGGAACGCTAGGGACAACATCCACTAGCTTTTTCTAAAACTATGGCTAGACTAAAACTGTAGCATCCTCTAAATCAAGAGGACCTACCAAATGGTCTAGAGAAATGCTGATGTCCAAATCGTTGCAAGAGTCATCAATTTGTCCTTAACCTGCGTCTATAAAATAGTAAATAGTAGGGGTTAGTACACCACTTGTAATAAGTATGGGTGTATGCACACATACACATAAGGCTATCCATGATCAAACAAAACTCTTTCTAAACAAAATGTTATTTCTGGAAAGCCTAGTCACTAGACTTTCCTAAATCGTTAATTGTTAATTGTGGTATGAATATGATGTATTTTAATGCATTCAAATCACACAACTCATTTTATATATGATTACAAAACATTAGTATCATCAACATAATTTTAGAACAACTCGGGCAAAAATATGAGATTTTTAATCCTCTTAGGGCGAGAGCTCCTCTTTGTACACTTAGATTATTTTTCAGTCTTTCTCTTCTTGTTGTTATGTAGTTCAATAACTCTTTTAGTCCTATGTTTTACTTACAAGTGCAATGATTCATTGTATTCCCATATACACAATGAATCATTGTAAGTAATCTATGGACTAAGGAATGATTTCCCTACCTTATAGTGAGCCATTCTTTACACTATATATTCATTACCTTTCATAAGCAATTCTCTATTGATCTTGCCATTGATTTCATTACTTTCATGTTTCATATATTATATATTTAATATACACGATACTTCCGAATCGTTGATGTAGCATTAATACTCTCAAGTGAGGGCCCAACATATGAGACCTCAACCCAAGGGCCTTCTTTAGCAAACACAGAGTTTGCTTAATTCGTTCATTCGTACTTCACATTATTCATTCCATCATTCGTAGGTTGATGTAAACACCAACTATACCTAGGATGAAGTTTAAGACTCTCATCGGGATCATGAAGTGCAATGACCAAGAATGACCTAATGTCATTAGTTGAATCTGATTTCACCTCCTCATTGTCTTGCACAAACACCTTTGGTGTCGTTCATTTTATTATCTTTCATAATTTGAGTCTGGCCTCATTCTTTATTTGGGAAGTTTAACCTTAACCGACATAGATCATGTGAGCATCATGAAATCCAGTGTCTGCCCCATACCGAAAAAGAGGTGGAATCACCGGCCAAAGTGACCCAAACATGCTAGCCTATAGAGGGAGTCAAAACATGCTAGATCCCTATATTGGAAGTATAGGTTCAAAGACTAGGATATATAAGGATATCCATACCCGTCATGCTGGACAGTCTCATATCATGAGAGTTACGTGAACATCCGCCCTTTCCGAAGGAAGGCAATCACCGCTCATAGCTAGCCTATAGGCCATCAGTATAAAGTTCCATTACGTTCAACTCATACATCATTGCTCATTATATGATTTCTCATCTTATTATTAGTATTAAATGTGAATTTTCCTTACACTTACATATAAAGTATGATTGAGACTTGTCTCTTGATATTCAACACTCTCTTAGGTGAGTACTTTTAGCGACCTTTACTTAGGCTTGATTGAGACTTGTATCACCATTCATCTTAGCCTCTTATCATGTTGTCACCATTTCCATTAGCATCATAGATTAACATAATTACTCACCTCGTTACGTGAATGTTCATTTCTTCTTTGTCTTTTAGTGTTGACTCAAGCGTTATGGAGGCTTGCTTCTAGATTGAAAATTACTTAATCTATTGATGACTGGTCATCCTTACTTTACATTGATGAAATGTGAATTTTCCTTACTATCATCCTTTGGTGTTAATGAGACTGGCTCACACATTTTAACACCTTCACACGTGAGTATTCTTTTAACATAGTAGAATTACGTGTAAGTGAGACTTGTCTTACTTCCTTCGACACCCCATTCTGGTCACTTACTTATTTCAGACCCCTTTAATTATGTTATAACTCACGTTACTTACTTTAGTGTAGTAGATTCATATCATCGTTTATGGACGATGAGCACTTCATTCAATGATTTTGATGAGTTCATATGTCATTCTTTTAGAGCATGTTGGGAGTTGTCCCAGTGAGTGGCATGCTCTTGGTTATTGATTCATTGAATTAGTTTAGAAGTTCTTATAATATATTTGATACTCTTACTACACAAGATTGACATATGATTAGTATTGGCTTGAACATTTGGGTATGGATTACATAACCATCTTTTTGGCATAGGCCAATTTTACATTCTTTCATGGTTGGATATGTATATTATTAATTAGCCAATCTTTTAATTATTTAACATAATATTATATCCGTTTGCATACATCCCTTTTGGAAGATGTATTGTTAGCCATTTTATTTTGATAAGCAAGACAATCACTCAAATTATGATTTCATGGAGATGTTTTTAGCCAACCTTATAACATAACTTTAGGGATAACGTTTTTAAACATATTGAACAGCATAATATAATCATTTAACGAACACAACATCATCAACAAGTCACATTTACAGTAGGTATACACAACAAACCTTAATGATCTTCATACATAACAGTTCCGGACACATCTTAACATAATATCATTCTCTAAACCAATCTTGGTCCATGACTTTAGGTTAACGTTTTTAAGACATATTGGAAAGCATAATATTAATATTTGATAAATTTAACACCTTCATAACGCCACAATAACAGCAATGCAACATTCGGATAAACACATCAACACTTAAAATAATTACTGATGTAACTAACACATTGTCGATTCATGATTCACGTCTTAAGCACTTTACTTTATAAGATCACAACTTCATATCTTAATCGACAATCATAATTAAAGAAAATTACATAGATATCAGTCACAACCACATACCAATAACATGATATCTAACCTATTTAACATGGAATCGAAAAGGTTAGTAGGGACAAAGGAGTTCGACGAGAACACGGGAACAACCCTAGTTTTCAAGATCTTTGAATCGTTGGAAAGAAAGTTCTCTTGGAGAAAGAGTACAGGAGAGAGGCCCATACCTTATGTAGAACTTAATATACGAATACCACCTTGAACTAAACCTTGAAGTCGCCCTAGAGAAATCGATAAATTTTTCTGCCTTTTTCTTGCATTCATTGCTTATTATTTTTGCGTCCATTTTGTCTATGAGTTTTAACGTGATTTTTATGTTTAAGAACTGATCTTGACTAATTCAACATAGATTTTAATAAGTTAATTAAATAAAATAATTAACTAATTACAAAAAATCCCCTCCTAGATTGACTAGAACTAGGAAAACACAATACTCGGTCAAATCTGAAATTTTTACTAAGAATTTCGTTTTGCCCCTTTAAAATAATTAATTAAATGTCTAATTTAATAATTAAGATACCTAGGGTAACTATTAAGGTTCCCCTAAATCATTGAAACAAAAATTAACCATTTTGGACCACCATAGGTTAAGTACTAGGATGTTTTTTGAGTTGTACTAGGTTAGTGTAAGAATTTCGGTTTGACCATTATAATATAATTCATTAAATTTCTAATTTAATTAATTAAGTGACAGTGTAATTACTAAAGTACCGTTATAACCATAACTAATTCTTTGAATCGTCCTAGGTTAGGTACTAGGTTGTTTTTTCTTGTTTTAACCAAAATCTGGATATTGTTTTGTGATTTCAGTTTTCCCCTTTATATTTATTAATTAAGTTGCTAAATGAATTAATTAAGTAGCCTAGGGTCATTACTAAAGTAACCTTAAGTCGTTAGGATGTTAACTAACTATTTGGACCATCTTAGGTTAGGTACTAGGTTGTCCCTTTCTTGTCTTAACCGAAATATGAAGATTGCCTTTTTATTTTCGGTTTTAGACCTTTTAAATTAATTAATAAATTTGATAAATTACTTAATTAGGTGATCTAGGGGAATAACTAAATTACCGTTATGTTTTTAGGACCACAACTAACCTTATGGACCATCCTAGGTTAGGTACTAGGTTGTCTCTTTAACTAGTACTAGGTTAGTGTCAACCCGGTTTTGATCCTAGGTTGTCAGGTGCACTAATGGGTCCAATTAAATTAGTCCTACATTATTTAGTTATTTAGGGAAGTATGTGAGAGTCTAGAATTGGTAAGGAGGTTAGGCCCCACATGAAGTGGTCCCTTGTGTATGTTTTTCCCCCTAACTACCCTAACCGAATTCGGTTAGGGTGGTCCCCTCCTTTGGCAGCTTCTTCACATATCTTGCACATGTGCTTGCACATGGTTTGATTTCACTTTCCTAACTAACTATTATTTATGGTTATTTGGGAATGTTTACTTATTGTCCCAAGGATCCTCACTATGTCCTTGGGCACTGTTTAATCTACATGATCCTTTTAAATGGTCATGTGTTATGGTACTAGGCTTGACACTTGGATGTCTAGTAATTCATGTGATTTGTATAGACGAATTTTTAATTATATTAGGTTCTTTATTTCAGGAACATTCATTACACAAACACATAGATACTTGAAAATTTGGCTAACACTCTAAGTCAACATTTCTACTATGCCCATAATTTTCTAATATGCCCAATATTTCTAAATATTGGGCATTGGGATGCCTATTAACCCGTGATATACATTCTTAAGAACCTATTGGGATTTTCATTAAACGTATGATTTTAAAGACTGTTACATATTCATTCTTGTGATGTTATTCCTTGATGATAGGGTTGTAGTAAATCATGGTTTCAAGTATGTTGGAATACGTATTACTTGTTGAGTTAGTACGCATGTTTGGTTGGTTGATATGACTTGCTTTGCTTTGTATTAGGTTTTTAAAAGGGTAAAATGGAATTGTCGACTAAATGTCCATTTTTAGCATGTTTTGCTTGTATATGTGCATAAGGTCTCATACTTAGTACATGTGGAGTACTGACCCCTTTTTCTTCCCTGTTCCCAAACATTTTAGGTTCCGGTCGTTAAAGGTTTATTAGGGATGACTTGAAGAAGGCTTGGATATTCTCTATCATCCAAGTGGGTAGTTATTCACTTTCTGAGGGCAATGCCAATATCTTGCCTATGGAGTTTCTTTGTTATGAGTTTAAGACTTTCATTTCTTTCCTTTTCAATTGAGTAATATACTTTTGAATGACCTATATGTGGTCTTGTTCGATTGATGTAAGGACTATGCCCATATTGTGATAATCATATAGATTGTATGAGATGAGACAAATTTTGAGACTATCTTTCTATCTAATATATATGTATGTGCAATAAAAGTAGAAGCTGTGTAACCTTCTGATACGAAGGGTCTACTCCATATGACTATATATTATGTACATGTTGAGGTCTATGTAAAACTCAAGTAGTTGTCATGAAAGTTTTAAATTTTTCCGCATTTTTCAACCTATGAATGTAATGACAAGAAACTAAGAGGCTCTACTTAGTCCTTAAAAAGGACGATGACGTCGATTACGTCTAGGGGTAAACCCGAATGTGACACTTTGATCGGACGTTTACAACCCAAACATGTTTTTACATGATTTTAGGACCTCTAACATGAATTTTAACCAAAATGAACTCGCAAAACTCACTGAAACATGCCTAGACACACAAGGTCGTTTCAAGGCAAAACTTTCGAACGTCATGGATGCTCTTGGACGTTTGACCTCCAAACTTCACAAAACTTTGACATACTTCCTATATACACCATAATAACTAATTTAAAGACCTTGTAACTTCATGAATCACACATAAACACATATAACCACATATGAGGCACATAGGTAATTTAGTCATTGAACGTCTTAGTCATCCCTTGATGTTTGACTTCCAATGCACCTAAACTCTTTGACACTGCCTCAATGACACATATATACCAATTGAGGACCTTATACCATCATGACCAAAATGGTAGGCTCTAGTTCACCTAAGTCATTTTTGAGATCTTACATTCTCCCCCACTTGGACAACATTCATCCTCGAATGACATTTGCCACTCCCCGAACACTTCCAAGAATAGTTCAATTATCAGTTCATGACCATACCACATAACATCTCATACAATACAAACATCAAGAGAACATCACTCACATAGTCAAGAGGTTCACAACACAACAAGAACTAGAAGACATTCTATAACTCATTATGCTATAAAATTCACATGCTTCATTCCAAATAGCAAAAACTTATTTTATATTCAATATCATACTCATATACATCATTTATAACCACATTGCAACAATTTAGACCAAGAACTGAATTAGTGTTTTTTTTTGCAAAATTCAATAGTGAGCAATCCAATTGCTACAGTGAATTAGGCAACTGTTTCCAAAAAAATGCAACTTTTAGGCAATTCATGATAGAAACATTCTAATATGCAAAGTAACACCATATAAACTCATGTTACAACATCATAATAACTTCATAAAATGCACAATGCAAGGAATCAATAAAGTTTCATTTCAACGAGACTCCTAATTAAAATGCAACATGCAACATGCTTGTATGACTTACCATCCCATCTACTAACCATACACCCCACTTAGAAGGAACTCATCAAGGAGAAATGCAAGGACTTACCTTCATCATAATCACCATCCGGCTTCTCCCCTCTAGTCCGGAGTGAATAGAAACTCCTCGTTGCTTCAACATCATCCTTTGGAACATTTGGAGAAACTTTCTTACCCTTTCTTCCTCTAGAAGAAATGGTACGACAATCTATCACCTTCTATCCTTCCTTACCACAACCAAAGAAACTCCCGGTACGCTTTAGGCATTCCCTATAGTGCCTCTTTCCACCAGTGAAACATGTAGGTTTGCAATTTTGAGAACCACCTCCTTTCTCCAGTGTAACCTTAGAACTCATAGGTTCTTCTTGAATTTGATCCCTCTTGTTAAACCTAGATTGATCTTGGTCACTAGAACCACCCCTTTCAAATTTCAAGACATCCTCTTAAGTTTAGACTCTTCAATTTATTGGGCATACACCATGAGTCTAGCTAGGGTCATATCATCATATAGCATCGCCGTACGACATTCTTCTAGATCGGTGACACCCGTCACAAAACAACTCATCTCATCCCTTATATTAGACACAAGGGATGGGTCATATCTAGATATCATTGAGAACTATAAAGAGTATTTCTAAAAACTCATATTGCCTTGCTTGAGATTGATAAACTCTTCTACCTTAACCTTCCTCCTGTCACGGGGAAATTACTTTCCAAGAAAAGCATCCTTAAATTCTTCCCACTCAATAGGACCCAACTCTACGGCCATATCCTTCCATTGAGTGTACCACACTTGAGAAACATCCCACAATTGGTACGAAGATAGCTCAGCCTTCTCCCTAGATGTAACTCCCATAGCACTCAACACCTTGTACACTCCATCTAGGACCTCTTGGGGATCCTCTCCCACCGTAGAGCCAAGAAAAATAGGAGGATTCATCCTCAGAAAATCTCTGAATCTAGATGTCATAGTGCTCTCCACAACATTCACCCTAGGCACCATACTTAAATTCAATTTAGTAGTCACGGTATGGGCTAAAGCAAGCAAAGCCTCTCTAATATCACTATTACTCAACTTCAGGGGAACCACTGGAACATTATTACCTCCTTCCACAATAGGGACTTGATCACCTTAAACACCTTGAGAACCTTGAGGAACTTGCTCAACTTGAGGAGGAATCTCCTCATGCACATCATTCTCCTCAACACTCCTAGCCGATGTCCTCCTCGTATTCATCTTCCTAGAAACACAAGGAAAACCATAAGAAAAGAGTACTCATAACTTTTACTCTACGGCACGACATAGGAGTAGAAAAGAAGGTAAACTCTATTGTCCTATAGTATCTCGCCCATAGATGTGTCGCGACTCACACCGATGGTCAAGAATCTACTAGATGTGACTTCATGAAACTTCTGGATTCCTAAGACTACTTTCATATCCTATGCTCGGATACCAAGCTTGTCACATCCCAAAACCACACCCTAGAAGTTAGGGTCAATCTCGAATTGCAACCAGCATACTTGACCTTTCGGAGGTCTTGTACAAACCCTTTACGAATCATTCATCGCATATACATAATGAAAAGTAGTGTGGAATTAAAACTTTTCACAAATATTAGAAATATCTTTAATAACATCTTTCATTAGAAATCATAGGAAATACTAAGTCTCAATCTCATCAAACATAACCACAAGAATACTTTTGAGACACGGCCCATACTTCAAAATATAGAAATTTGAAAGGAAAAATAAAAGACATCTATGCCTTCAAATTAAATGAGTACATACCTCAACTTCACTTGAATGATGCTACCATCCAAGTCTTGCTTCTCCAATTTTCCTCACCTACCAACAGCTATAGAGATAGATAAAAGCTTGGATTAGTACAACCATATGTACTAACTATGGCATAATGCATGAAAATCATGAAAACGGACATTTATTGGAAATATGCATCTTTTTCATTTAAATATCATAATATAATCATAAGAACAACATTTATCAACTTAGAAACACATAAGATAACATTTAAGAAATTATTCACATTTTTTAGGCAAACTTATAGTAACTTAAACTCATTGTACAGTGAATTGCTTCATTGTTATAGTGAAGTATCCTTAAGACTTCCTAAGTTTAGATCATGTCTACACATTCAACCATTTTCCTTAACTAGAGTAATTCTTAAGACTCATCTAGGTAAGATATGAAGTGAATTCCTATATCCCCTTCACACCTTAACTAGACAACCCTTAACTACTCTACATAAGTACTTATTCATTTAACATACTTTCTTAACTTAACTCATTACATTTAGGATACATTCAACACATAAAGGATATTCAAGTAATGGTCTTGGACAAGACCTAGGGACTTTATCTAACACCTTCAAAGCTATTGTGCAATGTCAAGATAGCGTTCCATACCACCACCTAAACTTCATATAACTTCTCTAATTCTAGTAGGTATCTCATAAAATGAGAATAGGCAATAACCGACACAGACCATGATAGCAAAGCATGGAATCCAGAGTTCTATCCTACTCCGATGAGGGTGTTCTACTTGCCAATGGTAACATTTAGACACATGGTTAAGGAATATGAAGGGCATGCATTGTAATGTAATCTCATTCTTTAACTAGAACTACTTCCCTTACCATACTCACTCGGTTCTAGCCTTTGTTCTCATAGAATAATTTATACTTAAGAGTCATATGAAGGGGTTCCATATCAAGTTCATAACCCAATCGCATTTACCCTACCGAGGAAAGGTCTACTAGGGCTACCTTACAATACCGACAAGAAGCTCATCATGACTTTCCTAAGGATTGATGTGATGTTGTTCCATCCAATCAATCTTCATTATATCATTCCCTTACTTGAAGGATACCATTACGACTTTCGACTTCAATATTCGCAAGTTTACCACTAGGTTCAAGATCTCATATAGACCCTCTTAACATCATTTAAGGTCACATGTCATTCATATATTTAAGACTAAGAGGCTTTAGCACCCTAAGTCACAACATCTCATATTCACATTCATACATGCATCAAGTAAGGGACACAAGTCAACCAAGACAAGGCACAACATACTTTAATATAACACATATTACATGTCATTCTCGAAACAAATAAAAATAACCATATCCTATTTAAGCCATCATATACACTACCATATCATCATCAATATGACCATCATATATTCACATAGTCAAGTACAAATAACCAAGCATCATCCTAAGATTATACACACAAAGCCATTGTTAATGTCTAACATGACAACCTAAATAACACAATAGAAGGAATCACATATACTTTCATATTACTTATCATGTAGGTGGATATTATCATACTTAACATAATCATCATATTACTTCAAGTAGTTACCGACAAGTCCATGATCATCATAATACAATAAGTAACGCCGACAAGGCCACATAAATTGCAAGTAAATCACATAACACCGCCACCATAAGTGGACCATACCAATCACAACATAATAGAAGTATAATTAACATTAAATAAAGGGAATTAGAGAAGCGTACCACCTCTCCATCCTTAACACCTCAATCTGATGCTGTAACGACCTGTTTAGTCGTTTTGAGCAGCAGAACGAAATTCTGGAAAAACTGGCCAAACTACGGACACCCCGACGGACCGTCATAGGCCCGACGGTCCGTCACAGAGGTCCGTTCCATGACACTTAGAAGTTTGAAAATCGGGTACTGAAAATCGACTCTCTGTAAATTGTGACGGACCTGCAGGACGAGTCGTCACATCCACGACGGACCGTCGTGAGCCCCCGTAGCAAAACACTTCAACTTTTGGGAATTTGGTGCAAGAAAACGAGTTTCTGACCGTCAGGACGGAGGTGCAGGACGGACCGTCACAGGGGTGACGGGCCGTCACAGCCCACCTGAAAACTGGGAGGCACGACGGCCTGTGTGACGGACCGTCGCACCCACGACGGCCCGTCACAGGTTGTGCAGTCCCAGGCAGTTTAGGATTTCCTTCCTCGTTTTAAGGGTCGTTTTTGATTATTCTTTCCTTAATTATAAGGATTGAGGGGTAACATTAACAAGTCTAATTTCTTAGGGGTTAAAAGGGGTAACCTTAAGTAAATTAGTGGGGTTTTATTGTCCTTTTTCACACTTAATTACATGATTAATTAGGGTAAAGGAAAGAGGGTTTGAATAAAACAAAAGAGAAAGAACAGAAAGGGAGAGAGAGCAGATCGATCGATCGAGAGGAAGAAGTAACAAAGCTTGGGAGATTTCGTGTTGATTCCAATTCTTCGGTGGAGGTAGGTTATGGTTTTATGTTACGATAATCGTAGTGAACTCTTGATAGTGTATGATATGTATTGATGATGTTGTAAACCTGTCTATATGCTTAATTGTATGCTTGCATGATTATGATTATGAAATTGTTATGAATTAACAAAGCATGATGAAGCTATTGAATCCCAAATCTTGAAAGAACCCTAATTCACTTGATATATTATATAATAAGATTGATGATGCCTTAGTATGAAAGAAGGCTTGATAAATTATATAATGATAATGAGGATGCCTTAGTATAAAAGAAGGCTTGATGAATTAGGGGATCGGGTGCCACGTTCCGGTACCAGGATAGAATGAATATGAGGATCGGAGTGTCACGTTCCGACACCAGGATAGAATATGAGGATCAGAGTGTCACGTTCCGACACCAGGATAGAATATGAGGATCGGGTGCCACGTTCCGGTACCAGGATAGAATGAATATGAGGATCGGAGTGTCACGTTCCGACACCAGGATAGAATATGAGGATCGGGTGCCACGTTCCGGTACCAGGATAGAATGAATATGAGGATCGGAGTGTCACGTTCCGACACCAGGATAGAATTAGAGGAGCGGAGTGTCACGTACCGACACAAGAGGAAGAAAGATAATGAATCTTGAAAGATAATGAATATACTCAATCTAATGAACTTAATTTCCCAAATGAGTATGGTGTTGAGGCTTGAGACCTCATGTGTGAACTTGACGGAAATTGTTAATGATAAAGTAATTGTTGTGCTACATGTTGAGTATTGTAGTTGATTTACATTATTATTGATATATATTGTTCCCTATTTTGAGTTAGCCGATGATATCTACTCAGTACGTGTGGTTGTACTGACCCCCCCTACTTTTATGTTTCCCTTTGTTATTTGTGTTATGCAGCAAACGTTCCGTCAACTTCGACTCAGCAGTAGATCAAGCCAGTCTTCACTTCATCGGAAATTCAGGGTGAGCTAATGCGTCTAGCTTGGACTGGTCTCCTTCTTCAAGTCTTGATGCCTTGAACTTCCGGCATGGACTAGCTTTTACTCGTTTTTAGCTTTTTAGACATTCTTAGTTTAGTAATTTGAGATAGATGTTCTTGTGATGATGACTTCCAGATTTTGGGAATATTAATAATAGTTTTGAGTTGTTTTTATTAATGAGTTTAAGTCTTCCGCATTATTTTCTGTTGAAATATCTTGAAATGTTAAGGTTTAGATGGGTTGGTTCGCTCACATCGGAGGGTAAATGTGGGTGCCAGTCGCGTCCCCGATTTGGGTCGTGACAGACTTGGTATCAGAGCATTAGGTTCATTGGTCTCATCACACAAGAACAGGTCTAGTAGAGTCTTAAGGAACGGTAGGGGGACGCCTTTACTTTTCCTTGAGAGGCTATAAGACTTTAGGAAAATTCCATTCTTTCATTCTTTCTTTCGTGCTATTACTTGAGTCCAATTGGTATCTAGGTGATACAAATTGGTATCTGACCATCTTCATTCTATCTCGCAGATGGTTAGAACTAGAGCAACGACCGCACCAGCAGCAACAACGGAAAGACAGGAAACTACTGAGCCAGCCACTGGGGCTGTGGCTCGAGGAGGAACAGCGGCAAGAGGCCGTGGAAGAGGTCGTGGGAGGACGTCCTCTAGAGGAAGAGGACGAGCCCCTAGCCCATCTGATACTAGGGCGGTGACTCCTCCACCGACCGAAGAGGTGATAAGAGAGGGTGAGGAAGGGGAAACTGAACAAGGGCAGAATGAGGAAATGCCACCCCAACCTACCCCAGAGATGATCAACCAAGTACTTGCTTATCTTAGCGGGTTGTCTGATCAGGGTCAAGCACCTCCAGTGGTTTCTGCACCAACACCTCCGGTTTCAGAGATACGACATGTGGCTACTATGGCTCCCCGCATGGATGCACCATTGGGAATAGGCACATTTCCACGTCTGACTACTGGGCCTATTATGACAAACGATCAACACGAACTTTTTAGTAAGTTCTTGAAATTGAAACCTCCAATCTTCAAGGGTGCAGAATCTGAGGATGCTTATGATTTTCTGGTTGATTGTCATGAGCTACTACACAAAATGGGGATAGTAGAGAGGTTTGGTGTCGAGTTCGTGAGCTATCAGTTCCAAGGGAACGCCAAAATGTGGTGGCGTTCACATGTTGAGTGTCAACCAACAGAGGCACCACCTATGACTTGGGAATCATTCTCTACCCTATTTATGGAGAAGTATATCCCAAGGACTTTGAGAGATAGAAAGAGGGATGAGTTCTTGAGTCTCGAACAGGGAAGGATGACAGTAAACGCGTATGAGGCTAAATTTCGCGCGCTATCCAGATATGCCACGCAACTTTGTTTCAGTCCACAAGAACGGATCCGCCGTTTTGTGAAGGGGTTGAGGTCAGAGTTGCGGATTTCAGCCTTACAGATAGCGGCAACAGCAACATCCTTCCAAGAGGTGGTAGACTTTGTGATAGAGGTGGAAGGAGTGAAACCGGATGACTTCACCCCAACGTCTACATCAAAGAGGTTTCGAAGGGGAGGTGAGTATAATGGTTCTTATTCTAGAGGACAGAACTCCGGAGGTCACTCAAACCGACCGATACAGTCTTCACTACAGACTGTAGTTGGGGGTCCACCTCAGAACGGTCAACACTTCTCTGAGAGGCCGACGCGTGAACCCAGAGAATGTTATGGGTGTGGAGATATTGGGCACATTAAGAGGTACTGTCCAAACCAGAGTTACAGACCCCCAATGGCTAGAGGAAGAGGTGGTAATGGTAGAGGTCGTTATTCTGGAGGGCGTGGTGGCCGAGGTAATGGTGGTCACCAAAACGGAAGAGGTGAAGGGCAAAACGGAGCCACTACTACACAACATGGTAGGGGCAACGGACAGACGAATAATGGGGCCCATTGTTATGCTTTCCCTAGGAGATCTGAAGCGGAGGCGTCTGATGCTGTTATCACAGGTAATCTCTTGGTTTGTGATTGCATGGCATCTGTATTATTTGACCCTGGCTCCACGTTTTCATATGTATCTTCCTCATTTGCTAACGGTCTAAATTTACATTGCGAATTACTTGACATGCCTATTCGTGTTTCTACTCCGGTGGGTGAGTCTGTGATAGTCGAAAAAGTGTATAGGTCTTGTTTGGTGAATTTTGTGGGGAGCAACACTTATGTGGATTTGGTTATCTTAGAAATGGGTGACTTTGATGTAATTCTGGGTATGACTTGGCTTTCTCCAAACTTTGCGATTTTGGATTGTAATGCTAAAACGGTGACGTTAGCCAAGCCTGGGGCAGATCAGTTAGTATGGGAGGGTGACTACACTCCCAATCCGGTGCGTATCATCTCCTTTATTCGTGCTCAGAAGATGGTTAGTAAGGGTTGTCTAGCTTTCTTGGCACATCTTAAGGATGACACTACTCAAGTACCATCGATTGAGTCAGTTTCGGTAGTCTGTGAGTTTTTGGATGTGTTCCCTGCAGATCTTCCCGGTATGCCACAAGATAGGGATATAGACTTCTGCATTGATTTGGAACCCGGTACTCGCCCCATTTCTATACCCCCGTATAGAATGGCTCCCGCGGAGTTAAGAGAATTAAAGGCTCAACTTCAAGAGTTTTTGAGCAAAGGCTTCATTAGACCAAGTGCATCTCCTTGGGGTGCTCCGGTTTTGTTTGTGAAGAAGAAAGATGGGAGTTTCCGAATGTGCATAGATTACCGACAGTTGAACAAGGTAACTATTAAGAACAAGTACCCCATTCCTCGCATTGATGACTTGTTCGATCAGTTACAAGGTGCTTGTGTCTTCTCGAAGATCGACTTGAGATCCGGTTATCACCAACTGAAAATACGAGCAACGGATGTGCCAAAGACTGCTTTTCGAACTAGGTATGGGCATTATGAGTTTGTGGTAATGTCGTTTGGTCTTACTAATGCCCCTGCTGCCTTCATGAGCTTGATGAACGGGATTTTCAAGCCATATTTGGATCTCTTTGTGATTGTGTTTATTGATGATATACTGATATACTCCAAAAGTAAGAAAGAACATGAGGAGCATTTGAAATTGGTGTTAGAGTTGTTGAGAAAGAAGAAGCTCTATGCGAAATTCTCCAAGTGTGAGTTTTGGCTAGATTCAGTGTCCTTCTTGGGGCACGTGGTTTCTAAGGATGGAGTGATGGTAGATCCATCTAAGATTGAGACGGTAAAGAATTGGGTAAGACCTACAAACGTGTCAGAAATAAGGAGTTTTGTGGGGTTAGCTAGCTACTACCGCCGATTCGTCAAGGGATTCTCTTCCATTGCTTCCCAATTGACGAACTTGACCAAGCAAAACGTCCCATTTGTATGGTCGGATGAGTGTGAGGAGAGCTTCCAGAAGCTTAAGACTTTGTTGACTACCGCACCTATCCTTACCTTGCCAGTAGAGGGCAAAAACTTCATTGTTTATTGTGATGCATCCTATTCGGGTTTGGGTGCAGTGTTAATGCAAGAGAAGAATGTGATTGCTTATGCTTCGAGGCAATTAAAGGTGCATGAACGCAACTATCCGACCCATGACTTGGAGTTGGCCGCAGTGGTATTTGCACTAAAGCAATGGAGACACTATTTGTATGGGGTTAAGTGTGAAGTCTATACGGACCATCGTAGCCTACAGTATGTCTTCACTCAGAAAGACTTGAACTTGAGACAGAGGAGATGGATGGAACTACTAAAGGACTACGACATCACTATTTTGTATCATCCGGGGAAGGCTAATGTTGTGGCAGATGCCTTGAGTAGAAAGGCCGGAAGCATGGGAAGTCTAGCTCATTTGCAAGCTTCTAGACGCCCATTGGCTAGAGAAGTGCAGATTTTGGCTAATGACCTTATGAGGTTAGAAATAAATGAGAAGGGAGGATTGTTAGCTTGTGTAGAGGCAAAATCCTCTTTCCTTGATCAAATTAAGGGGAGACAGTTTGACGATGAGAAACTAAGGCGAATTCGAGATAAAGTGTTGCAAGGAGAGGCTAAGGAAGCGATAATCGATGGGGAAGGTGTTTTGAGGATCAAGGGAAGAGTATGTGTACCCCGCATCGATGATTTGATCACCACTATTCTTACAGAAGCTCATAGTTCCGGATATTCTATACATCCTGGTGCAACCAAGATGTATCGCGACCTAAAGCAACACTTCTGGTGGAGTAGAATGAAGCGAGATATTGTTGAGTTTGTTGCCAAGTGTCCAAATTGTCAACAAGTAAAGTATGAACACCAAAGGCCCGGAGGAACACTTCAGAGAATGCCCATTCCTGAATGGAAGTGGGAGAGAATCGCAATGGACTTTGTGGTTGGTCTTCCAAAGACATTGGGTAAGTATGACTCTATTTGGGTGATTGTTGATAGGTTAACTAAGTCTGCTCACTTCATTCCTGTCAAGGTGACCTACAATGCAGAGAAGTTAGCCAAGATCTACATCTCAGAGATCGTCCGGTTGCATGGAGTTCCACTCTCCATTATATCAGATAGAGGTACGCAGTTTACTTCTAAGTTTTGGAGGACACTACATGCTGAATTAGGTACTAGGTTGGACCTTAGTACTGCATTTCATCCTCAGACCGATGGTCAGTCTGAGCGAACGATTCAAGTTTTGGAGGATATGCTTCGCGCATGTGTGATAGAGTTTGGTGGCCATTGGGATAGTTTCTTACCTTTGGCAGAGTTTTCATATAATAATAGTTATCACTCTAGTATCGACATGGCCCCATTTGAAGCATTATATGGGAGGAGGTGTAGATCTCCCATTGGTTGGTTTGATGCCTTCGAGGTTAGACCTTGGGGGACTGATCTGTTGAGAGATTCTATGGAGAAGGTGAAAGCTATTCAAGAGAAGCTTTTGGCGGCTCAAAGTAGACAAAAGGAGTATGCAGACCGAAAGGTTAGAGACTTGGAGTTCATGGAAGGTGAACAAGTCTTGTTGAAGGTTTCGCCCATGAAAGGGGTGATGCGGTTTGGAAAAAGAGGTAAGTTAAGTCCAAGGTATATTGGACCATTTGAAGTGCTTAAGAGAATAGGGGAGGTGGCTTATGAATTAGCCTTACCCCCAGGGCTGTCCGGAGTACATCCGGTGTTTCATGTATCTATGTTGAAAAGATACCACGGAGATGGAAACTACATTATCCGTTGGGATTCAGTTTTGTTGGATGAGAACTTGACTTATGAAGAGGAACCGGTTGCTATATTAGATAGAGAAGTTCGCAAGCTGAGGTCGAGGGAGATTGCATCCATCAAAGTGCAATGGAAGAATCGACCGGTTGAAGAGGCTACGTGGGAGAAGGAGGCAGATATGCAAGAAAAATACCCACATCTGTTTACAGATTCAGGTACTCCTTTTCGCCATTGTTTTTCTTCTTTTGATCGTTCGGGGACGAACGATAGGTAAATTGGTATCTATTGTAACGACCTGTTTAGTCGTTTTGAGCAGCAGAACGAAATTCTGGAAAAACTGGCCAAACTACGGACACCCCGACGGACCGTCATAGGCCCGACGGTCCGTCACAGAGGTCCGTTCCATGACACTTAGAAGTTTGAAAATCGGGTACTGAAAATCGACTCTCTGTAAATTGTGACGGACCTGCAGGACGAGTCGTCACATCCACGACGGACCGTCGTGAGCCCCCGTAGCAAAACACTTCAACTTTTGGGAATTTGGTGCAAGAAAACGAGTTTCTGACCGTCAGGACGGAGGTGCAGGACGGACCGTCACAGGGGTGACGGGCCGTCACAGCCCACCTGAAAACTGGGAGGCACGACGGCCTGTGTGACGGACCGTCGCACCCACGACGGCCCGTCACAGGTTGTGCAGTCCCAGGCAGTTTAGGATTTCCTTCCTCGTTTTAAGGGTCGTTTTTGATTATTCTTTCCTTAATTATAAGGATTGAGGGGTAACATTAACAAGTCTAATTTCTTAGGGGTTAAAAGGGGTAACCTTAAGTAAATTAGTGGGGTTTTATTGTCCTTTTTCACACTTAATTACATGATTAATTAGGGTAAAGGAAAGAGGGTTTGAATAAAACAAAAGAGAAAGAACAGAAAGGGAGAGAGAGCAGATCGATCGATCGAGAGGAAGAATAACAAAGCTTGGGAGATTTCGTGTTGATTCCAATTCTTCGGTGGAGGTAGGTTATGGTTTTATGTTACGATAATCGTAGTGAACTCTTGATAGTGTATGATATGTATTGATGATGTTGTAAACCTGTCTATATGCTTAATTGTATGCTTGCATGATTATGATTATGAAATTGTTATGAATTAACAAAGCATGATGAAGCTATTGAATCCCAAATCTTGAAAGAACCCTAATTCACTTGATATATTATATAATAAGATTGATGATGCCTTAGTATGAAAGAAGGCTTGATAAATTATATAATGATAATGAGGATGCCTTAGTATAAAAGAAGGCTTGATGAATTAGGGGATCGGGTGCCACGTTCCGGTACCAGGATGGAATGAATATGAGGATCGGAGTGTCACGTTCCGACACCAGGATAGAATATGAGGATCGGAGTGTCACGTTCCGACACCAGGATAGAATATGAGGATCGGGTGCCACGTTCCGGTACCAGGATAGAATGAATATGAGGATCGGAGTGTCACGTTCCGACACCAGGATAGAATATGAGGATCGGGTGCCACGTTCCGGTACCAGGATAGAATGAATATGAGGATCGGAGTGTCACGTTCCGACACCAGGATAGAATTAGAGGAGCGGAGTGTCACGTACCGACACAAGAGGAAGAAAGATAATGAATCTTGAAAGATAATGAATATACTCAATCTAATGAACTTAATTTCCCAAATGAGTATGGTGTTGAGGCTTGAGACCTCATGTGTGAACTTGACGGAAATTGTTAATGATAAAGTAATTGCTGTGCTACATGTTGAGTATTGTAGTTGATTTACATTATTATTGATATATATTGTTCCCTATTTTGAGTTAGCCGATGATATCTACTCAGTACGTGTGGTTGTACTGACCCCCCCCTACTTTTATGTTCCCTTTGTTATTTGTGTTATGCAGCAAACGTTCCGTCAACTTCGACTCAGCAGTAGATCAAGCCAGTCTTCACTTCATCGGAAATTCAGGGTGAGCTAATGCGTCTAGCTTGGACTGGGTCTCCTTCTTCAAGTCTTGATGCCTTGAACTTCCGGCATGGACTAGCTTTTTACTCGTTTTTAGCTTTTTAGACATTCTTAGTTTAGTAATTTGAGATAGATGTTCTTGTGATGATGACTTCCAGATTTTGGGAATATTAATAATAGTTTTGAGTTGTTTTTATTAATGAGTTTAAGTCTTCCGCATTATTTTCTGTTGAAATATCTTGAAATGTTAAGGTTTAGATGGGTTGGTTCGCTCACATCGGAGGGTAAATGTGGGTGCCAGTCGCGTCCCCGATTTGGGTCGTGACAGATGCAAAATCATGCAATTCAACATCATAAGGCTTTTACCAATGGTCATGAACATCAATTTAATGCATAAATCATAATACTCAAACTAGGTTAATTAAACATATATTTATCAATCTAATACAACCTATATATCAATTGAATACCATTTTTACATTATTAGATAGCCCATAGAAAAGTACAGTAGAATTGATAAATATTAAGTCAATATTAAGTAATCCATGAAGTAGTCAAAATTAGGTTTCATCAATTACATGGGTTCATAGGTTAATTAAGTTAAAATCATGACCAACATATTAGGCTCTAGTTCACCTAAGTCATTTCGAGATCTTGCACTTTGGGTGAGAGGTGAGAATGTACCTAAAACGGCATTTCGATCTATCTAAAGGCACTATGAGTTCCTAGTGATGTATTTTGGTCTCACTAATGCCCTGGTTGCTTTTATGGACCTAATCAATAATGTGTTTTCGAATTATCTAGATTTATTTGTGATTGTCTTTATTGATGATATCTTGGTATATTCGAAGAATGAGGATGATTATATGGACCATTTGAGAGTGGTATTAAAAGTCCATAATGTAACATTCCAAAAAATGTACATGACTAGTGAAGAGCCTAGTAAATTTTTAAAAATGCGTATTGGGGTACATAGGCATCCCGTTAGCCAATTTCTATGTATACATAAGTATTTAAATAAAATCCAAGCTTTTTTAAGAATTATACCTGCAATGAAGACCCTAAGTTAAAATTATTTATTCTTAACTTAACACATTATGTACTAAGCATCCAACTGTCAAGCCTAGGTATCATAGCAATTGACCACATAAAATGATCATGTAGATTAAGCAGTTACCAAGTAAATAGTGAGGATCCTTGGGACAAGAAGTAAATATTCCAAATGAACCTTCAAGAATAGTTAGTTAGTAAAATAGATGCAACACATGTGCAATCAGCCAAGAGACAAGCTAACCGGTTCGGTTAGAGCGGTTGGGGACAGGCAAGCATCCGGGTCATCCCACGTGGGGCCAAGCTCCCTAACCGATCCTAGACTCTAACCAACTGAACTATCTAACTAACTAACCTAGGACAAACCAAAAATAACTAACTAAGGGACACGACAACCTAAGACCAAACTGGGTGACATTAAGACAAGCAACTAACTAAGAAACATCCTAGTACCTAACCTAGGATGGTCCAAAAAGATTGGTTATGGTCCAAATGACTTAGGGGTACTTTAGTTATTACCCTAGGTCACTTAATTAATTAAATTATTAAATCAATTAATTAATTAAAAATCAAAATCATGGTCTTAACGGAAACCCTTAAAAAAATTTCCAGATTTGGCTAAGTCAAATGTTCTCCTAATTTTAGTCAATTTAGGCGGGGTGTTTTGGTAATTAGCTAATTGAGTTGTTTAATTAACTTAATTAGCCTAAGTTGAATTAGTCAATATAATTTCCTAAGACTTAGACTCACATTCAATCACTAGAAAACCTATTACTCAAAATAGTAACCAAGCGTAAATAAAAACAGAAAGTTCTCCTTAGGCGATTTCAAGGTGATCCCTCAAGGTTTTCGTGCAAAGTTCAAGGTGATCTTGGTAGATTAAACTCTAAAATAAGGTATGGGTTTTATATCCTGTATTTCTTTCTCCAAGAGTCTTTTCAAACGTTTTTAAATTAAGAATATCGAAACTAGGGTTGTTCCCAATGAGTCGCATGTTCATTTCCCTAGTTCTCCCATTTCCGATTCCTATAATTTGTATGATGTAACTGATTATGTGTATGTTTCGTAATTATAATGTCGAATGAAACCTTCATGTTAGATCTGCATACTTAGGGTGCTATCTACATGAATGTTAAATGTTATAAAGCCTAGTTGTGTTTGAGAACATGAAATTGTTATTAGTTGTTCATTGAATCATTTCATAGGGTAATAAAAGGTTAAAAAATTTCTTGTTTAACATGATAGATTATTATAATGTATTTATAAAGTAATTGTCATGGCTAGTGATAATGTTATGACAAGTATCTAGTCAAATTGTGATTTATGCCAACAAATTGGCTAGCAAACTTATGTCCAATCATATTACGTACAAATCATGTAAAGTAATACTAATCTCTACATCAATGAAGTCATAACATATGGTATGTCAATCAATGGGACAAGTCCCAACATACTCTATCCACACAAACTTGTGAACGTAATAGTACTGAATAAGTAGTTATAACATCATAAAAAATTTTACAAAACTGCCAATAAACGTTGAACAACTTAAGGTGAGAAATTAAATAACTAAAATCTCAAGTTATGAAATGACCTAACATAGAGTGTTAAAAGAAGTGAGACAAGTCTCAATTAAACTTAATCGATTATGTCAAATAACTACTCACATAAGAAGGTGCTAGAGTCCGTGAGACAAGTCTGACTCACACCATCATGATAATGTAAGACTTAAGTTCATATACATCAGTCAAAGAATGGGATGACCAGTCATCCATAGAGTTAAGAAAACCTCATAACTAGAAGCAAGCTTCCATAACGTTTGAGTCAACTCTAAGAGATAATAAAGTAAAATAGATATGAGCTGAGCACCGATAGACTAGCAATGAGCTTGTGCCAGCACATGTAAGCCTTATTAGACGAGATCACCACCCTGGTTGACCAGGGTCTCCGTGTGTCTCCTAGTTTTTTAACTGTGTTTGTCAGCATAGGGGAACTAGCTAGTGGATGCATCCACCTAAGAATGTTAGGCAGTTCGATTTCACTTTGGCCGGTGATTCTACCTCTTTTTGGTGTGGGTAAGACACCAGATTTCTTATTTAGCTCACATGATCTATGTTGGTTAAAGGTCATGAGAGTATTCTATTCAATTAGATGTGAACCCCTCTTTTTTGTGTGAGGAAGACACTAACTTGGTTTCACTTTAGCCGGTGAACCCCCCCCCCTTTCAGTGTGGGGTAGACATTAGACTTGGTTCATCTTAACCGGTGAACCACCCCTTTTCAGTGTGGGGGAGACACTGGATTTCATGTTAGCTCGCATGATCCACTTTCGTTAATGTCAAACAATTCTTTAAAGAAAGTAAGAAAGAATGAAAGTAGCATGTTCACAGTGAACAACATATCAAAGAAGTAGAAACGTAAGTTCGAAGTGAGCTAAGTAAGTAAGATCTTAAGAATGTCAATTACCAACGTTTTATAAGAATGAAGTCTTAAAAAGTTAGTCGTGTATGCCAATATTGGTGTATGAATATATGCCTCAAAGATTCATATATTACGTTAACAACCAATTAATGGGCATAGCTAATAAAGATTGACTTATAAATACATTTATGCCCAATTTAATAAGAATGGAAAATATAACTTGTAAGTAAGGTAGCCAAATCATTTCCTTAGTCTTTTCGATTACTTACTTGATTCATTAAAGGTATAGAACTACAATGAATCATTGCTCTTGTAAGTAAAACATAAGATCAAATGAGATCATTGAACTACACAACTGAAAGAAGAAAAAGATTGAAAAAAACCTAAGGCTGAAGGGAAGAGCTCTAGGCCTAAGGGAGCAAATTTTTTAAGTTTTGGTTCAAGCTGTTCTAAAATTATGTTCATGATTCCAATGTCTTATAATCATATAGAAAATGAGTTGTTTACACTAATTTCATGATTACATGTCATATTCATAGTATGAATCAGAAATAACAATTTAAGAAAGCAAAGTGACTTAACGTTCCAGAAATGGCATGTTGCTTTAGGAAGAGCTTTCCTTGATCATGAAAAGTCCTTATATGATTATTTGAATACATCCATACTTAATAAAAGTTTGTAATAACCTCATATGGTTACTATTTTTATAGGTTCAGGTTCTAGAAAAGATTGAAGATTTGACGAAGCAGTTTGGATTAGCGATCTCCAGACTTTGGTAGGTCCTCTTGAGTTCGTGGATGCTACACTTTATTATTTTAGATTTAGTTAAAATATACATAGCTGGTATATTTAGTCCCTAGCATTTCATTTCCAACATTTTTTCAAGCGTTTGTAATAAGGCCGATTGGCAAACTATTATTATTATTATGATTCTCTATTTCGATTGTTTAATCTTTAATCAATGGTTACTTTAGTTTGAGCTTATTAGAATATCACTCTTATGAAGTATCATATGAATTATAAGTATACTTTATTAAGTTTTAAAAAGGTTTAAATTTTCCACAACTTTAACTGTATGATTGTGATGAAAGCTAAGAAGAGTCTTGTTGCGATCTCTGAGAGGTTAACGACACCGGTTGTATTCGGATTCCGGAATCCGGGTGTGAAACTTAAGGAACACCAACTATTTTTTAAGCATAGTAAGTTTGAGTTTTGGTTGAGATCTGTGGCGTTTCTTGGTCATATTATATCAAGTGAGGGTATAGAGGTTGATCCAAACCAAGGCGGTTAAGAATTGGTCTAGACCATCGACCCCAACGGACATTAGAAGTTTATTGGGTTTAGTCGGGTACTATAGTAGGTTTGTGGATGGGTTTGCGTCCATTGCTTCTCATTTGGCTACCTTGACCCAAAAGAGTGTAAATTTGAGTGGCTGAAGATATGTGAAAGAAGCTTCTATATTTTGAAAGATAGGCTTACCTCCGCTGCGGTGTTGACTTTACCGGAGGGTACCAAGGGTTTCATGGATTTTGTGATGCATTGTAAGTGGGTTTTGGGGTGTGTTTTTATGCAACTTGGGAAGGTAGTAGCCCATGCCTCTAGACAACTCGAGGTACAGAAGAAGAATAATCCAACTCATGATCTTTAATTGGCGTCCATAGTGTTTTCTTTGAAAATATGGAGACATTAATTGTATGGTGTTCATGTGAATGTGTATACCAACCAAGAGAGTCTTCAATGTGTTTATTCAAAAGGAGTTGGAATTATTGAAATATTATGAGATGAGTGTTCTTTTCCACCTCGGCAAGGACAATGTGGTTGCAGATACTCTAAGTTGTATGAACGCGGATAGTATGTCTCATGTAGAAGAAGGGAAGCAATACCTAGTAAAGTATGTTCATAGGTTGGCTAGATTGGGTATTCGGTGGAAGATTCCCCATATGGTGGTTTTATGGTTCACAATAACTCTGAATCATATTTAGTGGTTGAGGTGAAGTCTAACAAACATCTTGATCCACTATTGATGGAGTTAAAGAAATTGGTACTTAGCAAGTTGAATTGGTCATTCTCTAAATTTGGGATGGTGTGCTAAGGTACAAAAATAGGTTGTGTGTACCGGAAGTAGATGATTTGAGGAAAAGGGTTTTGGAATAAGCTCATGGTTCTCGATACTCTATTCACCCAGTTTCCACCAAAATGTGTCATGATCTTAGAGAGGTATATTGGTGGGATGGCTTGAAAAGGGACATTGTGAAGTTTGTATCCAAAAGTCCGAATTGCCAACAAGTGAAAGTTGAGAATCTAAAGCCTAGTGGCTAATTCAAGAAATGGGTGTTCCTTCTTGGAAGTGGGAGGAGATTAATATGGACTTCGTTGTTTTGTTGCCTCGAACCTGGAGGCAAAATGACTCAATTTTGGTTATTGTGGATAGATTGACCAAATTCGCGCACTTTATCCCCGTTAAGTCTACGTATATGGCAGAGGATTATGAAAGGATCTACATTGATGAGATAGTGAGCCTTCATAGGATCCCTTTGTCCATCATATCGGATAGAGGTTCACAATTCACTTCTCTGGAGGTCCTTTCAAAAAGGGTTGGGTACACAAGTAACGCTAAGCAGCGTTTTTCAGCCCCAAACAGATGGTCAAGCGGAGCGTACTATTCAAATCCTAGAGGATATGTGAAGAGCTTGTGTGATAGACTTCAAAAGGAACTGCGACAATCACTTGCCATTGATTGATTTATCTTATAATAATAGTTAAAATTCAAGTATTTCAATTGCTCCATTTGAAGCACCCTACGGTAGACGATGTAGATCTCCAGTTGGGTGGTTTGAGGTTGGTGAGTCCTCACTACGTGGTCCCGAAATTTTCCATGATGCTTTGGGAAGGTTCGGGTGATAAGCGTTAGGATGAAAACAACCTATAGTTGGCAAAAGTCGTATGCCGACAAAAGAAGAAGAGATCTTGAATTCGAAGTGGGTGATAAGGTGTATTTTTAAATTTCACCTATGAAAGGGGTGATGAGATTTAGCAAAAAGGGGAAATTAAGTCCCCGGTATGTGGGTCCCTATGAGGTTTTGCAACGTGTTAGAAAGGTTGAATATGAATTGAGACTGCCTAGCGAACTATCTTCGGTTCATCCGGTATTCCATGTCTCCATGCTTAAGAAGTTCATTGGCGATCCTGAGTCCATTCTTCATATTTAAGGGTTAGGTGTTGATGAGATCCTTTTCTATGAAGAGGCTCCGGTGCAAAATCTAGATAGTCAAGTCAAGAAGTTGAGAAAAAAAGAGGTGGCCTCCGTGAAGGGTTCTATGGAGAAACCACCTGTGGAGGGAGCAACATGGGAGGCCGACATGAAGTCCTTTTATCCTCAGCTTTTTCCTAATTGAAGTTAGTACTTCCTCTTAAAATAAAGAACAATATGAATTTGGATTATTTCTAAGTATGTGCATATTTTGGTAAAGGTTTATGTCGAAATGAATTTTCATGAAAAAAAGGCTTTTTGTGTTAACTTGCAGCGATGTGAATTATATGTTTTGTCTTTTTGAGAATTTTGGTCTTTTGATGTTCTTTCGAGAAGAATAGCATGGTAACTCTTTAATGTCATTTTGAGCTCATGTTGATGTTGAGAAGGTAGTTTCTCATAATGTGTTACAAAATTTTGAGCTCTTATGTGTTGTGATTCTACTATGTGTGAGGCCATGTTATGAGTTGAAGGGAGTTGTAAAGTACTCCTATGAGTTGTGACTCATGAAAATATATATATATATATATATATATATATATATATATATATATGCATGTTGTTGGTTGTGGTGCTAGTATTGAGTCTATCCTTTCCCTACAAAAGATTTTAGTGTCATTCGTGGAACTAATGTTCCTAACGGGGGATAATGCAACACTCCAAAAGTTCATGACTTGACCTAGAGAATCACATGATTTACGAATCCTTAAATCATTGTTTCGAAGCCTAATTATTAAACTAGTTAGGAATCGTAAGAGTAAAGACGTCCGAAAGCTAGTGCAATTAAACTAGTAAAATGTCCTCAAGTTTTCTGAAGGTTTGGAAGTGTTGTATGAACTCTAAAACTTGTAAAACCACTTTCAATAGGTAAAATCATGTATATAGGTTGAAAACGTCCAGGTCCGACCACCCAAGGATCGCCCTAGGGTTCCACGAAGGCACCCCAACTTCGGCCAACGACCTGCAAAAAAGCAGCGACAAATTGCATATTGTGGGAGATAGTCCGCATCGCGGACTTGCTGCACCCTTGGAAAAAAAACCATGTAGGCGTCACGGGCACGTAAGTTTGTTGATGGTACGAACATTGACGAAGGCTTGAAGGTGAATTGGTAATACCTTATGATCTTAAATCCTTATTTCAATTATGATGGCTTATACTTGATGATGATGTTTAGTCGAAGTATTAGATGTGATTAGATTACATAGGTGATGCAATAATCAATGTAATTGAAATGTCTTGACTATGTGAATTGTGAGAATATGATTAAGGTATAATGATATAAGGTTTATTGTGAATCACTTATGTGCCTTATTATGATATGATGATGATAATGTTAATCTCTAAATGATGGGTTAAAATGAAAGGACATTCTCATGAAATACCTAATTAGATAATGATATGATATAGAAGAGGTTATTTTCCTCTAGCCTATATTAAGCTATAATTGATTAAGAATGACTCAGAGACATTTAAAAAGAGACTTTAGCTTAGCACCGAGTGAACTAGATATAAGAGGTGTCCCTTCCCAATGTAGGAGTGTAGGTTCACAATTATTCTCATGAGATAGAGATTACATTGCAATGGTTCATAAAGAGGGTCTCAAGTATTTCTCCTAGTTCTTGAATCCACCTAGAATGCTATGTTCATGTTTTGATTCTACCTTGGCAAGTAGACTACCTTCTTTCTGTGTAGGGTTTCATGACACCGGATTCCATATTTAGATCATGTGGTCTATGTTACATAAGGCAATTGTTCCTGAAATAAAAATGAAGTAATAAAGTGAACACTTAATAGGGTGACTTAAGGGGTTTGATTTAGTGTAGTTAGGGGTATGGGACTTTACTTGTGCATTGCACTAATTGGCCTTGAGAGAAATTCTAGGAGGTTGTTCTTATGTTATTATGTATTATGATATCATGAAATGTATAATGCTGACTCTATATGATGTTATCTTATATAATTTTGGTTACATTGATGAACATTGTATTAGAATAAATTGCTATATGTGGTGATGACTACCTATGATGATATGTGTTATGAAGTAAGGCATTACTTATGATCTTCTATCTTGTTTACTTGATTGTATGGGGTTATGGGGCTCCACATTAGCATTGCACTTGTACACTTCGGATGGGATTATTGGTAAGGGTATTGTATGTTGATGATGTGACTTATTGGAAATGAAATGCTATAATGTGACAATATAATGATATTTTTTTGTTTATGACATGTCTTGTGTTGTTGAAATTTGACTTGTATATGCTCTCTTGTATGTGCACAAAGGCTTTCCAAATGACTTAGCATGTTTCTAAAGATATGCTTCCTTTCATGCATCTCTTCAAATGATTTTATGTTCATATATCCATACTTAGTACAAGTGGTGTACTGACCCATATTTCTATGTTTTCTCCAAATATGTAGGTTCCGGACATTGAGTTTTTAGGAGGCCGATTGAATAAGACTTGGACTCTTTTTTCAAAGTGTTAGTAGGTCCTCGTGTTTGGGGATGTTACCTTTTCTACGTTCTAGATTTGAAGTTGTATTGTCATAAAGACATTATTTATTCCTTAATAATTTAAATATTGTGTAATCCTATAATGGCATATTAACTTTGTATTGGCTATGTCCATTTTGTACTCGTTCAGATGGTTCAATATAAGGAAAAGTATTAGACTAATTCCTACGTATTGATTATGTTGTAATAAATGAGAAGCCTATGTATGCTTCATATGCAAGGAGTCTAAGTAAACTTCCTATATAGTATGTGAGAGGTCTATGTAACCCTCACTACATAGTTATGTATGAGAAGTTTTAATTTTCCACATTTTTTAACCTATGAAATGCAATGACGAATGCTAAAAGGCTAGTCTTAGTCCTCTCCGAGGACGTACGTTGTTTACGTCTAGGGCGTGCTCCTCGATCGTGACCCTCATAGAGTAATTCATTTATATAAGTGTTTCGAGAGGACGCCATCATTCGGCCTACCGACGCATAATACCATTGCCAAAAAGGTATCCACAAGGGTCTACCGATCAAGGTTCGTTGGGATAGATCTTATGACTTTCTTAAAGATTGTTGCATGTTGTTCCAGCCACCTACCTCTAAGTCTATCATTCCACTAAATAAGGGAACCATCTAGGTCTAACGATCAAGGCTTCTTTATTAACCTTCTTTTTCAATTCAAAGTTTCACATTTTTAACCTTCTTTTCATATTAAAGGTTTTCACATTATTAACCTTGTTTTCCTATTCAAGGTTTTCACATTAGTCTTTCATAGAAGGGTACCTAGTTTAGGCCCGATGATCCTAGACTTTCATTCATTCATACATATATGAAAAGGGTGCCTAAGCCTACCAAGTCAAGTAATCACATTCACATAACTTTTATACATCAAGGATAAGGCACCTAAGTCTACCAAATCCAAGAGTTCATTATTGTAAAAAAACTAAAAATGGATATGCTAAGTAATGCTTAATGTGTCTAGAATGCCTACGATTAGACCGGGTTCACATGGATATTCGCGTAGAACCAGATCTTTGAACCTTGGCGACATCCAAGACAACTAACTTGGGGAGTTAGTTGAGCTAGGAAAGGTTGGGTCCAGCCATGTAGGGCTCCCAAATATGAAGATTTACTCAGATGAGTCTTTACCGAACATAAAAAGGGGAAATCTTAAGTTTGGAGGGTGTAGGGGTAAAATCATCTTTTTCCAAGATAAGGGTAGTATTTTAATTACCATAAATATGTAATTAATTATTTAATTAATAAGGTGGAGGTGAATTTTGGGTAGAAAGGTCCAACATTACCCATTGAGCAAAATCATGCTCCACCCGGGTTCGAACCTAGGTGGGAGCAATGATTTAACCTGATTATTTATATTGGTGAATTAATTTAATTAATTAATATTTAAATTCTTATTTAAGAAAAATGAAAATCAGATTATTATTATTATTATTAATTAATTAATCAATGGAGCGGTTTGGGTCGGGTCGACCCTACGGGACCCATTTTTGCGATGGGGACGTCACGGGTTCGAACCTCGACGGAAGCAACATTTAACTGGATTAAATTGAGGTTTATAATCTGATTTTGTAAGAGCATTATGGTAATTTCACCAAACTAATGAAATCAGATTTTCAAAGTTTTAAAGAGCCCTAGTTTACTAAGTCTAAACTACTTCACCTAATCCTAAGCCGCTCACCTCTTTCACTTTTATCTCTCTCTCCTTCACGTCTATCTCTCTCTCATTTCACACTTTCTTTATGGCTTCCAAATTGAGAAAAAAATCAGAAAACAAAAGTTCTTCACACTTGAAGAACTTGCACGCAAAACACAAATGATAAAGCAATCCGAAAACATTAAGCAAAACGTAATACACTAGTCGTGTAAGGTGTGACTTTCAGGATTGGTCGTGAACTTGGAGAAGTTTTGGGCAGCAAGTTCAAGTGTTGAACAACGTTAGAATAAGATATGGGTTTTCTTACTCCTGGTCCCTTTTCCAAGAGACCCTTAAGAGTCAGATAATTCTATTCCAAAACTACGACTGTTCTCCATTACATGTTCCATGTCACTAGCTCCTATCACTGATCTTAGGTTGGTACGTTTACTGGTAGATTTGGTATGAAGTGTGATTTTCGTGATAATGTGTTCATGATTACGTGTTTGGAATTGTATGGACAATTAAGTATGTTTGTCGAAATTTCGTGAAAATGTATGTGTATGCCGTGACATGATTTTCGGTTTTGAGGCTTAAAAATGATATATTTTTATGGTTGAATTTCATGTGCGAATGTTTGTGTAAATCATGAAGTGTAAAAGTGGTGTAATGTTGATGTATTTTATGATAATTCTTGGCTGAATATAATCATAAAACGATTACACTTAATGATACACGAAATGATCCACGAAATGCCTTAAGAATTAACGTATGAATGATGATAAAAATAAGCTGAAAATAGTGAACAAATTTCCCGCATTTGGTAGGTTGGGTTCGGCCAAACAAAGTGGTACAAAATGCAATGAAAAATGAATGTAAAATAAGTTAGATCACTAAGTATTGAACCCAAGACTACATTACATGAAAGCTACAAAAAAATCAACAAAAGATTGAGAGAAAAATGGATGGAAGAGACCAAATTTCCAGCAAGCTTGAAATTTGGAGTCTCAGCCAAGGATGAGGAAAAATTATCTATGTTTTTAAAAAAATTAAATGTAAGGTTATTGACTATTGAACTCATGACGTCACCAAATGAAAATTACATAAAAATTTCATGAGAAAAAATGAAACAAAAATATATGTGGTGAGTGGGGATTGAAACCACAACCTCTTGAATGGATGAGAGAGTTAGGAGAAAAATAAAGTTTAAAATAAATATGGAGAGTGGGGATTGAACCCAAAACCTCTTGGATAGGTGATAAAGTTAAGAGATAAACTAAAAGAAAATAATGAGCTTGTCGAGGATTGAACCCACAACCTCCTTGCCTTAAAACGAAAAAAAGAAAGGAGAACAAGAAAGAAATATTATGGTTTGATGGGAATCGAACTAGGGTCTCCCAAATTTGAAAAATGCAATTATCAAGTTTAAAATAAGATTAAGTTTTTTTCAAGGGATTCAAAATCGGGTTCCCTTGCCCAATTCCGTACTAACACATAAGAGATACGTACAGAAATATTCAATGAATGCTGCCTCTAGAAATCTAAATCAATATTTTGGCTTATCTACAAGATGCGTAAGTCTTGTACCACATAATCTTGGGAAAACATGATCACTTATACAAATAATGAATGAAGCCTCATGGATTGTATATGTGGACTCAAAAGTCTAGCAAACATTTAAAGTAAGTGAGCCTAAGATGTATGTGATAAAATGATGTAACCCTAGAAGGGTTAAGTAAGAGTGTGAAACACACTAAATGGCCAAGTGCATTGGCATGTGATGAAATGAACATTCACGTGAAGGGGTGAGTAATTATGAAAATAAAATGTGTTAAAGTTAATGAATGAGGTGACAATATGATAAGAGGCTAATGTGAGAGATGAGAGCAATCTCAAATGAGCCTAAGTAAATGTTACCAAAACGTACTCACCTATGAGAGTGTAAAGTTAATGAAAAGACAATTCTCTATGAACACTCAAATGAAAGTATTGAAGTTAATGCATACTTAATGAACTATGATGTCCTCATGCTAGAAGCCAGCTTCCATGATGTATGAGTTGAATAAAATGGAACTTTATACTGAGCACCGATAAGATAGCTATGAGAGGTGATGCCTTCCTTTAGGAATGGTGGAGGTTCACGTAAATCTCATGAGATAAGACTGGCCGGCATGCCAGGTATGGTCTCCTTATATCTCATAGTCTTTGAACCTATACTACCAATATAGGGATCTAGCAGGGTTCAATTCCCTATATACGCTAGCACGTTTTGGTTCATTTTAGCCTGTGATTCAATCTCTTTTCAGTGTGGGGATTACACACTGGATTTTATGATGCTCACATGATTTATGTCAGTTAAGGTTAGAATTCCCAAAGAAAGAATAAGGCCAGCCTCAACGAATGCACAGAATGAAACGAAAGATACCAAAGTTGTTAGGATAGGATAATCAAGAGGTGAGCTAGACTTAAGTAAAAACACTAGGTTATTCTTGGTCATTGCACAGCTAACCCGATGAGAGTCTTAAACTACATCCTAGGTATGACTTGTGGCTGCACTAGTATATGAAAGAATGAAAATGAAGTATGTATAAATGAATTAAGCAAACTCTGTGTGTTTAAAAAGGCTCCCTAGTTGAAGTCCCATATGTTGAGCCCTCATTTTGGGAAGTCCTTATATCAAGTCCATGATTCCAAGGTCTCATGTCATATGTAAGAATGATATGAACTATGTGATATGATATGTGTAATATGTTATGTGATGTTTGCAAAATGATAAGTATGATGATGCATGTTACTCTCATCGCATGACTTTCCTAATCCGAAATTGGCAAGTCCACTAAATTAACTTTCCATAATTCACAACGATAAGAAAGATCTTCTCTTAATCATGCATTTCTTAGGTGTGTGCTTGTATATACCCATACTTAGTAAAAGTGTATACTAATCCCATACAACTCTATACTTTTTGGTGCAGGAACAGGTGGACGCTAGAGCTTACGATACGACGCTAAAGCTATCCGGACGTGGAGCATTCATCCGAATTTGGTAGTCCCTCATTCTTTCGAGGAAAATTGCCCATTATATTCTATCTTATATATAAGTTTGAGTTAGTGGAGTATGTTCCACTAGCGTTTCTTTCTCATCTTACTTCAGATATTGTATTGGTATCATTTTGGCAAGTATACACTTAATGCAGTATGGAACTATTTCTTTCATTTGGATATTAATATTAGATGGTTCATTGTGAACGTTTATGAGTTTAAGTGGAATGTCTTATATGAATATTTAGTAACAAAAAGTTCAAATTTTCCGCTAAAACTAACCTAGATCAAGTAACAATGACATATGTAGGCTTGTCTGCGACCTCTGAGAGGTCAACGACGCCGGTCTAGTCTGGGGTCTAGACTCCCATCGTGACAAAGTTGGCATTAGAGCACTGGGCTAAATTCCGACAATAATAAGTTCACATCAAACACATCGAGTTGTTTCTAAGTCATGGTAGTGAAGTGCACCACTATCCTGAATTAGAGATTGCATGATGCCTAGGAAAATTTCCCTTCTTCTAATCTTGCGTGCTTTATCTAATGTCTGATTTCTTGGTGTTAAGATTGTATCTAACATCTACTCTTGAGATTCATAAAGATGAATACGAGGAGAAACACAGGCGGAGAGATTGGAGGAGCAGCATCTGGGGTAAATCAAGTTCCTCCTCAGGCTACAGCTGCTGGAATGGGGATGCTTGTTAACCCAACTGGGTTGATAGATGGAGAAGTGAGGACAGCCTTGGTACATATTGCCCAAGCCATCACTTTACAAGCGCATACTCTGACAGCCTAGGCAGCGCAACAAGGTGTTGCCAGTGAGAACCCACCTTCCAGCACCATAGCTAGCATGTTAAGGGACTTCATGAGGGTGAATCCTCCCGTTTACATAGGATCTAAGATTGCTGAAAATCTCGAGGAGGAGTTTAGGGCATCTATGCTGCATGATAGCATGGACCTTTCAAGGCTTGGTCCGTGTCAAACAAGTGGAGGAAGACAGGAAGATGAAGCATACAAGGCAGGGAACAGGTCAAGGCAAGCTGAGAAGAATTTTTCAAGGAAGAGTAGTACTGAATCAGGGATAAGCCCAAGTTTAGGAAGGGACTCTCCTACCAAGGGGAGTCCAGTTCATCAAAGGTTATAGTTTTTTCTCGAAGATTGATATTTGTTAAGGGTACTATCATCTTAGGGTTAGGGATAGAGATATCCCAAAGACTGCCTTTCATACCCGTTATGGTCATTATGAGTTTCTAGTTATGTCGTTTGGTCTCACTAATGCACCTGCTTTATTTATGGGTCTCATGAACAGAGTCTTCCGTGAATACCTTGACTTTTTCATCATAGTATTCATTGATGACATTCTCATCTACTCTAAGACCAAGGAAGAGCATGAACAACATTTGAGACTAACCTTACAGGTACTTAGACAACATCAGTTGTATGCCAAATTCAGCAATTGTGAATTATGGCTTAGATCAGTGACCTTCCTTGGTCATGTTGTGTCCGCCAAAGGTGTGGAGGTATACCCCACGAAGATTGAGGCTGTAAAGAACTGGCCAAAACCTCTTACTCCCACAGATATTCATAGCTTCTTGGGATTGGCTGGTTATTAATGCGGGTTCATGAAGAGTTTTTCTTCCATTGATGCCCCACTCACAGCTTTGACAAAGAAGAAAGTCAAGTTTGAATGGGTGGAGACTTGTGAGAAGAGTTTCCAGGAGCTCAAGGACAGACTAACTTCAGCCCCGGTGCTTACTTTGCCTAAGTATGGTAAGAACTACATTATTTATTGTGATGCATCTAGGGTTGGTTTGGATTATGTTCTATTGCAGGGTGGTAAGGTGATAGCTTGCGTCTAGACAGCTCAAGTTTAATAAAAAGAATTATCCCACTTATGACCTGGAGTTGGCAGCTATGGTGTTTGCACTGAAACTATGGAGGCACTACTTGTATGGAGTACATGTGGATGTGTTCACAGACCACAAAAGTCTCCACTATGTGTTCACATAGAGGGAGTTGAATCTACGTCACCGGAGATTGGAGACTTTGAAGGACTATGACATGAATGTCCACTACCATCCAGGTAAGGCTTATGTAGTACATGATGCTTTGAGCAGGATGAGCATGGGAAGTACAACCCACGCTAAGGATGAGAAGAAGAAGTTGGTGAAATATATACACAGACTGGCCAGACTGGGTGTGCGGTTAGTTGACTCTACTAGTGGGGTGTTTCAGTTCATCCTAGTTCTGAATCATCCTTAATAGTTGAAGCCAAGAAGGGTTAGCATCTTGATCCTGTGTTGATAGAGTTGAAGGACTCAGTGTTGGTAAAGATGAATGAGTCTTTTGTTTTGGGAGGTGAGGGCATACTTAGGTACCGGGACAGGTTGTGTGTACAAGATGTGGATGATTTACAGACCAAAATTATTGCAGAGGCACATGGTTCCAAATATTCGATACATACAGGTTCCACCAAGATATATCATGACCTTAAGCAGATATATTGGTGGGATGGCATAAAGAAGAACATTACTGAATATGTGGCCAAGTGTCCTAATATTCAAAAGGTGAAGGCAGAACATTTTAAGCCTGGTGGTCTTACTCAGATTATCGAGGTTCCGACGTGGAAATGGGAGGCCATTAATATAGACTTTGTGGTTGGTCTTCTGAAGACTAGGAGACAGGCATGGCTCCACATGGGTTATTATGGACAGGATGACTAAGTCTGCCCACTTTTTCCCTGTGAAATCTACTGACAAATCCGAGGATTATGCGAGACTCTACATTGATGAGATTGTGAGATGGCATGGGATTCCTTTGTCTATCATTTCAGATAGAGGAGCTCAGTTCACTTCACATTTATAGAGATCCTTCCAAAAGAGCTTACGCACGAAGGTAAAGCTTAGTACTGTCTTTCATCCTCAAACTGATGGGCAGGAAGAGTGCACCATTTAGACATTGGAGGACATGTTGAGAGTGTGTGTGATTGACTTCAGACGTAGTTGGGATGACCATTGCCTTTGATAGAATTTTTGTATAATAAAGGTTATCACTCCAGTATTAGAATCGCGCCGTTTGAGGCACTGTATGGTAGGAGGTGTAGGTCTCCAGTTGGGTGGTTCGAAGTTGGAGATTCACCCATTTTGGGTCCATAGATCATTCATGAGGCCTTATAGAAGGTCAGGGTGATTTGGAACAAGTTGGATACTGCTTACAGTCGACAGAAGTCTTATGCAGACAATAGAAAACGGCCTTAGAGTTTGATGTTGGTGACCAGGTCTATTTAAAGATATCACCTATGAAGGGGGTGATGAGGTTTGGCAGGAAAGGGAAGTTGAGTCCGTGGTATTTTATACCATATGAGATCCTATAGCTTGTGGGTGAAGTGGCCTATGAGTTGGCATTGCCTGTGGAGCTAGCTTCTCTTCATTCACTCTTTCATGTATCTATGTTAAAGAAGTGCCTAGGTGATCCAGCATCGATCCTACCTGTTGAAGGTTTGGGGGTTGATCAAAACTTCTCATATGAGGAGGTACATGTTGAGATTTTAGACAGACAGGTCAAGCGGCTGAGGAACAAGGAGGTTGCCACAGTGAAGGTATTATGGAGGAACCATCTTGTTGAGGGTGATACGTGGGAGGCCGAGGCCGATATGAGATCCCGCTATCCTCATCTTTTCACTCATTAAGGTTAGATTTCCTACTCCTAAGTCAAAGTTTCCTTATATCTCTTTTCTTTGTTGCTATTGCTTGACTGTGCATAGTGAATATGTTATGATATGACAGACGTTGTGCTAGATTATAACAAGTGTCATTCGGGGACGAATGTTCCTAAGGGAGGGGGTAATGTAACAACCGTAAAAATTTATATGCTAAGTAATGCTTAATGTGTCTAGAATGCCTATGATTAGACCAAGTTCACATGGATTGATGCGCGTAGAACCAGACCTTCGAACTCTTGAGACATCAAATTCATATTGATAGGAAAGAGCTCTTCTTAATCATGCATGTCCTTGATGTGTGCTTGCATATACCCATACTTAGTACAAGTTTGTACTAATCCCATACAACTCTATACTTTTAGGTGCAGGCACAGGCGGACGCTAGAGCTTATGATACGACGCTGAAGCTATCCGAACGTGAAGCATTCATCCAAATATGGTAGGACCTCATGCTTTCGAGGACGCTTGCCCATTATATTCTAGCTTAGATATAGTTTTAAGTTAGTGGAGTATGTTCCACTAGCGTTTCTTTATCATCTTATTTCAGACATTGTATTGGTGCCATTTTGGCAAGTATACACTTAATGCAGTATGGAACTATTTCTTTCATTTGATGATCTTCATATTAGATTGTTGATTGTGAACGTTTATGAGTTTAAGTAGAATGTCTTATATGAATGTTAAGTAACAAAAAGTTCAAATTTTCCGCTAAAAGTAACCTAGATGAAGTAACAATGACGTATGTAGGCTTGTTTGCGACCTCTGAGAGGTCAACGATGTCGGTCTCATCTGGGGTCTAGACTCAGGTCATGATAATTATCTCGAAGTTTTCATGTATCAAGAAGAGGGACCTAAGTGTACCAATAAAGACACAACATCATCATATAAGACTCTTCACAATCCATCATAATTACACATCAACATTAGAAGAGAATATCCTTTCATAACATTACATCTATATTATGCAAGATCACACCTATATTACATCATCCTTCACTTTATACATTCATTTAAGTAATAACACCATGCATATAGTCATATTACTTTATATAACTAACTTTACATTATACCTTCACATGACCATGATCTCAATAAGAACAGCAAGTAAACACCGCCACCATAACTGGACAATAGCAATCAATAGATATTATATTCTCAATTCTATATTAAATAAGGGAAGTAGGTCAACTTAACCTCTTCCACTATACAAGATCAACATTCCTTAACATCTCCAACAATTCACAATATAATAGCATAATTAACCATAGAAATCAACAACCCAACATAATCTAAACTCAATTCTACCATCATTAGATCATAAGCAGTTAACTCATTCATAATTTAGAGATTTGAGAAGATCTTAGAAAATATGAATTTAACTTCAATAATATCATAATTTATCATTTGAAATTGTTTCATGCAATAACTCTTGAGTTAGAGTGAAAATTGAACTTTTTCATAAACTTTGATACCTTTGAAATCACTTTGATATTGGATCTAAGGTGATAGCAAGCCTTATATAAAGAACTCGCATACCTTATTAAAATAAATCCTAAGAGAATTGAAGAGGAAAGCCATTAGAATCCACAACCCTAGCTCCATCTTGACCTTGAGCTTCCATGGGAGTTCTTGGAGAGAATTTCGGGAAGGAAAGGTTTTGATTTAGGTGTTAGGGTCTAAAATATAGTTTAATCAATCTAGTATACTGAAAATACCTAAATACACATAAAGCAACCGTCCATAAACTTAAAAAGATATGGGGAGAATTTACCATTCCATCCCTAAGTTTGTCGCAGCTTTACAACTTTTGCAAGTGTCTATTCGACGCACACAACGACGGAATGTCAATGGAATAATGCCCCGTCCATGGGTCCGTCACTTGTGAAAGAGATTCAACATCCTACATGACTGATCAACGCCCACCATTGGCGAGCCGTCACTTGGATGACTGGACGTCAATTGGGTTGTCATTTGAGGCTTTCTGGCAGCTTCTTGGCCAAAGGATGGGGTCCTCCTCAAGGGCCCCTCTTGGATCCTTTGAGGAGTCTTACCCTGATGTTAAACCCATAAACATACTCATCTAATTCCTAGGGTCCTCTCTACTGATTTAAACCTCAAACAACACATTAAACTTCAATCAAAACACTAAGACACACTCAAGCACATAGACAACTAGTCTCCAAACGTCTTGGTTGTCCCATAACGTTTGACCTGAAACTCAACCGGACTGACTTATAAACTCATTAAAAATTAAATGACATCCCTTAAACCTCAAGTGAAGCTCTATTCCAACCTAATTTTTAGTGTTGTTACTTGATGGAACCAAATCCTAGCCACATTCTTCAGTTGCTTTACCACTAGCTCAACTCTTTCATAATCAACAACATGCATAACATCAAAAATCTTCTTTAACTCTTCCAAAATATTTTCCGGATCCTCAGTAGTGCTCGAACCCGTGAAACTAGAAGGATTTATTCTCAGATATTCACGAATCCTCGAGGTGTTGACCTCTTCTTGTCGAGATCCTTTTTTTCCCACTTGGTTAGTCACTCCTTTGCTCAACATCCATATAGACACATGGAATTCAATTGTTTTTACTTCTTCTTGAGTTTGCACGTTTGGTACATTAGGTACCACTGGCTCCTTAACATTCTTTCTAGCTGGACAACCTCTTGCTGCTCTTCGTGGAGGCATGATGATAATAAATACGCACAAGAATGAATTATAAAGAAAAATTTTAGAGATAAACTCTAATGCACGAAAAGGAATATGAAAAAAGTGATAAATTCCTATATGTTGCAGCCTCCTAATTATAGATGTAGCGCGTGTAACACCTCTAAAATGACTTAGGTGAAACTAGAGCCTAACACGTGTGTCATGAGGTTCTAAAGTCTTAAAATGGTTTATAATTATGTCTATAGTAAGTGCATAAAGTTTGGTAATGTTTGGAGGTCAAACGTCCAAGAATGTTCGAATGTTTTGCCTTGAAACACGCTTATATGCCTTAGTATGTTTACGAGTTTGTTTTAATTGAAATTTATTTAATAGGTTATTATTATGTGTATAGGATTATTTGGGTTGTAAATGTCCATTCAAAACTCTCCAAGGACCAACCAAAGGGTCCTCGAGAACCCAACTTGTGAGCCAAAGATATTAAAAACAGCCCCACCAACGGAGGCAATTGAGACCTAGTAGGTCAGTCGACGCCCCATTGATGGTGGGAAGAGGTTCACACTTGGTGGAAGGATCTCAAGCTTCCAGTTGAGAGTCTGACCCAATCGACAATTGCCAGCACGGGGCGTCGATTGGTCAACGTGGCGTCGATGCTAGTCTATCGATGGTGACCTGCAGATTTTTCGCAGAGTCACGACTAGCTCAAGGGCAACTTGGGGTTTTCACCTAACCTTCCCAAAATTAATTGGACATTTTTTTAGGGTCTTAAGGGTATTTTAAGTGATTTTATACTCCTAGACCTAGGTTAGACTTCATTTCAAATATTCAAAACGCTCCCTCAAGAAAAAAAATCTCCCAAACTCCATATAAGCTTGAACTCAAGAAAGGTATAGAAAGGGAAGGTTTTGGACGTTCTCTTCATTAAAATTTCGTGGGTTTCTTCTCATTGAGGTATGGTAGTCATCCTTGAAAATTCTTTCATTCAAGGATCCACTACAAAGAGATTTTAAAATGGATTTTCAAACTCTTACTTCTTCTATCCTTGACTCTAAGTATGGGTCTTTACATGAAAATGATTAATGATTAAAATGAGTTATTTTTAGTGTTAGATGATTATTTTAATGTCAAAACCCCAATGAAACCATGTTATGCTTATTATCAACTTTTGGCTTATAAGTGGGTTTGTTTCTTTTATCTAGACAATGTTAGGGTTGAATTTCTTATGTTGTATTTTGGGTTAGCTACTTCCTATATATGCTATATTATGTTAATTTGATGAAATATTGATGTAAGGTGGTGAAAGCATGGATGAAGTGTAAGTTGCTCTGTCTTGTATAGCTTCCATTAAAATGTTCTTGAGTTGTATGGTCCACTTTTGGTGGCTGTGTTTACTTGAAGTATATTAATATGTATTTATATGTGTATTGTGAGTATGGCATTGAAGACATGATATGTGAAATAAAGTTATGATGTTGATGTTCATGTTGATATGCTTTATAAAACTTAGGTTGTATAGTTTGTATGGATTATGTCTAAATGAAGTATGTGTATGTGTGAAGCATGCTAGTGTGTGAAATATGATGAATGAAGATGTAAGCATGTTTAGAAGTCAATGTTATGAAAATGGTGATTATGTGAAAGATGTGCTTACATATACTTACACACACTTTGAATGAATGGATGAAATTAATGAATGTGAATGGGGGATTTTGGGGTGGACACTCTTCATGAGTTGAGATGATGTGTTCAGTAGCAACCTCACTATTTCCTAGAGCTTATTAATATAGGTTGAAGGATGGATACCCTTCATGAGTTAAGTTGTGGTGTCCAATAGTTATCTCTTAATCTTTAGTAATAAATGTGTAAAACTTCGTGGGAAGTTATGCTTAGAACCGAGAGGATTTAAAGAAGGGGTGGTTACACTTCATGAGTAGATATGTTGTAGCCAATGTACCTGTTAAGATGAGTTCTCCTCGTTAATAGAGAATGAGTTACTTAAAAGCAATCTGCTCATCCCTTTACTATGCACCCACATAGTGATGTACCGTGGTTTCACGGTACTTTCAATGTTTTTCCTTAAGATTGATGTGTGTCTAGAGCCTTTTTGTAGCAGTTTTAACATGTTTTTATCTTTGTTTTATAGGAAAGGTGAAACCCAAAACGCAAAAGGCAGTTGAGATTTAGTGCAGAGGTGACCCACAAAAGCCATCGACGGTCCGTCGTTTCATCGATGGACCATAGATGGTTTTCATCGATTGATAGTTTAGGCATCTGGAAGAAACTCGGAAAATCTGACCATGTGTGGATCTACGGACAGACTATCCTGTTGAATCGTCGTTAAGTTCAGAGATAGTCCAGTACCCAAAGTGGAAGAAAATCAAAGAATGGAACGACGGAAGGCATCGACGAATCGTAGACACATCAGCGGGCCGTGCTTTTGGTCCGTCGATTGATTTAAAGAAGATGTCAGCTGAAAGATGAAAAAAGATGATAAACCTGGACAGACGGAGGCCGTCGACGGTCCGTCGTTTCATCGACAGACCGTCTGTGGGGGTCGTCGATTACCATGTTTTTGGAAAACTTTCCTTATTTTAATTACTTTTAATTTAAGACTATGTTTTTATAATATGGTGTAAAAACCTCATTTTTGGGGTTGGATTCTATTACATTTGTTCTTAGTTTGTGTTTGGGGATTGGGTTTTGCAACTTTAGCATTAATTCAATTTCCAGATTTGGTTTTCAAGTGATTTCCTATTATTTCTAGTTGAATTTCTAGATTTTCTTAAAATTTTCAAAGTAAGTTCATGTTTTATTGTTTAACAACGATGAATTTGTTCTTATATGCATGGGTAACTAAATCCACAACTGGGCTTGTGGGAACCATGGGTGATTAACAAAGTAAACTAGCTTAATAACAATTTTCAAATAGGTTATTGCATGCATTGATAATTCTTTCGCTTAGAAGTCTTATTAACGAGTGCACGCGTTAGAACTCGCCTTATTGCTACTTTCCAGACTAAGAAGGTAGTTAATAGGAATAGAATTATCAACATAGATTTAGTGGAATATTATCTAATAGGCTAGTCTCGATTGGTGCAATGTAATAACTAAGTCATACATCGAATATGATGCTTAATATGAAGTAAAGGTAAGGGTTAGTAGCTTAGACACACGTAGCCAAACCAAGGTACGGGGTGAAATTCTCTAAATGGCGGACCAAGGATTTAGAGATACCTAACTTATCACTTTGCATGCAACACTAGCGAAGAATTGTTATAGCTAGGAATACGGCATTATGAACCTAGAGGGAACACTTATACCCTAGTTTCTCTCAAAATTGATAAAAATCATAGCTTTACTCATATTACTTGTTTTACTTAGAAATATTAAAGTACTTTTGCTTCACAAAATCCCCCTTTAATTATCTATTTTCGGAAAGAACTTGACTAAATCAAAGTAATCGTACATTAAAGTTAATCTAAACCATTTTCCTCGTGGGATCGACCCCAACCTAATAGTTGGGTTCTATACTTAATACGACCGCTGATACTTCTTTAGGGAGGTGTAATTTGAGTGTATCACATAGGTGTAGCTAATGGAGAATCTATGTGCTAAATGATGATTTATAAGTTATTTTACTTCTATATTCATGAAGGTTTTACTTAATTAGCATGAAAGTTTATTTCTACTAAAATGTCCTCTTTTGCATGTTTTTGCATATACCATACTTAGTACAATGTTTGTACTAATTCCATACTTTTCTATACTCTATAAGTATAGGTTGGAAGCCAGTGGAAGTCTAGAAGGAAACCTTGGGAAATTGACTCTCTCAAGATTCGGTATGTCCTCATATATTCGAGGACATAGTCTATGTTTCTTTAGTTCTCTTTTAAGACTTATATAAGACTTATTATGTATTTTCTTTCAATGTAAAGGGTCATGTCCCTAAGATATTTAAGTTGTGCCTTTAAGTTGGCTTTTGACGAAGAGACTTATCCTTAGTATTTACAAAAATATTTCTTTATTATTATTAATATCGTGAAAAGTTTTAAATTCCGCACTACTTTTCATATCTTATGTAATGAACGATAGTTAAGAGGCTTGTATAAGACCCCGATGGGTCAAGTACGCCTTTTTACGACTCAAGACTACTCCCTTCTTCTAGGGTGTACTTGGGGGTCGTGACAGTGTGCTTCATACCGATAACTACGACCCTACAGATATGACTTCATAGACTCTCTAGAACTATTGAACTCTGTGCTCTGATACCAAGTTTGTCATTCCCCGAGCCTACACCCTAGACGTGGTCGGCATCCAATGACCACTATTGTCCTTCAGAGGACCCTTGACATGTCTTGCTAAACTTAGCGGAAGACATAACTCAATATAAATCACGAAACATTCTCATGAAAATAAACTTAAAATAAAATGTCTTGGCCAAAATGGCATTTAATTCTCACAATGGAATATCTGTTATGCAAATAAAAAGAGACTCAAAACTAAACTGTTTGGTTGTATACCTATATGTGAAGCCTCTACAATACTAAGATAGATGTCAGGACAGACCCCACAACATCTTATAAAATAAAGACTGAAAACAAAAACAGTGAATATGTGTCTTCCAGAATGCAAAAAGGCTCACCACTGACTCCAAGTGCTTAGTGGATCAACAAGGCATTGGGTGAGGTTGATCCTAGTTACTGCGTCTGCATCATGATACAATGAAGGTCAACTGGCATCTATACATTGAATGTACGAGTATGCGAGTTGGAATGCTGACAAAACTTAAGCTTGAAAAGAGTAAGAATAAATACTTACATTTGTTTAGACTTCTGCTTTACTTTTATAGAACTTTTGAACACTGTGGTTTTTTTCTATTTTGTTATGTTTCTTATGTTAGGAATGTTCAATGGATTGTATGGGTATTTTTGGGGTCCTATACCCCATGTTATGTATAGGGTGTATCCTTGGATCGTGAAAAAACTTGGTAACCAGATCACAAGGTTTAGAATGGTCCTAGGATGTCTCATATGCCATGTCCAATAAAGTCTTGTTCATGAGTGTGAATCACTCCACATTTATGAAATTAGAGGCTACAAGATGTTTAGAAAACTCTATTTCTTTAATTATTCTAAAGTCGTACAATAGAGTTTAAATCTATAAAGTCTCTTTCTTGATCCTTAACTGATGCTCGACATGATATGGCTACATGAAAAGCTTATGCTAGAGGAATGTGAGGGAGAATTTGGAACAAAAAACTCCTCATAAACATCCTCAAGCTCTGGTCGACCCTTTGGCCGAGCAAGTGACTAATGCACAGCTTATCGCTGTTTTTCAAGTGTTGGCCCAAACCAATAGAGAGGTTGCGGTTCCCGTAAATCCAAACGTGGGTATGATGGAATCTAGAGTGAGTGACTTCACTAGAATGAATCCCAGATTTTTATGGTTCTAAGGTTGAGGAAGATCCTCAAGAGTTCCTTGGTGAGGTTTACAAGGTGTTGATGATCATGGGAGTGACGCCGGTGGAAGATATGGAGTTTTCCTGTTATAAACTTAAGGGTGTTGCTCAAATTTAATTCAACCAATAAACTTAAGGGTGTTGCTCAAAGTTTCTTTCCTTGTCTTAGAGTTGCATATTAAATGATGGTTATAGAGTGTCGTACCGCCATGATTTTTAATGAGATGGACATTTCTCATCTGATGGTTCATGCTCAAAATATCGAAAAGTATAAACTTAAAGGGAAGGTACAGAAAAAACAAAGAAGGCTAAAACCAGTGATAGAAATTTATCTCATGCAAGGTCCGATGTACATGGTTGTTCTAGATTTTGATAAAGGTTTTCTGGTCAAGGTTTCTCTATTTCTCCTCCTAAGTTGAAAAGTATAACATGTCTAACCCTAAACCTCAAGGAGGAAATAATAGTGGGCCCTTGTTGCCAAAATGTGCTAGGTGTAGAAGAATGCATGAGGGTAAGTGTACAGACGACACGTATGGTTGCTACGATTGAGGTAGAAGTAGTCATAAGATGAGGGATTTCCCAATGCTTACAGATAATATGGGGTAAGATAGACCTTTCTAATGGTTCAGCTTTGAATGCTCCTAAGAAAAACCAACTCTATGCACTCCAGACTGGTCGTGAACAAGAGGGTTCTCCCGATGAGGTTACCGGTATGTTGAAAGTCTTACAACATGATGTTTATGACATACTTGATCTCGGTACTACCTTGTTTTTTGTGACACCATATGTGGCTATGAGGTTTGATGGTCTTCCAGATGTGTTTCTACATACCTTCTGTATCTACCCCTATTGGTGATTCTTTTGTGGCTAAAAGGGTCCATAGAAGATGTCCCATTTCCTTTTCTCATAGAATTACTCTTCTTGATATGCTAGATTATTATTGGTATGGATTGGTTGCATACGTGTTATTATTCTATCAATTGTAGAACCTGTGTAGTCAAGTTTCAGTTCCAATTCCTAAATGAGTTTGTCCTATAATGGAAAGGGGGAAATTCTATGCCTAAGGGTCCGTTTGCCTCTCATTTTAAAGCTAAAAATATTATTGCTAAGGGTTCAATATACCATCTAGTTAAGGTGATGGATGTGGATTCTGAAAGACCTACTCTTGAAACGCTGCTCGTGGTCAATGATTTTCTAAAAGTATTCCCAAATGATTTACCCGGTATTCTTCCCAAAGGGGAAATAGGCTTCGGTGTTGACCTTTTCCCACATATGTAACCTATCTTTATTCCTCCTTAACGACTGGATCTAGCAGAACTAATGGATTTGAAAGGAAAAATGAATGATTTGTTGGATAAGGGTTTCATTCGATCGAGTATTTCTCCATAGGGTGCTCTAGTATTGTTTGTTAGAAAAAAGGATAGTTCTCTTCGTATGTGCATAGACTATCGACAGTTGAACAAGGTTACCATTAAGAATAAGCATCCTTATTCAAGGATAGATGATTTGTTTGACCAACTTGAAGGAGTGAGTTACTTCTCTAAGGTTGAACTTCGGTCAGGTTAACAGCAATTGAGTGCAAAGGAAAATGATATTCCAAAAATGGTTTTTAGAACTCATATGGTAATTTTGAGTTTTTGGTGATGTATTTTGGGTTGACTAATGCTCCAAATACTTTTACTTTATGAATAGGGTGTTTAAACAATACCTTGACATATTTGTAATTGTGTTTATGGATTATATTGGTCTATTCAAGGAGTAAGGATGAGCACATCAATCATTTGAGGATTGTATTGCAAAGTTTAACAAGTGTGAGTTTTGGCTAAGGTCTGTAGTTTTTCTTGGTCACATTGTTTCCAGTAAGGGTATTGAGGTAGATCCAAAGAAAACAGATGTGGTTAAGAGTTTGCCTATAGTCTATCTCCCCTTCGAATATTAGAAGATTCGTGGGATAAGATGGTTACTACAGAAGGTTTATTGAGGGGTTTTCTTCTACGCCTCTCTATTAATGGCATTGACTCAAGAGAAAACTAAATTCATATGGTCAGAATCTTGTGAGAAGAGTTTTCAAAAGTTGAAGGATAAAATACTTTCGGTCTAGTGTTGGCCTTAATAGAAGGGACTGATGGTTTTGTGGTTTATTGTTATGCCTCTAGAATTGGGTTAGGATGTGTGCTTATGGGAAAGTGATTGTCTATTCTTCAAGTCAAATAAATATTCATGAGAAGAATCATCCTACCAATGACCTTGAACAAGTGGCGGTGATTTTTTCCTTAAAGATTTGGAGGCATTATTTGTATGGTTTTCATGTTGATGTTTTCATTGACCACAAGAGTTTGCAATATGTGTTTAGTAAGAAAGATCTAAATCTTCACCAAAAAAAAGTGGCTTGAGTTATTTAAAGATTATGATATGAGTGTTCTCTATTACCCTAATATGGTGAATGTGGTGGCAGATGCTCTTGGTCAGTTATCTATGGGAAGTGTTGCTCACATTGAGGAAGATTAGGAGTTGGTTAGGGATGTTCATAGATTGAAACAGTTGGGTGTTCAATTAGTGGAATCCTCCAGGGTGGTGTTATGGTTCACAATGGTTCCGAATCATCTTTTGTGGAGGATGTGAAAGATAAGCAAGGTCTTGAACCATCTTTGGTTGAATTACAAGAAGTGGTGCTTAAAAAGTCCGTAGAGTCTTTCTCCCAAGTGGGAGATGGTGTACTTAGATATCAAGGTCATTTATGTGTTCCTAATGTTGACGGCTTAATGCAACAGCTCTTGTCAGAAGCCTATAATTCTTGATATTTTATTCATCCGGGAGCCACCAAGATGTGTCATGATTTGCAGGAGATCTATTGGTAGAATGGGATGAAGACAGATATTGTGAGATTTGTGTCTAAGTGTCCTAATTGTCAACAAGTGAAAGTTGAGAATCAAAAATCAGGAGGTTTTGCCAAGACATTAGCAATCCTACTTGGAAGTGGGAAAATTTGAAATGGACTTCATTGTTTGTTTGCCTCGCACTCAGCGACAAATGACTCGATTTGGGTTGTAGTAAATCAAATGACGACATCAGCTAATTCCCATCAAGATTTCTTATTCGCCAGAGGAATATGATAAGTTGTATTTGAGGAAAATGGTAAATTTTCATGTATTACCTTTATCCATTATCTCCGATTGTGGTACTCAAGTCACTTCTGAATGTTGGAAATCATTCCAAAAAGGGTCTAGGTATTCGTATACTACATCTTATCATCAAACTGACGGGCAAGCGAAGCGTACTATCTAATCTTTAGAAGATATATTTAGAGCTTATGTGATTGACTTCAAGGGTAATTGGATTATCATTTGCCTTCTATTAAGTTTGTATATAACAATAGTTATCAATCAAGTATAAGTATGACTCCATTTGAGGAATTATATGATAAGAGGTGTAAATCTCCTAAAGATGATCAAAAGTAGTAGTAGACATGGAAGTTCTTGATTGAGTTCCTGAAACAACTACTTGAACATCCATGAAATCGAACAAAAGAAAAATATAATTGGCTAAGAAACAATGAAGTTCTTCACCACGTGTGTAAGAATTGTTCAAATCCAAGCTCGTATGGCTCTGATACCAAGTTAAAAAGATGAGTTAAAAAAGTAAAAACTCCATTGAAGAGTATGTTTGAGAGAAACAGAGAAGTAATGAGGAAGAAGAGAAAAACTTATTTTTATTGAATGAATCTCTAATGCTACATGCATTGTTTTATATAATCACATGCTATGACTAACCTCCTCTAACTAATTTACTGACACATTCTAACTAATTAACTAACAAGCTAAACATAATTACACCTTTGATAGTGTACAATTACAGCTAGTATTATTAGGGAACTTGTAAACATTTAGTTAATTCTTTTACATTCTTCTTTCCTACTCATGATTGATACTCAATATCCAATATGAGCTTAATATTATGTGGACATTAAATTATCTCCTTGAGGTAAAATAAAAAATTTTGAAAAAATATATGGTGTTGTATTGAAGAGACGAGTAACCCATTTAATTGAGTGTGGCTTTACATGATACGTGGGTGCCTAGAAGTTATTAATTAGCTGGCAAATGTGAGTCAGTTATTAGAATTAGTAAGTTAAGTTTATTTAGGTAGATGAAAGGAGATATAAAATGGAACTTGTACTGTTTCCTATTCATTACTCGAACTATCGACCTAGCATGGAATTTTATCATAGTATCATAGCCATGCAATCATAGGTATGCTCTAAGGCATCAAGAGTTGAAGATCTGTGTATTTGGAGTTAGAATCGAATTTCCTTTCCAACTTCTGCTGTGAAATTCCAATGATAATTGGTAATAAGGAGTTGCATGTCATAGACGTTGATTCACAATCATCCTCTATGTTTACAACTGATATACAATTTAGGGACTGATTTGATCTCCATTCCTTAGTTATTTTTGAAACTGCTTCTTTTCTGATTCCCTCCTTAAATATTGTGTATATTAGCGCAGACAAAATGTCAAAGTTGAGGATGAATATTGTTAGTGGAGAGTAAAGATAAAAGGGAGCATAAATAAATATAGGGCGACAATAACTAAAACTTGAGGATGTGGTGTATCATGAGGAGTTAAATATTGGTATGTTTGAAAGCAAAAAGGGAAAATAAAAATAATGTAGAGCCAAATCCAAAACATCACAAACTAAGAAATAAAAAGAATAAACATGTTTGGCTAAGAAAAGAAGGAGGGAAGAAGGGCGAAGATGGTCTCAAGGAGCGCGTAGACACTAGTCCCAAATATATCCTACCTTTAACATGAACCTACGTTACAAGTCGAAAAAGTCCTATAGTGATCCTAGTTCGTTTGTCTTTACAAGTTGGTGTGAAAATAATTAATACAAGTCTATGGATTCTGTGTGCATTGCTTGAATTTTGTTGAGTATGATTGTCTTTACCTTTGTATTGAATGAATGTAATTATCTTGTTTGTTTAAATTGTCATGAGTAGTTAAATCCCACAGTCAAGGATTCTGGAATTCATGATGAATTGATCTAAAAATAAGATTTTTACGAAATAAACCACGTATTGCCATTGTATATCTTATTCTCTCTTTCATATTAATCAATTTCAAATGGTTTTCAAACATTAGAACCTGCACTAAATTTGACTTGTTTGAGTAAAAAAGTAATAGAACTTGGACAAAGAATTCGATAATCTGAACTCGTATAATGGTTAATATTGCAACAATATTAACCACTTTTTAGTACATTTAGTTCGGAAGAACATAAGTGATATGCATTTAATTATGTTGAGAAATGATTAAATGTTGCATGATTTTGATACATTGGTATACTATCACTGAAGGTGAATTTTTGTATTAACCTGAAAATGATAGTTAATTCTCTCTGTACATCTCAGTTAAGTGATATTATTGATTATTACATTGTCACAAAGTGATTCTAAAAGGAATTCTTAATTCTACCACACTTCTCATTTATTTTTGAAATAATTAACTAATACTAAATAACAGTATATGACTTAGTTCTCTTTTTTTAAAATAAAAAAAATTCGACCCCAACCTAGTTGAGTTTTATATTTAAGAACGATCAGATTATACTTCTTTAAGAAGGTGTAATTTGAGCGTATTGAGAGGTTCAATATGATACAAGCACGAGAACTAAAAATAACAAAATAAAGAATAGTTCGATCAAATAGCTATTCAAGCAAAAATAGCAAGGGGATTTGAAGGTTAGATCAGACTTAGGCTATCTCTAGTTCTAAGCCATGAATCGATCCTCAAATCACGCTAGTCAATTATTCTCAACATCAATTAACTTTATCAAGACAAAATCAAGTTAAATGAGAGGGTCCTTGGGTTGAGGACTCCCTTTGAAGATCAAATAAAGCATGAGATCAATTAGAGAATCAACGACCCAATTCATAAACAAGATAATGATCAACGAAGTGTAAAACCACAAAACATAAATCAAAACCAAATATTGTTTATCTCTAACACAATATTCAGATCTGAAATTAGCAACTATCAATACAAATCAAGAATTGAAGAAATATTTAAAGATCTAACCACACTAAGCTCACCATATTAACTCTATTGGCGTAGATTGTCAAAACATACCCTCAAAAGTGATAAATCAAGATTCAAAATTGGACATTGTCAAGGCATTTCCTGGACATAAAGCCATTGTATGATTTCAAACTCTAATGGATATTTCATAGACATTGTGGTGTATTCATATGTACTCACTTATCACACTAGACATATGTTTCAGTAGGTCAATTAACCTTATATGTATATAAAACTTTCCTTATTAGTTCATGTCATGTTCATCACTTTCTACTTTTTTTTATAGATTATGTCATGTTCTTTGATTTATATACAATGGTATCATATGATATAATATGCTTATCTGACTAACATAAGTTTGGAGTATGTGTTATGTAGACACGTAATTTTTGACCGAATTTAAGTTTAACACCAATATTTAGAGTATAAATAATTTTATCAATCTAAATTAAATTTATTTTGACTTTTTATTATTTTCATTAAGTTTATTTAAAAGATATAAGAATAAACAACATAAATATAATTTTTATTAGATAAGTTTATTTTGATTGTTAAATAATAAAAAAATAAAAATAAATAATAATAATAATAATATATATGTATGTGTGTGTGTATATATATATATATATATATGTATGTATATGTATGTATATGTATATGTATATGTATATATATATGTATATGTATATTTATATGTATGTATATGTATATGTATAATTTTTAATATATATATATATATATTATTTAAATAAACTAATATTTTTTAATTATGTCTTTTTTGTTTTAATTACCCATTTAACCTTTATTTATTTATTTCCTCAAGGCAAGGATAGAATTATCATTTATATATATATATATATATCTATATATATATATATATATATATATATATATATATATATATATATATATATTAAAAATTAAAAAAAAAAAAAAAAAAAAAAAAACACACACCCAAACCCACGATTCCCATTACCCCCACTTAATCCCACTCCCACCCACGACATGCACACACATGCACACCTATATTACAAAAACACACACGAAAAAAAAAAAAGAGAACGAGAGAAAAAAAAAAGAACGAAAGAGAGGAAAAAATCAAGAAAAAGGAACGCAACACACACGTAAAAAAAATATTATTCTCATCTTCTTATTTTTTTTGAAAATCACAAACAAAGGTTGAGTTTTGAGGTTCACTTTTGCGGTTTCAAGTTCGTGGATTCTTGTTAGGATTATATCATTTCCTTGAATTTGATTTTCGCAAAAGGTATTATTCAATATTCATTTATAATATTATATTCATGATTATGTGGTATTTATTTTTCATGTTATGAATTTAATCAAGTTCTAGGTTGGTTCAACCTTTTCATTATAATATTGAAATACAGTAAATATGTGTATATTATTAAAATTAGAAAAAATTATGTATAGTATCGTATTTTAATCTTTATGGCTAGTATCTGGTGAAATCGTTCTTGCTCCTATTTAATCATAGTAATTAATATTTTTTTTAAAAAAAAACTTATTTTTATATATTTGTTAAATTGAAGCATGAGAAAAATTATTTAAATGATTGTATGTTCCATATAATCTGTAAAGTTAATTCCGACAGTACGCCTCATATTTATTTATTTGTTTATTTATTTCCCCTCATAATTTTTAGTATGCATACTTTATTGTGAATATAAATTTAATTGTTTAAACCTAATCTCTTCGTTTGTGCCTAAATATACTAGATTAGTAATATAATTTATGATAATATTGAATGAGAAATTTGTGGGATAGAGTTGATTCGCAATTTTTTTAATACTAATGTTAATAATCATCTAAAGAAGACTATTGAATATTATATTGAAAAAAAATGATTATTGAATTGTTATAATATGCTTACTATTTTTTCTTTCAAATAATAAGAAATGAAAAATAAAACAAAAACAATGTAAACATTACCAACCTACATATATATATTGATGACCAAAAACAGAAAGATGGAAAAAATAAGTAAAGAAAAGAAAAGTAGTGAAGAAGGAATGTTCGAATTTGTCACGACCCAAAACGAGCCGCGAGTTGCACCAACACTTATCCTACTATGTGAGCGAACCAACCAATCTAAACCCCAACATTTCAACCAAAATAAACAGAATGTAATGCGGAAGACTTAAAACTCATTAATGAAAATCGATTAAATAACTTCTAAAACTCAATACTTATTATTCCCAAAATCTGGAAGTCATCACCACAAGAACATCTATCCTCAAATTACTAAAGCTAAGTGTATCTAAGAAACTAGAAATAAATAACAGCTAGTCTATGCCAGAACTTCAAGGCATCAAGACGTGAAGAAGAAGATCCAGTCCAAGCTAGAACCAATAGCTCACCCCGAAATCTGGTGTGATGAAGACTGGCTAGAGTTGCGGTTGAGTTGAAGACGATGGCACGTTTGCTGCACTCCACAATTAACAAAGAAAAACAAATACAAGTAGGGGTCAGTACCAAACACAAGTACTGAGTAGGTATCATCGGCCAACTCAAAATAGAAAGCAATATATTTCAGATAATAACATAAAACCAACTACATACTCAACAAGTAACAACAACAAGTACCATAACCCTTGGTTACAACACCAAGCACATCTATGAGGACTCAAGCCTCCCCATTATACTTATTTGGGAATTAGTTCTTTAAATTGAGTATATTAACATATTTCAGAATTCATTCTCTTTACTATCATGGTGTCGGAACGTGACACTCCGATCCATTACTATCCTGGTGTCGGAACGTGACACTCCGATCCATCTACTATCCTGGTGTCGGAACGTGACACTCCGATCACTCTACTATCCTGGTGTCTGAACGTGACACTCCGATCCATCTACTATCCTGGTGTCGGAACGTGACACTCCGATCCATCTACTATCCTGGTGTCGGAACGTGACACTCCGATCCATCTACTATCCTGGTGTCGGAACGTGACACCCGATCCTCTAATACTATCCTGGTGTCGGAACGTGACACCCGATCCTCTAATCTCATTACTTTAGTTCATCAAGCCTTCTTTTATACCAAGGCATCATCATTAACAAAGTGAATTTAAGATTTAAGATTCACAGCCTCATCTTCCCAGTCCATTTCAATTACATATTCACATCATACAAGCATACAATAAAGCATATAGAAGACTTTACAATACTACCCAATACATATCATTCGCTATTAAGAGTTTTCTATGAAATAGCATAAACCATAACCTACCTCCACCGAAGAATCGCGATCAAACAAGCTATCTTCCCAAACATTTGCTTTCCTTGCGTTCTCCTCTTCCTCTCAATCGTTTCTCTCTTTTCTCTCTGTTCTTTCTATTTTTCCTTATTCAATTTCTTCTTCTTTTACCCTAATTAGCATATAATTAAGTATAAAAGATGATAAAATAACCCACTATTTATTTCAAGGTTATCTCCTTTAACCCCCAAGTAATTGAATTATTAACATTAACCCACTAACTTTATAATTATAAGCATGAATAGTCCAAAACGCCCCTTAAAAACTTTTAACAGAAATCCGACCCAGTCAAGGTTACGCAACCTGTGACGGTCCGTCATGACTCTGACAATCCATCCTGCAGGTCCGTCACAAAGTTCAGAGAGTTAATTCTGTGGAAAGATCTTTGACGGTCCGTCCTGCCATTCCGTCACGAAGTTCAGAGAGTCGATCTCAGTACCCAAATTTCAGAATTCTAAGTGTTTTGGAACGAGACACCCTCGACGGTCCGTCGTGCCCATGACGGTCCGTCGTGGGATCCGTCGACCCTGACAGTTATTACCAGAATAAACTCTACTGTTCAAAACGACTAAACAGGTCGTTACAATAGATACCAATTTACCCATCGTTCGTCCTCGAACGATCACAAGAAGAAAGACAAGGGCGAAAAGGAGTACCTGAATCTGTAAACAGGTGTGGGTATCTTTCTTGCATATCACTCTCCTTCTCCCAATTGGACTCTTCAACCGGGCGATTCTTCCATTGAACCTTGATGGATGCAATCTCCCTTGACCTCAACTTGCGGACTTCTCTATCTAAAATAGCAACAGGCTCCTCCTCATAAGACAAATTCTCATCAAGCAGAACCGAATCCCAACGAATGATGTAGTTTCCATCCCCATGGTATCTTTTCAACATAGACACATGAAATACCGGATGCACTCCTGACAGTCCTTGGGGCAAGGCTAATTCATAAGCTACCTCCCCACGCGCTTCAGAACTTCAAATGGACCAATATACCTCGGACTAAGCTTACCTCGCTTACCAAACCGCATCACCCCTTTCATGGGCGAAACCTTCAGCAAGACTTGATCACCCTCCATAAACTCCAAGTCTCTAACCTTTCGATCCGCATATTCTTTCTGCCTACTTTGAGCCGATAAAAGCTTTTCTTGAATGCATTTCACTTTATCTAACGATTTCCTCAGAAGGTCAGTACCCCAAGGTCTAACCTCAAATGCATCAAACCAACCAATGGGAGACCTACATCTCCTCCCATACAGTGCCTCAAATGGGGCAATATCAATACTTGAGTGATAGCTATTGTTGTAGGAGAACTCTGCTAAGGATAGGAAATTATCCCAATAGCCACCAAATTCTATCACACATGCACGAAGCATATCCTCCAACACTGAATCGTTCGCTCAGACTGACCATCGGTCTGAGGGTGAAATGCGGTACTAAGATCCAACCTAGTACCTAACTCAGCATGCAATGTTTTCCAAAACTTAGAAGTAAACAGCGTACCCCTATCTGATATAATGGAAAGTGGAACTCCATGCAATCGAACAACTTCAGAGATGTAAAGTTTGGCTAACTTCTCTGCATTGTAAGTCACCTTGAACGGAATGAAGTGAGCAGACTTAGTTAACCTATCAACAATTACCCAAATGGAGTCATACTTACCCATTGTCTTAGGAAGACCAACCACGAAGTTCATTGCAATTCTCTCCCACTTCTATTCAGTAATAGGCATTCTCTGAAGTGTCCCTCCAGGCCTCTGGTGTTCATACTTTACCTGTTGACAATTCGGGCATTGAGCAACAAACTCAACAATGTCACGCTTCATTCTACTCCACCAAAAATGTTGCTTTAGGTCATGATACATCTTGGTTGCACCAGGATGTATAGAATACCTTGAACTATGAGCCTCTGTAAGAATAGTGTGAATCAAATCATCGACGCGGGGTACACATACCCTTCCCTTAATTCTCAAAACACCTTCCTCATCGATTTTTGCTTCTTTAGCCTCTCCTCGCAACACTTTATCTCGGATCCGGATCAGTTTCTCATCAGTAAACTGTTTTCCCTTAATCTTGTCAAGAAAGGAAGATCTTGCCTCCAAACAGGCCAAAAATCCTCCCTTCTCATTTACTTCTAGCCTCATAAGGTCATTAGCCAGAGTCTGAACCTCTCTAGCCAATGGGCGTCTAGAAATTTGCAAGTGAGCTAGACTTCCCATGCTTCCTGCCTTTCTACTTAAAGCATCTGCCACAACATTAGCTTTTCCCGGATGATACAAGATTGTGATATCGTAGTCCTTCAGTAGTTCCATCCATCTCCTCTGTCTCAAATTCAAATCTCTCTGAGGAAAGACATACTGTAAGCTACGATGATCCGTATAGACTTCACATTTAACCCCATATAGATAGTGCCTCCATTGCTTTAATGCAAACACTACCGCAGCCAACTCCAAATCATGGTTCGGATAATTACGTTTGTGCACCTTTAATTGCCTCGAAGCATAATCAATTACATTCTTCTCTTGCATTAGCACTTCACCCAAACCCGAGTAGGATGCATCACAATAAACAATGAAATTTTTACCTTCCACTGGCAGGGTAAGGATTGGTGCAGTAGTCAACAAGGTCTTGAGCTTCTGGAAGCTTTCTTCGCACTCGTCCGACCATACAAATGGGACACTCTGCTTAGTCAAATTTGTCAATTGGGAAGCAACAGAGGAAAATCCCTTGACAAATCGACGGTAGTAGCTAGCTAAACCAACAAAGCTCCTTACCTCTGTAACATTAGTAGGTCTTTCCCAACTCTTCACTGCTTCAATCTTAGATGGATCCACCATCACTCCATCCTTAGAAACTACGTTCTCTAAGAAGGACACTGAATCTAGCCAACACTCACACTTGGAGAATTTGGCATAAAGTTTTTTCTCCCTCAACATTTCCAATACAATTCTCAAGTGCTCCTCATGTTCCTTCTTGCTCTTTGAGTATACATGTATATCATCAATGAATACAATGACAAAGAGATCCAGATATGGCTTTAAAATCCCATTCATCAAGCTCATGAAAGCAGCAGGGGCATTTGTAAGCCCAAAAGACATTACTAAGAACTCATAATGCCCATACCTGGTCCGAAAAGCAGTCTTGGGCACATCCGTTGCCCGTATTTTCAATGATGTAACCAGATCTCAAATCGATTTTTGAAAGGTACAAGCACCTTGTAACTGATCGAACAAATCATCGATGCGAGGAAGAGGATACTTGTTCTTAATTACCTTATTCAGTTGTCTGTAGTCTATGCACATCGAAAACTTCCATCCTTCTTCTTCACAAACAAAACAGGAGCACCCCAAGGGGATGCACTTTGTCTAATAAAGCCTTTTCCTAACAATTCTTGAAGTTGGGCCTTTAACTCCCTTAACTCCGCGGAGCCATTCTATAAGGGGGTATGGAAATGGGGCGAGTACCCGGTTTAAGATCAATGCAAAAGTCAATATCTCTATCCGGTGGCATACCATGAAGGTCTGCAGGAAACACATTCGGAAACTCACGGACTATCGAAACCGACTCAATTGAAGGTACTTTGGTAGTATCATCCCTGAGGTGTTCCAAGAAAGCTAAACACCCTTTACTAACCATTCTCTTAGCACGAAGAAAGGAGATGATACGAACTGGAGTGGAAGTGTAGTCACCCTCCCACACTAACGGATCTGTCCCAGGCTTGGCCAACGTTACAGTTTTAGCATTACAATCTAAGATTGCAAAATTTGGAGAAAGCCAAGTCATACCCAGAATTACATCGAAATCAACCATTTCTAAAATAACCAAGTCTACATGAGTATTGCTCCCCACAAAAGTCACCAGACAAGACCTATATACCTTTTCAACTATCACAGACTCACCCACCGGAGTAAAACACGAATAGGCATGTCAAGCAATTCACAATGTAATAAGACCAGTAGCAAATGAGGAAGATACATATGAAAATGTGGAGCCAGGATCAAATAATACAGAAGCATGCAATCACAAACAAAAGATTACCTGTGAAACAGCATCATCAGATGTCTCCTTCGCTTCAGACCGCCCGGGAAAGCGTAACAATGGGCCCTATCGCCTGTCTGCCGTTGCCCCTACCATGTTTGTGCTGTAGTGGCTCCAGTTTTCCTCCGTCACCCCCGGCCGTTTTGGTGACCACCATTACCTCGCCACCCCACGTCCTCCAGAATGACGGCCTCTTCCATGACCACCTCTACCTCTGACTATTGGAGGTCTGTAACTCTGTTTTGGACAATACCTCTTAATGTGTCCAGTCTCCCCACATCCATAACACTCTCTGGATTCAAGCATAGGTCTCTGTGAGAATGACGAAGTCTGGGGATAACCTCCAAACTCAGAGAAATGTTGACCGGTCGCGGTGGACCCCCAACTACAGCATGCAGTGAAAGACTGAATAGGTCGGGCTGGATAACCTCCTGAACCCTGCCCTCTGGAGTAAGAACCATTAAACTCACCTCCCTTACGAAACCTTTTAGATGTCGATGCCATGGTGAAGTCATCTGGCTTCACTCCCTCCACCTCTATCACGAAGTCTACCACTTCCTGAAAGGATTTTGCTGTAGCCGCTACCTGTAAGGCTGAAATCCGCAATCTGACCTCAACCCCTTCACCAAACGGCGAATCCGCTCTTGTGGACTGAAACAAAGCTGGGTGGCATACCTGGATAATGCACGAAACTTAGCCTCATACGCAGTAACCGACATCCTGCCTTGCTCTAGGCTCAAGAACTCATCTCTCCTCCTATCCCTCAAGTCCGGGGGATATACTTCTCCATAAATAAGCTAGAGAATGACGCCCAAGTCATAGGTGGTGCCTGTGCGGGTTGACACTCACATATGACCGCCACCACATTTTGGCATTTCCCTGAAACTGATAGGTTACAAACTCAACGCCAAATCGTTCCACTATGCCCATTTTATGTAGTAACTCATGACAATCAACCAGAAAATCGTAGGCATCCTCAGATTCAGCACCCTTGAAGACTGGAGGTTTCAATTTCAAGAAACTTACTGAAAAGTTCATGCTGATCACTTGTCATTATAGGCCCTGTAGTCAAACGAGGAAACGTGCCTATTTCCAATGAGGCATCCATGCGGGGAGCCACACAGCTGCCTGTTGTACTTCCTTAAACCTGAGGTGCTGGTGCAGAAAACACTGGAGTGTCTGGCCTTGATCAGATAACCCGCTAAGATAAGCAAGAACCTGATTAATCATCTCTGGGGTAGGTTGGGGTGGTAATTCCTCATTCTGCACTTGTTCATTCTCCCCTTCCTCACCCTCTCTTACTACTTCCTCAGTCGGTGGAGGAGTCACCGCCCTAGTACTATGGGCAGGTGCTTGTCCTCTTCCTCTAGAGGACGTCCTCCCGCGACCTCTACCACGGCCTCTTGCCACTACTCCTCTTCGAGCTACAGCCCCAGTGGCTGGCTCAGACGCATCTTGTCTTGCCGCGTGTTGGTGTTGGCGCAGTTGTTGCTCTAGTTCTAACCATCTGCGAAATAGAGTGAAGATGGTCAGATACCAATTTGTATCACCTAGATACCAATTGGATCCAAGTAATAGCACGAAAGAAAGAAAGAAAGAATGAATTTTCCTAAAGTCTTATAGCCTCTCAAAGAAAAGTAAAGGCGTCCCCCTACCGTTCCTTAAGACTCTACTAGACTCGTTCTTGTGTGATGAGACCAACGAACCTAATGCTCTGATACCAAGTTTGTCACGACCCAAAATGAGCCGCGAGTGGCACCCACCTTATCCTACTATGTGAGCGAAACCAACCAATCTAAACCCCAACATTTCAACCAAATAACGAATATAATGCGGAAGACTTAAAACTCATTAATAAAATCGATTAAAATAACTTCTAAAACTCAATCTATTATTATTCCCAAAATCTGGAAGTCATCACCACAAGAACATCTATCCTCAAATTACTAAATCTAAGAGTATCTAAGAAACTAAAATAAATAACAGCTAGTCTATGCCCGAACTTCAAGGCATCAAGACATGAAGAGAGATCCAGTCCAAGCTAGAAGCAATAGCTCACCCTGAAATCTGTGTGATGAAGACTGGCTAGAGTTGCGGTTGAGTTGAAGACGATGGCACGTTGCTGCACTCCACAATTAACAAAGAAAAACAAATACAAGTAGGGGTCAGTACCAAACACAAGTACTGAGTAGGTATCATCGGCCAACTCAAAATAGAAAGCATATATATCAGATAATAACATAAAACCAACTACATACTCAACAAGTAACACAACAAGTACCATAACCCTTGGGGTTAAACCCCAAGCACATCTATGAGGACTCAAGCCTCCCCATTATACTCATTGGGGAATTAGTTCTTTAAATTGAGTATCTTAACATATTTCAGAATTCATTCTCTTTACTATCCTGGTGTCGGAACGTGACACTCCGATCCATTACTATCCTGGTGTCGGAACGTGACACTCCGATCCATCTACTATCCTGGAGTCGGAACGTGACACTCGATCCATCTACTATTTTGGTATCGGAACGTGACACTCCGATCCATCTACTATCCTGGTGTCGGAACGTGACACCCGATCCTCTAATACTATCCTGGTGTCGGAACGTGACACCCGATCCTCTAATCTCATTACTTTAGTTCATCAAGCCTCCTTTTAACAAGGCATCATCATTATTAACAAAGTGAATTTAAGATTTAAGATTCACAGCCTCATCTTCCCAGTCCATTACAATTACATATCACATCATGCAAGCATACAATAAGCATATAGAAGACTTTACAATACTACCCAATACATATCATTCGCTATTAAGAGTTTACTATGAAATAGCATAAACCATAACCTACCTCCACCGAAGAGTCGCGATCAAACAAGCTATCTTTCCAAACCTTTGCTTTCCTTGCTTTCTCCTCTTCCTCTCGATCGTTTCTCTCTTTTCTCTCTGTTCTTTCTATTTTTCCTTATTAAAACTCCTCTTCTTTTACCCTAATTAGCATATAGTTAAGTATAAAAGATGATAAAATAACCCACTATTTATTTCAAGGTTATCTCCTTTAACCACCAAGTAATTGAATTATTAATATTAACCCACTAACTTTATAATTATAAGCATGAATAGTCCAAAACGCCCCTTAAAAACTTTTAACAGAAATCCGACCCAGTCAAGGTTACGCAACCTGTGACGGTCCGTCATGACTGTGACGGTCCGTCCTGCAGGTCCGTCACAAAGTTAAGAGAGTTAATTTTGTGGAAAGATCTGTGACGGTCTGTCGTGCCAACGACGGTCCGTCCTGCCATTCCATCACGAAGTTCAGAGAGTCTATTTCAGTACCCAAATTTCAGAATTCTAAGTGTTTTGGAACGAGACACCCTCGACGGTCCGTCGTACCCATGACGGTCCGTCGTGGGATCCGTTGACCCTGACAGTTATTACCAGAATAAACTCTACTGCTCAAAACGACTCAGGTCGTTACAGAATTAGAAAAAGAATATAAAATAATATAATATATAATATTATATATATATATATATATATATATATATATATATAATAAAAAGAATGTAAAAAATGTACACGAAAAAGTATAAAAAAAATAATAAATACTTTAAAATGAAAGATACAAAAAGTATAGTGTTAAATATTATAAAATATCTTATATTTCATTAAAAAAAACAAAACTATTAAAAAGGATAAGAAAAGAAAAGAAGAAAATCAATGTAAAAAAAAACAAAAAAAAAAAATAATATAAAAGAGAGAAATTAAAAAGCAGGCAAATGTTGAAAGTACAAAAAAATAAAAAAAATAATTAATAAAAACGTGTAAAAACTTCACATGTTTATAAAATAGTGCAGTTTTAAATAAGTTAATATAAATCAAAGAATGAGGGTAAATACAGTTGTCTTAATAATATAATATTCAAAAATTAGTTTAAGTCATAAGAGTCCATAAAGTGACCGTGCTAGAACCACAGGACTCGAGGGATGCCTAATACCTTCCCCTCGGTCAATAGAATTCCTTATCCAAACTGGTTAGCAGACCAAACAAAGAGTCATTTCCTTTTGATTAAGGGATTAAATAAAAGGTGACTTGGAACACCATAACTCAATTCCAAGTGGCGACTCTGCAAAAACTAAAATAATCCCCTAATTAATAAAGTCACTTAAATTGGAAAAACCTTTACGCCGCTGCGCGAAAAAGGGGTGTGACATCTCTGGCGACTCCGCTGAGGACTAGAATTCGAGCTTGTAAACATGGACTTCTACATGACTTTATTATGTATTTACGTACTTATCAATTTGTGAATATTGTGTTTAATTGCATAATAATGTTATTTGTTTGTTATTTACCCTTTTGATAATATGTTAATTATCATATAATTGTCTTTCCTCGCGCATCCCTCTGAGTCTTCTGAGATACTTTATTCGATGAGATGCGATTACGCTCCCGAGCCATGAGATACCAGAGAGCGGCAACGCTCTGGGAAGGATTGATTCTATAGTAACACATGTCTTAGGATGGGAAGGACTAACAATGAGGCCAGAAAGCCCTGCTACTGGTAAGCTGTCCCTTCTCGACTCGAGTAGTCCGCTCGTTTTATGGCCAGTCTAG